>JAOXJP010000006.1:14662327-14674286 GCA_025762735.1 Platanus orientalis | reverse complement strand
ACACATCAGTGCCAAAAAAGTGACTTACACTTTTTGGGGGATGCTTCACTTTTTGGCGCTGAAGTGTCGGCCCCTGATGTCAGTCTCACCTTAGGCTGACCTCAGATGGTCACAATAATCCTCAGGGTGAATCTGATCAAAGATCACTCTCTAGGGTTAGATCGCAATCTGAGATTGCATGCCAAAGACAGCATTACATAAATCAAATTATTAAATAATAAAGATAACATCAACTTACACAACGATGATATCTCCCTTTTTACAAAAAGCTGGAATTGCACTGAACATTGTAGAAATTCCATAAGAATAGAGTATTGAATCAGGAGTTCCCAAAAATTTCGCTATCCTGGCCTCACAATCAAGGTGGACATCTACACACAAAGAAACTTGTTAATAGGTCAATGTGTTTAACAAGAAAAATATTACCCTTGACCGATTTTAAAGAGGAATGTAATTCAGTAAACACCAATGAGGTTCACTTGAAGTAACTAGTATGAATTTTACATCAATGGCATAGAAATCTCACGTCTTACCAATTGTTCCATAAAAACCACGAGGCCCACAAGAACCAACACCATATTTTTCCAATGCAGCAGTACAAGACTCCTGTAATGCAGCTGCACTATAAATGCTTTTTTCAATTGAAACCACCAAAGAAATAAAAATCACAAATAATAGGAGTGGGTTTTCCTCACAAGTAACTTCTCATGTCCTATTAATCCAAGGTAATTTGCTGACGCAAAGTTCACAATTTCTTTGCCATCGATTATTGTATGCGGACCAGCAGCACTGCATGAGACAAAAACTCCTGAGAAGGAATCTCTCATATCTACTGTTAAATCCTTTGATTTAACAAAAGGATAAATAACGGTTTTTTTAATCCCCCAGTAGTTGGGATAACATTTTAATTTTTAAATCTATATCTAACAAAATGGGGGAAAAGGACAAAACTTCGCTGAAAGCATAAATTTGATGGGGTGCATTATTCAAGCATTGTATAATAAGTAATAACTCCACGCTGAAACAAATGATACAAAACATTTTGTGCTCGCACTGCAAAAGCAAGATAAAAATTAAGTAACTGTTTTCACCTTTCCAACACAGGAGGTTCATATTGCATCTCCTCTGTGAGAGAAGGAATAAGAGGTTCTGGAACCCAATCTTCACAAAGCTCATCTATTTCCTGCAGGCAAGTCATATACACACACTTTAACCAGTTTTTCAGGTGAAGATTAGTAATTTCCAGATTGTCAACAAGACAAATTAGATTGGAAGATATAAGAACTACCACATTACTGGTAAGATAAAGAATAAACTTAAAAACTCTATAAAGCAGTAACATGACAGGCATAATTCCAAATATTAAGATAGACAATTATAATGCTCTCTTTTATTACAAGAAAACATAGAAACCTCATACAGCTCTAACAATAAATATATGGAAAAAAATTGCCAAATTTTGGAACCCTAACACATCAAGCACTTGATAAAAGATGGAATGAAGCAACAGTGGATTTCTGTGAATTAGTGCTTGATGCGTTAGGGTTCCAAGTAGGAGAAGAGAGAAATTGGAAAAAGAATAGAATACATATGGAGAGTGTAGAGGGTACCCTCACATGCTTTCATATATCATAAAAGAGGGATACAATGCAAGAATACATGTGAAGGGAATTTACAAGTATGCGCTAGTACAATACTAGACATATGTACCTGACATTTATGATCCCATATACCCATACACTACAACAGCATCAACAGAATCATTTTGCAAGAACTGCAATGTGAAGATTGTAAATAATATATATATTGTGGGTCTCATAACAAGCTCATCAACATTTCCAAATTTCAACATTTGGCAACAAGAGAAAGAACCTGAACGAAAAAAAACAATCCATCCTAATACTAACTCTACTAGTTCTAGGCTTCTAGCACAGGTAGCTTCAGAAGAACTTCCCATGTTTGGTAGCATAACTTTTTTTATTTTCGAATGCTAATCAAGGATAAACTCTATTGAAGAAGAAAAAAACAAACACAAGGAGATGTCACCCAGAAGATGAAACAAAACAAAACAGGAACAACCCACACCACACAACGCAAACAGACAAACCCAGAAAAATATTACATCCCCTCACACCACAAGGAATACCAACCCCCCTCCACAAAATCAGCTTTTATTTAGCTCCAATCAAAGAGAGCACGATAAATAGCCATAAATAACTCCTCCGAGCTCCTCATCTTCCCTTCAAAGATTCGCAAGTTCCTTTCTTTCCATAAGCCCCAACAAATAGCCCGCGAGAGTGCAGACCAAATGTTAGAAGGCAAACCATCCAACTCCCAGATCCACCATCCCGAGATCAACTCATGAAAGTGGAACAAGAATGACCAAGGATCTTGGGGACGAGAGAAAGAAGTCCCATACCTTAGTCGCCATCTTTTCTTTTTTGATAATTAACTCAATTTTATTGGAGGAAAAGAAGAAATAAAGATACAACATGGGAATCACCCTACAAGCAACCCTCAGGGAGCCAATTCTCAGCAAAACTCGAGAGGGAATTAATCCCCCAATTAACTAGCTTATCAACCAACTCGTTATGACTTCTATCAACATGAGATAATAAAATACAAAGCAAAGACATAAGCTCCCAAATCTCATACAACATAGAAATCAGGTTCCACGAATCAAGGTCATCCCTATTCCCCCATCTGATCACCATGGTTAAATCACCCTCAACCTCACAACCATGAAAACCTTGACAATTTAGCTCCCTTAAGCCCATCAATAGGCTAGTAGTTTAAGCAGTGATTGCATCGCACACCTCCAAGGGACCACAAAGAGCTTTGATAACGTTGTGGTCATGATCACGAATCACACATCTAAACCCTGCAGGCCCCAGATTACCTTTGGAAGCCCCATCAAAATTGAGTTTAAGAATCCCTACAGGGAGGAAGCCAATGCAAAATCTCTTTCCCACACATTGGGTAGGCCCTTGATAGATGAAACCCAATCCCTAAGGAGAGGAAAATTCTGAAATTCTTTAAGCACAAAAATCTAGTTACCCACATCTCGCACAATAGAATATATCACATCACTTTTGTGCTGGTCTTTTCCTTCAAAGATCCACCTATTCCTTTCCTTCCAGATACTCCACATAACACCATGCAATAGGCAATCCCAAAAAAGCTTTGCATGGTTACCTTGCCCACCTCCATACCACTGATAGACAAAGTCTTTAGCTTCCTCAGACCAAACATGCGAGCGCTTCATCGTGGAGAAAAAATAGTTCCAAATAAAGCCAATGAAGCCACAATGGATAAATATATGCTTTGGGGATTCACTCGCATTCTTACATAAAATGCACCAATTAGGGGAAAGGGCCATATGGGGTCTTCTTCTCTGGAGCATTTCCTTAGTTTCCATTTCACAATGCACAAAAAAATGGTCCACCAATTCCTCCTCCTACACTTGATAAAAAGACAACCAACATGGGTCTCTCCCTAGGGCTGTCAATCGGGTCGGGTTGAGCCTGGTTGACCTTAGCCCGAAGTTAAATTTCCTCCTTAAATTTGGGTTGATAATGGGCCTAAAACTGCCCTCATGGAAGTTCATGCAGCTATATTTGTTGGATTAAGCTATACCGATTTTGGGCCGGGCTAGGATGGGCTATATTTTATTACTAATTCGGGTTAGGTTGGGCCGAGTTTGGGCTGAAAGTGAGTCAATCCGAACTCAACCTAAATAAAACTTCGGGCCTGAGAGCTGGGCCCGAACTCGGCCCAGCCTATCTATTTTTCAAGCCAAACATGTTGGGCTTCGGGCTAGCCCGGCCCAATTGACACTCTCATACATCCCCATCCCACATCAGATGAGCATGCCCACAACATAATCAGTATGATTTGAGCAAGTCCATTGGCTTTTGAGCCCAACCTCTCACCGGGTTCCAACTAAAGAATTCATTGGAGTGCAATTGGCTGCAAACATTAATTACTTCATTCAAGGCCAATAGAAATCTATGCATGAGAGATACAAGGCCCCACTACGGCCCCTTTAACGAAATACAATAGTTACCTAGTCAAAAGAGTTTATCTCTATCCGACTGCTAAGGAATTGTTCGAGCCCCATAATTGATGAGTACTTATATCTTCCTGCAGTTGGCAACTCTGGGGGCATCCTAATTGCATGGGACTTTCTCACTGTCTCAAAAAAAGATGATTTTCTTAGAAGATTCTCGTTGTTAGTGATTTTTTCTATCATTGATACAGGGTGGGACTAGATGTTAACAGGGGTCTATGGACCTGCATCTACCACAAACCGCCAAGACTTTTGGGCTAAGCTTCCAACTATCCGAGCTAGGTGGAATGGGCCATGAGTTATTGGGGGTGATTTCAATGTTATTTGATCGCCCAATGAAAAATCCACTGGTGGGAGAATGACGAGAACAATGAGAGAATTTAATTGATGCATTACAAATTTGGAGCTTCGTGATTCACCCCTTCTGCATTGCCCTTTTACTTAGACTGTGGTCATCAGAGCCCAATGTTATGCAGGTTGGATAGGTTCTTGGTTTCGTCCGATTGGGAGGAAAATTTTTCCCTTTTTTTTCAGGAAGTTCATGGTAGGCTAACTTCGGATCACTGGCCCATCCTTTTCTCCACTGCGAGGACGAGCTATGGCCCGAAGCCTTTCAGATTTGAAAATATGTGGACCTTTCACCTTGATTGTTACCCAAGTGTGGAATCTTGGTGGATCAATTGCAATGTCTCGAGAGGTAAAGCTGTTAGTTTTTTCAGAAGCTACAAAATTTAAAGAGAAACCTCAAATCCTAGAACAAGAACTTGTTTGGAAGGTTGGAGACAAACAAGAAAAGAGTGCTTGATGTTATTTCTACGATCGATATGAAACTTGCAATTGAGGGGGGTTTATAAGAGGCTAGGGATGCTTTGATGTTGGAGCTAAATTCTATTCTTCGATACGAGGAAATGTTTTGGAAGCAAAAATCCAAGTTTAGATGGATAAAAGAGGGTGATGGCCATACTTCTTTCTTCCACAGGGTAGTGAATGGGAGAAAAAGGAAGAATGTAATCTCTAAGCTGACTATGGGGGGAGTTGAAGTGACCAATTTTGAAGATATTGCGCATGTGGCTAATGATTTTTTTGTGGATCTTTACACAAGGGAACTAGTACTCAGACCTAGAATTGATAATTTGTTCTCCAATGCACTCCCCATAGAATTGGCTGAGGCCTTAGTGAGTCCTTTTACGGAAGATGAGATCCGTTTAGCAATTTTCAGTATGGACAAGGATAAATCCCTGGTCCTAATGGATTCTCTATGGGATTTTACCAAGTTTGTTGGGATATCATAAAAGGCGACCTTGTTGAGGTTTTCAAAGAATTCTATGATTCGGGTTCTTTGCACATTAGAGCGAAAGCTACTTTTATTGCCCTTATCCCTAAGGTTGTTGGTGCTTCTTCCCTTTTGGATTATGGACCGATTAGTTTAATTGGGAGTCTATATAAGATCATTGCAAAAGTCCTTTCTCTCAAGCTGCAAGGTGTTATGGGTCACATGGTGTCCTCCACTCAAAGTGCATTCATTAAAGGAAGATAGATTATAGATGGGATCCTTATTGCTAATGAATGTGTGGACCATTGGAAAAAATCGGGGGGTGTAGGGCTTATATGCAAAATTGATTTAGAAAAATCTTATGATAGGGTGGATTGGGGTTTTCTCAAATGGGTGTTGATTAAGAAAGGGTTTCATTCCAAATGGATCAATTGGATCATGGGTTGTACCTCTAATCCTTGGTTCTCCATCTTAATCAATGGAATGTTGAAAGGCTTTTTTTGTGCTTCTAGGGGCATTCGTCAAGGTGATCCCCTCTCCCCCTTTTTGTTTGCTTTGGTTGGGGATGCGCTCAGTGCTCTTCTTTCTCATGCACTCCAGGCAAACCTAGTTGAGGGATTCATGGCTCCAATGAAGAACTTATCCATATCACATTTGTAATTTGCAGATGATACCATTGTGTTTATCAAGCCTTCTATTCCAGCGGTTATGCACCTAAAGTACATCATTCAAGTGTTTGCGATTTTTTCAGGCATGAGGATTAATTGGGATAAGTCAAGCATTGTGGGGGTTAATGTGATAGGCACTCAAGTTTACGCAGACATTCTACGGTGCAAAGTGGAATCTTTCCCTATATCATATCTTGGGCTCCCTTTGGGTGGTCAGCCTCATCTTTGCTCTTTTTGGGATCCAGTGATCATGAAAGTGGAAAAGAAGCTAGCTTCTTGGAAGAGAAATTACAGTTCCATAGGCGGTCGCATCACTCTCATCAGGGCAGTCCTCTGCAATCTTCCGACATACTTTATGTCTGTCTTCTCCATGCCAGTAAAGGTGGCTAAAAGAATTGAACAGCTTCAAAGAAGTTTCTTGTGGAATTATGGAGATTCAAAGCCCTTCTTGATAAATGGATTTGGAGGTTCTTGGTGGAGGAAAATAATTTGTGGTGGTTGTTGATTTCTAGCAAGTATGGATCAACCCATTTTGGCCTTCAGTTGAACCCCCATTATTCATTTAAAGCGTCTGTGTTGTGGAAGAAAATCATTGCCACTCACTCTCTTGTCTCTCCCTTCTTGTCTCTTGTTATTGGTTCGGGAAACCGAACAAGTTTCTAGAATGATGTCTAGTTGGATGATTCTTCCCTATCATTTCGCTATCCTAGATTGTTTTGTATCTCGTCTAGTAGGAATGCGTTTATCTCTAAGATTATCTCGCCCTTCAAGTCCGGTCTCATGTGGAATCTCTCCTTCTCTAGGAATCTCCGTTCTTGGGAGTTGCAGGCTCTTGCCTCTCTCAAAGAGGAGGTTGAAAGATTTTGTTTCTCTCTCAATTCCCTTGATAGATTTGTGTGGTCTATTGATTCGTCAGGATGTTTTTCTATTAAATCCCTTTTTGCTTCCTTAGTAAATGGCCGTTTGGAGGATCACCTCGTTTCTTCCTTCCCCCATGATAGGATTTGGAGTTGTCTCTTCCCCCCTCGGGCCAAAGCTTTCTTATGGATCGCAGTTCATGATGGTATGAATACGATGGATCAGATGCAAAAAAGGCACCCCTATCTATATATTTCCCGTCACATGTGCCCCATTTGTAAGAGGGATGGGGAAAATGCAAGTCACACGCTCTTACATTGCCGGTTCTCAAGCTTAAAATGGAATCACTTATAGGGGCCACCAATTTATCTTGGGTTATGCCTCGTAGCATTTGGGATCTCCTTCGCCAATGGTGGTTTCCTCATGTGAATCATAATGGGAAAGCTTATTGACTTGTGGTGGTGCATGCCATTTGTTGGGAAATTTGGAAAGAGAGAAATAAGCGGGTTTTCGAGGATGTAGGGAAGTCAGCCCAAGACATCATTGATTATGTTTGTGCAGACCTAGCTTCTTAGCTCAAGGCTTCCAAGGACTTTCATGGGTATTCGTTTGCCGATATTCAGAGAAACTGGGCAGCTTGTTTTTTCATGATGTAATTGGGCTTTGTCTCTTTTGTTGCCCCTCTCTTTTGTTGTTCCTCCCATTGTTTTTTCTTGTTTTCGTTTTTCTAATAAAATCTCTATTCATCAAAAAAAAAACCTTATCTAGCAAATTCTACTCCAACAAAACCTGATCCTCGAACAACCGCCGGTTCCACTCCTGCCACAAACTCTAGTATACTACAAACAGCAGCCATTTCCGCAGTCCCTTCCCTTTTCGTGATAGACCCGACCCTTGAGTTTGACTCCACTCCCACACTACAGCCTACATCGAGGGAGGTTGCACCCACCTCATACTTCAAAAGCGTACTTCTCGTGTAAGAAGAGGTGGTGGCAAGACTATTGCACATGCAACGTTGGTTCACCATCGGGATTCCTCTATTTTACAACAAATCTTGGATAGGAGGCTTTCTATTAAACATCACCCACATGAATAAAGCGACCTTAGAAGGCACCTTCAACTTCCATATAAATTCGGTTGGGCATTGAGTTGCAACTTGAGGATTTAGCCCTTTATAGAAAGATTGAACCGAGAACTCCCCTCTAGATTCTCCAAGCCAGATTCTTCGATCTTCGAGGTCATTGTTCACCTTAGTATTTTTCTAATATTTACATCAAGGCAGCCGCTTCTCCAATCTCCCAGTCATTGAATCGTCTTCAAAGATGTAATTGCCAATTTGTTACGCCCTCCTCTTAAGAGTAATGTTGCTGAACCGACCCCTCTTTTTTACCAGTAATCTGAGATATTGTGGGGAATACGACCTCAAATAGTTTATCACAGCACCAAGTGTCCTTTTAAAATTTTACCAAGTTGCCTCTCCCGACCTTTGCTCCCACACTAGCCTGAAAAACCTCGAACACCTTGGAAATCCTTTTCCATAACCCCGAACTATAAGCCCCTTAAGGCTTTTTGGTATCCCACCCCATATCCGTTGTCCCATATTTTTCAACTATAATACTATGTCATAAGTAGAGACCTCTAGATCCATTTTGCAAGTAATGCCTTATTCATTTGACTTACCAAAAAAATTCCCAACCCCCCTTGCTCCACTGGCTTGCAAATTTGTTTCCACTCCACCAAATGCATCTTTTTATTTCCTTCAAATGAGTCCCATAAGAAGTTGCGTTGTATTTGCTCCAATCTGTCCATAACTTTTTTAGGTGGGGAGAATAACACTACAAATTACATCAGTAAGTTGGAGAACATACCTTTTATCATAGTGAGCTTCCCTCTTTTAGAGAGATACAAACCTTTCCAAGCAGCGAGCCTTTTTTTCGAACTTCTCGAACACTTAATTCCATAACTCTTTCGACTTATATTTTGCTCCTAATGGAAAGCCAAAATAAGTCAGAGGGAAACTTCCCACCTAACAAGCCATGATGTTTGCCAACTCCTCTATATTTTTGCAATCTCCTAACCCAATGATTTTACTTTTACTCAAATTGATTTTAAGCCCTGAGGCCGCTTCAAAGAACAACAGAAGGCTTCGCAGATTTCTCATTTGCTCAGCTTCTGGTTGCATGAAAAGAAGAGTGCCATCCACGAATTGAAGCATAGATATAGTGGGGTAATCTTGATTTATTTTCCAACCCACCACTAATCCCACCTCTTCCGCTTTAATGATTAGCCTACTGAGAGCTTCCATCACCAAGATAAATAGAAAAGGCAAGAGGGGGTCCCCTTGATGCAACCCTCTATTGCCTCTAAAAAAGCCCTCCAATGCCCCATTCAACCAAAAAAAAAACGACAGAAGAAATATACACCTTTTATCCAATTTCTCTATTTTCTTCCAAAGCCCATCATTTCCATAACACTATCCAGAAATTGCCAAGTCACATGGTCATAAGCCTTTTCCATGTCCAATTGACAGAGCACAGCCTCCCAGTTTTTCTTCTGAATGTCATCTACTAGCTCATTTGCTATAAAAGGACAATCAATGATACGCCTGCCTTTTACAAACGCACATTAACTCTTCGACACCACCTCCTCCATAACTTCCTCCAATCTACAAGGTAGCTCTTTTGCCATAAGCTTGTAGAGACTTTTCACCTGACTAATCAGTCTATAATCGTTGATGCCTGACCCTTCTTCTTAGGAATGAGGGAGATGAAGGAGCATTCAAGTTGTGGCACCATGCAGCGTTTTCATGAAATTCCCCCATAACTGCATTATATCTGTTTCAATAACTTCACAAACATCCAAATAGAATGTTGAAGGAAAGCCATCTGAGCCTAGCGCTTTATCTTTGTTTAAATTATGAAGGGCAATCGTTACTTCTTCAGTGCTAAATGGCCTCTCTAGCCATTCTTGCTTTTCCCTCAATATTCTATTGAACCTGAGACCATTAAGCACTGGCCGATCACCACATGTCTTCTGAAATAACCCACAATGGAATTCATGAGGATCCTTCTGTCTTCTATCCATTGGTGATTCACCCTTATTTTCTCTATGCTTATATTAAATTGTTATATAAGATTTAAAATATAAGGGATGAGTCGTCCCCAAAAGAAAAATATAAAAAACCTCTTTCTCACTAGCCACCATGGGTGTCGAATGCCTACAGTTACATCTCCATTGAAAAGAGATAATTTTATGACTAAAGCTAATAGGAGCCCATTATCTCAAGTAACCACTCTACACATCAAATTTCACCAATCACTCAACTCTTAATCAAGCTCTAAATGAACAGAAAACTTAAGCATTGTTTGCCAAACTTATCAGTTGACTAATTCCCACAAAGACCAATTATGATGTCGTAACTAAAATAGGTAACAATGGAAATGTAAAAGCTCTAACCATTATGAAGACAAGTAAAACCATTACAACAGCCCTAATTTTTATATGATGGATAAGAAAATGAAAATGAGAGCAACAACATATCAGTCATGTAGTACCCTGTTGGTATCCAGGAGTCACCAATACTTTTCAGATTCGCAAACCTGTGCAAAAAGAACTACACACCTTCAAATGAGGTATTTCTCTTAGAGGTTTCAGATTCTTAAGTGGTGTTTAATTATTTTATGAGCATCCAAGATTGGCCAGAGGGATATACCATTTCTCCTTGAGCTTCTTTTTTTTTTTCCAGGATACTTTCTTCCAGGATACTTTATGACCATCCAAGTTTTTTTTTTTTTTTTTGAAAGGTACCAAAATGAATGTTATTGAGAAAGAAAACAGAAACACAAAAGACACAAGGCTTCACTTAGAAAGTGAACAGTCCGAGACAGCAATCCAAAAAAACAACACAAAAAGAAAACAGGCTACAAAATATCCTGCCACATAGAAGCCCAATCATCATCCACAAAATCTGCCCAAATCGAAACCCAATCAAAAAGAGACCGATAGATGGACAAAAGCATCTCCTTCTTGCTCTAAGCCTTGTTACCGAAGATTCTACTGTTTCTTTCTTTCCATAAACCCAAACAAATAGCTCCCGGCAAGGACACCCAAACAATAGAAGGTAACACCTCCGCATCTGAGAGAAACCAACCCAAGATCAACTCATGGAAGTGGCAAGGAAAAGACCAACGAATCTTAAAGACAGAGAGAAAAAAGCCCCAGACCATAGTTGCCATATCACAATGCATGAACAGGTGATCTATCGATTCCTCCTCTTTCAAACAAATGATACATCTGTTAGCCAAGTTTCAGCCTCTAATTTGCAAATTATCCAAGGTTAGAATTTTATCCAAGTAAACATTCCACATAAAGAAAGAAACTTTAGAAGGCATGTTCGAGATCCAAATGCACTTATGAGGAAACGGGATGGACCTATGAACAAACTGTTCCACATAAAAGGATTTAGAAGTAAACACCCCCTCCTTAGAAAGAACACACTCCCAACCATCGCTTTGAGATGGATCTGGTCTAACGCCCTCGAGAACCCTTAGCAAGCCCATCATCTCCCCCAACTCCCAATTATTTAGATTTCTACGCAATTTCGACACCCAAACATTACCCACCACATCAAACGAATCCACCACCCTCCCAAAAGGCTCAAAAGCGAGGGAGTAGAGCCTCCTAAAGGATTCCTTAAGCAACACCTCCCCAATCCACTTATCCTCCTAAAATCTAATATCCCTCCCAGAACCCAGGTTAAACCGAATAAACTTTCAAAAACCCTCTCTCTCCTTCTGGATAGATTTCCAAATCTCACACCCATATCTCCCCATTACTTTCTTACTATCCCAATCCAAACACAAAGCAAATCTAGCCACCACCACCTTACGCCATAAACTCTCCCTCTCAACCCCAAACCTCCACAACCATTTCGCCAAAAGAGCCTTATAATGACTTTTAACCGATCTCACCTCAAGCCCCCCAATACACGAAGGCTAACAAATAGACTTCCAATCCACCAAATGAAAACGGCGGTGGTTATCTTAATCATTCCAAAGGAAATTCCGAAACTTAGACTCAATTCTAGTTGCC
>JAOXJP010000006.1:14647487-14662227 GCA_025762735.1 Platanus orientalis | reverse complement strand
GATATTAGTATGTTTGAATTATATAGATTATAGGATTTTTTGTCCAAACAACAAGAAGTAGAAAAAAAAAGTATAAAATGAAATCAAGAAAAAAAGAAAAGTGCATACCTGTTGGTTTTTGCCAATAAATAAATCTTTCAACTTTTATTTTTGGTTCAATGAAATAATGTAGTCTAAGTAGGGATGGAGATGAGGCGGGAACAATATTGTGTGGAAGAAAAGAGGCTGTATACATATAAGGTAATTTAAATTGAATTTAAAAAAAGAAATAGAATAAATGATGTGATTATCATCGAAGAATGAACAAAATACATAATATTGTTTTAATTATGAAACGTTATATAAGAGATGTGTTTTTAAATAAAGAACAAAACAAAAATTGAGGAGATATTGAGAGTTTTAAAGAATTACGTTAGAAATGTTGAAGTGGGATTTCAAAAATTATAGATAAATTAACTTCTTTATAAAACAACTTGAAATAAGGAATAAAATGGAGTTCACATGGCCTTTTAAATGAAAAAATTGAAAGAAATACTAATCCTAGAGGGGGCAACCCCCTTTGCTTTAGTATAATAAAATGATTGATTTCACTGTGACTTGAACATAATACTTTTTGTTAAAAAAAATATTTTTATCAACTAAGCTATGTAATATTGATCCAACAAACAAGTACATAAAATGAGTGTGGCTGAAATGAGGATGTTGAGATGGATGAGTTGCAAGATTAGAAAGGATAAAATTATGAATGAATCTATTCGTGGGAGTTTAGGGGTAGTGCCAATAAGTGATAAAATAAGGGAAAGTCGATTGAGATGGTTTGGGCATGTGCAACAAAGATCAATGACTGCACCAATGAGGCGAAGTGAGACAATACAAGTTTAAGGTGCTAGAAGAACTAGAGGAAGGCCAAAATTGACCTGGGTGGAGGTAGTAAAGAGGGACATGACAGCTTGTAATTTAACAGTAGATAAAACCTTAAACAGAGCGGAATGGCGGAACAGGATTCGTGTAGCCGACCCCAAATAGTTGGGATAAGACTATTTGTTGTTGTTGTTGAAGCTATGTAATATTGATAAGTTTTATTATATATAATACATATATATTATATATGTAAAAATTTGTACATCGGACTGGGTTTGGGCTTAGGCCCTAAATAAAAGTTTGGATGTCGGGTCGGGCTTGTGTCTTGCTTGGACCAGGTTTTTTCTGGCCAATTTTAGGGCAGGGTTTGGGCCGTGGGGTTTGGGCCGCCACGGCCCATGCCCACCACTACGATCGTTAGTCTAGGATGGAGGATCGAGCGTTTTAACTTGATCCGAAAAGGGGTTGAAAGGCGATCTTGATCAAGAGATCGTGCCATAGATTGGATACCAAACAGATCGTTTCTGTAATTAGATCGCGATGTATACTCTGATCACTATCTGAGATCGCATGCCAAAAATAAGATAGCGCGCGATTGGACGCAAGAAAACCCTAACGCGAAAGATTGGATCTCTGCCTTCCTCTCTCAAACTGCAGCTGCAACTGAAAGTCATGACGATGATCACCAGAGCAGCCTCAAGTGCGAGTCAAAACCCACCACAATCCAACAAGCTTAGATGGGGAGAGCTCGACGAGGACGACGGAGAGGATCTCGATTTCCTTCTTCCACCTCGTATGGTGATCGGACCAGACGAGAACGGCGTGAAGAAGGTAATTGAGTACAAGTTCGACGAAGATGGAAACAAGGTTAAGATTACCACCACAACTCGGACTCGAAAACTTGCCAAGGCTCGGCTCAGTAAGCGAGCCCTCGAGCGTCGCTCGTGGGCTAAGTTTGGCGACGCCGTACATGAGGACGTCGGTAGCAGGCTCACCATGGTTTCGACCGAAGAGATTATCCTTGAGAGACCTAGGGCTCCTGGTTCGTTCTTCTTATATATCTCTCTTCTTCTGGTTACTTTATTGTTTTCATATCATTCGGTTAATCTCGTCGACGGTTTTTTGATTAATTGAGAGTGATGATGAATCCCCTTGCTTGAACCTTTATGATTTCTGATGTGTCAGTTTTTGAAAAAATATAAAAAATTATTGGGTTTGTGGACGATTGAATGGACGGAAGAGCCTAATTATCTATTTTGGAATGAGTAGACCCTAATCGTTGAATAATCTGTTTCTTGTAAATGTAGGCCATTCTAAATTGCATGGACTATAGTAATTTATGATATTTACATCTTAATAAATATTTTTTTAGTTCCCAAAATCCTACTACAATTTGAGGAAGTGGATTTACAGGGGATGAATGTTTGTTGTATATCTGTGGAACCTCAATATCTTGATGTAATCTGTTATTCTGTTATCTTTTTTATTGTGGAGTTTTTATTCTGCTATATGATTATTTTTTGCATGGGTGCGAAACATCATGACTAATGTAAGTCCATTAAATCTTGGAAAGACTGAATATGACATGACTCAATAGGATCTATCTTTTATGGTTTATACAAGTCATTAGCTGATTTAAATCACAATTGTGACATTGTTTTTGCTGTTTAATGATTGATTGCAGTAGAGACTTTATATGACCAAAGTTTAGTAGTTTCCAGGCATCTGTTTAAGGTTTTGATGTTAATGTAGTACATCTGTTAGTTTGATGTGTAAATTTGGTAGGATATACTTTTCTTGAGTTACTTAACTTTGGTATTTGGTATGATATAAGATACTGGTTTTGTAGACTTGAAACCTTATGATAGACTCTATGGTGTCAGATTATGTATGTGTTACAGTACACGTTCGTATCGTGTCTTTTGGTTATCATGTTAAGGAATCAATAAATTTAAAGCAAAAGTAGTGTGGGAGTTTGTGGTGGGTAGGGTGATCTAAAGATTGGAGGTTGCCTCTCTATTGTTGAAAGGAGTAGATCCATATCCCCCAGCTGACAATTCTCCAAGAGAGCCAACAACCTCCTCATCTCCTTGATATCCCAATCATTAAGGTTCCTTCTCGGTTGAATGTTCCATGAGCACCAAACTCTAGATCGGATCATATGATCTCTCACCATCCTCCATTTGCATGCTGCTAGATTGTAACAGGAGGGAAATAATTTGCATAGAGGCTTAGGAGCACACCAAGAATCCTGCCGAAAGGACAACTTTTCATCATTATTGACCTTAAGCTTGATAAATCTAGAAAACAACCCAGCCTCTTCGCTGATTCCTCTCCAAACCCCTCATCCATAATGATGTAGCACAATGGAGATGATTCCAAAGTTGATTTAGAATGATAGCCAATAATCTTAATCAAACTCAAGACATGTAGTGGAAACAAGAATAAGGTTACAGTACCAAGAATTAAACTTTAGTAGTCAAGATTTAAGGAAAATAGTAGAAGAAACTTGATTAAAGGGGTTTGAAAGAATTGAAACAAGAAAAGGCAGAAAAAAGATAACAAAGAAACCCAAAAGGCAAATTCTGTAATTTCAGGGCAAAAACCTATAATTACCAAAATACCCTTGATAGGGCGTCAGAAAATTCTGAAATTTGACATGGTATATGAGGAGTATGTATACCAAATTTCAGGTTATTCTGAGATTTCTGGCCATATAAAGTTATATAAAAACTCTTGTTGCACACACTTAATCCAAGAAACCAGAAAAATGGGAAAATAGTAAAGAACAAGATAAAAGAAAGAAGAAAAAAAGAAAGAAAGGGGAAGACGAAGAAAAAAAATAGAAAAGAAGAAGAATGAGAGATAACGGAGAACTATAGAGTACCTTTGTGAGAAATCAACAACTCACAACTTGAAAATCACTAACCAAGCCAAACTTTAGGCACTGCGGATTTCAAAACTCTTCAAGCTTGAAGAAGAGGAGTTCTACAATGGAAAGCAAGAAACCAATCAGAATTTTATTAATCCCATCATACCAACACAAAAACATGTAGCCCTATATATAGGCTCACAAAGTCATGAAAATAACAATAAATTAAATTACGAACTCCTAAACTATTAGCTTACTTGCTACCTAAGACATTCCTTTAGTCAAAACTACTAAATACTTGACTTTCTAAAAACAAAAAATATCAAAATCAAGCCCTTCTAGAGGATTTCGTCTAGCACTCTTAGAGGGCCCCACTTTGATCTGTTGACTCTCTAAAATTATTAAAGTATCACTGACAATAATGTCTTAATACAAAAATACCAAAAAACAAAAATTAAAATGTTTATCATGTCCTAGACTTTAATAACTCATGAAATATTAGAAAATGCTAGCTTGCTAAGTTGGTAAAAGTTTGTGGGTGTCGTACCATAGACCTAGGTTCAAAACCTGTCTTCATCTATAATTACCTATAAAAAAAACTCATGAAATATTAACTAAAATAGTAAACTAACTCAATAAAGACTCTATCTTGCATCCCAAAGATGTTCCTCCATGTGTTTCCATGTCTTATCGTGTGGACCCCACTAAGAGGCATGTGGGCCCCGTGTGGTCTTCCATGTCCGCATCACATAAGGACATGTAGGAGTCCTATTGTTCCAGTCATTCCGTTCACCAAACTTGGCAATAATAACTCTTCTCCAAAGGGTTTAACGCTTGACTCCGAATCTCCACAACCATTTGCTAATAAGAGCTCTGTTACTTTCATGAACGGACCAGATACCCAATCCATCTTGGCACAAAGATTTGCAGACTACTTTCTAACTCACTCAATTGATCTTCCTTTGCGCATGAGCCGAATTCCAAAGAAACACCCTTTGAATTCTCTCAATTTGATTAGCGATTGATGTTGGGGCTTTAAACAAGGTTAAAAAGTGAATGGGCATACTAAAGATGCCAGCTTGGTAAGTCGGTAAAGTCCGTGGGTGTTGTACCACAGACTTAGGTTTAAAACCTGTCTTCACCTAACGTTACCTATAAAAAAAAGATACTTACCCTTCCAGTTTGAAAGCTTTTTTCTTGTCCTTTTAATCATAGGATTTCAAGTAGACTTTGAATTTGCCTTTGCCTCAAGGGGGAGACCAAGATAGGTGATAGGAAGAGGAGTAATAATGTAACCAAGCAGTGAGGCAAACTCTGCTGAATTAACAATGTTAGCAATTGGGCTCACAGATGATTTGCTTAAGTTAACTTTCAACCTAGAGATGCCTTCAAGAATGAGAAGGATGCACCTCAGATTTCTCATATGCTCTAAGTCCGCCTTCAACAAAAATAGGGAGCTTTAGAAATTTATTGTGCAATGATTATGAGGATCACCATAAATATCATCTGGTGGATTAGGATACTGTCTGCCATCCTATTTGTAAAGGGGGTCTTGGTTTTCGTTAGATCAGGTCCCATAACTAGGCTCTTCTAGGTAAATGGTCTTAGTGGTTTGGCGAGGAAAGGGATAGTTTGTGGAGGAAAACCATTGTTGCTAAGTATGGGTGCAATTTAGTTTGGGATCCTAGTGAGGTGAGGGGATCTCATAATTGGTGTATTTGGAAGTCCATCATGTAGGGTAGGGAGAGCTTTGCTAAATTCATTAGTTTTGATGTGAGGTCGGGGAAGGATGTGCGCTTTTGGGAGGATCCTTGGTGTGCAGTACCGCCCCCCCCAGGAGGTGTGTTAGAGATTATACCTGATTGCTTCGGATGTGCATAGTGTTGTGGCTGATAATTTCGATTGGTTGGGGGATGGGGTTTGGAGCCATAGGTTAAGAAGGAATCTCAACGATTGGGAGTGGGAAGAGTGGATGAGGTTAATTGGCTTTGGGAAGGTTTTAGGTTATCTTAGGGGGAAAGGGATTACAAAATTTGTGGGATTTGTAAGAATTGTCATTTTTCTACTAAATCCTTCTGTGGGGGTCTGAGGCATGATGAGTCATTGTCTTGCTTTTTTTAAGCCATCTGGACTGGGAATATCATCAAAAGTTAATTTCTTTATTTGGGCTACCTTTTTGGACACAATTTGTACTCTTGACCATCTTAATCGAGAGGTTGGAACTTCACTATCAGATGTAATTTGTGCCTCAAGGAAGAGAAATTGGTGCACCATCTCTTTCTTATCCATTGTTGGGTGGTAATGTGGATTTGGGTTTCATTCCTTTCTTATCTTGGTATTGCTTGGGGTTTCCCACTTTCTTTTAGGGCATGCTTGGTTGGTAATAGAACATAGGAAGCGAAGTGAAGTTAAACTATAGGAAAAAAGAAGTGAAATAGAATAAAAGTGAAATGAAAGCGATGTTAAATTAGTGTTTTCTCAAAGCTGTTTGGTTGAAAGTTAAACCATGGAAAACTTAACCTCTTCTTCACCGTTTTCCCCAACTAAGATGATCAGTTGCAAACAATAGCAAAGAAAGTTTCCTAGCAAGAGCATCGATTCCTTGGAGAAGGTCTGTCTTAAGGACCCCAAAATTATAACTGTGGGAGACAAATGGAACTATGAAGTGTGAACTAAAATCCCTTTTAAAAAAATGACCGTCATAACAAAATCTTCATCTTCATTCTTTGTCTTTCAAGCCCAAGAAAGAAAATATCTATTGAAGAAAACTAGAGTCCATGAAACCCAAAAGCCCCAACAAAAGCATCGATTACAGCCAAAAATGAGGGGGGAATAGAGAGCATTATTAGTCCCAGATTCCGATCTTGTCATTGAAGATATGCTAGAAAGAGAAGAAACACGTTTTGCATTTCAAGATCCCACCAACTAGTTCGAGAATGTCCTCAATTGATTGTTTTTAATTTCTTTCCTATTTTGGGACTTTTTGGTTCATTGTTTTTACTTCTCAAAAATGCAAAGCTCAGAGACAGAATATTGCTTCAATTTGTTCACGCCGCTGTTATATTCTCAACCTATCAATAATGGTCGTTGATTGCTGCTACAGGAGAACGATCGCAGACCTTCTTGAATCCCTCTAGGTTTAAAAGCATAAAATCCAGAAGAGAGGGGAGAGGAGTAGAGGGGGAAGAAAAAAGAAACCATGGTTGGAGGAGAAGATAGAGGAGAGGAGAAAAAGAGTTACCAGAACATGATGATCAACGGTAGTTATTGTAGAAAAAACGGCCAAACTCAACGAGAACCATGGTTGGAGGAGAGGAGGAGCTACCGGAACATGATGATCGATGGTGGCTGTTGTAGGAAAACGGCCAAACCCAACGGCTCTTTTTGTTCTTGCCCATGAGGTTGCATCTCAAATTGCTTTTTCCCTTCAAAATCCGACTGATTTGGTCGGATTTTGGAAATAGGTTTAAAATCGCTGAGTAAAATTGACATGGAAAGCATGTTTATCGATGCGTTTATTCCATTTTTAACCAAATGCTATTTTCCACCGATTTTGATGGAAAACCGTACAATTTTCCTCATTTATTTTATTTTCCTTATATTTCACTTCTAACCAAACATGGCCTTAGTGATTTGGTGTGGAATCTTTGAATCTTTGAGGACAAAACCTCTCTTAGTAACTGCTTCTTGGCTAGGGTGTGATGCAGCACAATAGAGGGAAGATACCAAAATTGATGTGCAATAAATCTAATGCCCTCAAATAGTGGTTAGATTTAAATTGCGGAAGCAAAATAGCTTAAGAATAAGATTAAAATCATACAAGTAGCCACTGAAATAAGAGAAATCAACGATAGAAATATAGAAAAAATGAATAGAAGAGGAGAAAATCTGAAGAAATAACCTAAAAAGGGCAATTTTGGATTTTTTGGGTAGAACCCATGTAATTATTAAAATACCCCTAGTCGCGCATTAGAAAATTTAAAACTTTATAGATATTTTCTGATATGCACAAGGGTTTGATAGTTAAAATTTCAAAGAAATCCGATAAGATTTGATTTAGGAAATTATATAAAACTCAATCCACCTACCACTTTAACAAGAACACAAAATCAGTGAACATGATTTCGAAATTAAAGAGAGAATAAGGAGAAACAGAGAAAAAGATTGAAGAGATTAAGAGAAGGGGAAAGAAATAAGAACTAGAAGATGAGAGAGATATCTGGAAGAGAAGAGATGAGAGAGAGAGGGTGAGAGGTACTCATGTATGCACTTTGGTGTGCTACAACCCACATGGAGAGAAAGGGAAGGCTAGGAGATGGTGTTAACCATTGGAGATGAGAACATGGTCGTAGCCACTCCTTGGGAAACCATCTAATAATTCAACACAATTCTTAAAATTCTTCACCCGTAAAATTATGAGGGAGGGGTGCTTTTATAAAGCTTACAAGACTCAAAAATAATAGAAACTTGCCTAAAATTGAAATTACTTAAAAACTAAGAGACTTGTTAACCAAACTTTCCTAATAAGACTTCTAAAACAACTTTCCTAAAATTTAAAGGGCGGCCCAGTGCACGAGGCTCCCGCTAACGCGGGGTTTGGGGAGGGCAAGATGTATGCAGCCTTACCCCCATTTCTGGAGAGGCTGTTTCCGTGTTGCACCAACACCAATTACGACCAAAAAAACATTCTCGATCTCTTCCATTGGCTGTTGTTCCCATAGAAGATTCCCAGCCAATCTCAGAGGTGTCCTTATGGGTTACTCAAATGACAATGGTAAGGCAGTTCCTAGGCCTTTCGTTTGACATTGTTGAGATGCAAGCTATCAAACTATTCATAGCTCTTGAGAAAGAGGTATCCTTGACTAGGTTTGTAAAAAACCACAGGAAGATATGCCAAGAGGTTAAAAATTTATATTCATATGTCCATTATGGAAATGAAGAAAGCGGTAGGGGTAGAAAGGCGACTTGATGCTTCAGCAATGTTTGAGCCTTTGAGTGTCCCCAGGATGTGTGAAGTTCCTTATGAATCCTTCAATTTTTTCTTAGAATGTTAGAGGCTTGGGAAAATCTGATAAGCGTACTTTGGTGAAAGATGTTATCCGTTTAAGTAAGACGGAGATAGTGTTGTTGCAAGAGACAAAGCTCAAAAGTATGGACAGAGTGATGATGTGCCAGGTGTGCCCTTTTAGTGTGTTTGATGGTGTATGTATCCCATCTAGAGGGGCTTCAGGGGGCTTTTGGGTGTTTTGGGATGTGGCTATCATTGAAGTAGTGGATTCTTTTATTGGGTCCTTTTTAATTTCAATTAATGGTAGGGTAAAAGGGTTTGATGTTGATTGGTGGATGACTGGGGTATATGGCCCATCTAATGGCAGCCTCTTACCTGCTTTTTTGGAGGAGCTCAGGAGCATTAGAGGGTCGTGGACTGGGCCTTGGTATTTGGGTGGAGATTTTAATGAGGTCTTGGTTCCGAATGACAGAAATGGTGGGGGAAGACTATCCAAGAATATGATTGCTTTCTCCGACTTTATTGACAACCATGCTCTACGGGAATTGCCGCTTTCAACGACAAAGTATACCTAATCTAATATGTAGAAAAATCTAAGCAAATTGGACCGTTTTTTCCTTTCAGTAGAATGGGACACTTTGTTTCCTTTTTCGAAAAGTGAATCAATGCCCTAACCTACCTCAAATCACATTCCCATCCTTTTGAATGGTGAGCACAATATGCGGGACCCTAGGCCTTTCAAATTTGAAAATATGTAGCTAAAATACCTAGGGTTTGTGGATCTTGTTCGAGATTGGTGGATGAGTTTTACTATATCAGGAAAACTTGGGCAACAGATGAGATTAACATTTAAAATGCTTAAGGAGACTCTAGAAAAATAGAACAAGGAGGTTTTTGGATGTGTTGAGGAAAAGAAGAAGAGAGTCTTGGAAGAGCTAAAAATTGGGATCGTATTGAGGAAGAGCGTTGCTTAACTCAAGAGGAACGTTGCTTAAGGGACTTCGCTAAGCAGGACTATGCCAATGTGGTAGTTTTTGAAGAAATAAAGTGGAAACAAAAAGCGAACATGCAATGGCTGAAAGGAGCGGATTTGATCAAGGATTTTAGACCAATAAGCTTGGTAGGCAACATGTGCAAGATTATCTCTAAGGTCCTAGCTTGTCGATTTAAAGAAGTAGTGAAGGACATAATTTCCCAAAACCAAAGTGTTTTCATTCGTGGCCAACAAAGCATTGACGAGGTGTTAATTGTTAATGAATGTATAGATGCGGTGATGAAGAGATGAGATACAGGTGTGCTGTGCAAATTGGATTTGGAAAAAAGCGTATGATCGAGTGAATTGGGAATTTTTGGATTATATGTTTGGTAGATTGGGATTTGATATTCGGTGGAAAATATAGATGAAGAAATGTTATGGGACAACGTCTTTCTCAGTCCTTTTAAATAGTTTGTCGGTAAATTATTTCCATGGATCCAAAGGGTTGTGACAAGGTGATTTTTTGTCTCCTTTTTTGTTTTTGGTGGTGGCTGAGGCTTTTGGAGCACTCCTGACTAACGATTTTCAAGGAGGGCTGATGGAGGGCTTTAAGGTTGGTGAGAATGGGGTAATGGTCTCCCACCTCCCATTTGCCAATGATACTATTATTATGTGTAAAATTTCAAGAAAACAATTAAAACATCTCAGGTGTGGTGTGTCATTCGGTGTTTTGAAGTTGTCTCAGGGTTAAAAGTGAACTTGTCGAAGAGCTATATATATGGTGTGGGCAATGTAGAGAACTTGGGGAAACTTACCGAAGTTCTTGGGTGTAGGATGGATTCTTTCCCTACCTCTTATTTGGGTTTTCCGTTGGGGGTGCCATAAGAGAAAGAATTCATGGAATCAATTGGTGGATAATGGTCATAAGAGACTTGCAGGTTGGAAAGGGCTATATCTCTCAAAAGGAGGTAGGGCCACCCTCATTAAATCAATTCTTGCGAGCCTTCCTATGTGTTTCCTATCCCCATTTGTCATTCTCTCCTTGGTGGCAAACCTTATCAAGAAATGTCAAAGAGATTTCCTGTGGGGGAAGGGGAAGGAGGGTGAGGGTTCCCATTTAGTTGCTTAGGAGGATATCTGTAAGCCGAAAAGAAATTGAGGCTTTGGTATAAGGCGAATAAAATATGCAAATAAAGCTCTCTTAGCTAAATGACTATGGAGGTTTGACCAAGAAAATGGGAGTTTATGGAGGGAGGTTATAGCTATTAAATATGGGATTGTAAATGCGTGGGAATTAAGATCTTCTGGCCCACATGGTGTTAGCTGTTGGAAAGGAATCATGCAACTCATGGGAAAGTTCAAAGAGACTATTCGGGTGGAGGTGGGCTCGGGAAGACAATACTCAGTTTTGGACTGACCTATGGTGTTCCTCTTGTCCTCTTAAATTGGAAGCCCATCATATTTATGAAATCACGACAAATAGAGAAGTTGAAGTTGCAGAATGCCAAATATTAGATTAGGAAGGGAGTTAGAACATTCCCCTTCGACAGAATCTTAATGATTGGGAGATAGATGAAATGGCGCATCTCATTGGGCTGGTGGAGAATATTCATTTACAGAGAACTGTAGAGGATTTCAGGAAATGGATGCTTTCGCATAATGGAGTCTTCTCACTTAGGTCTTATACTCATTTTTTTGGGGATGTTGGCACTGTATCTCATCTTTGAAAGTGGGTGTGGAGATTGAAGATCCTTTTCAAAATCTTGTTTTTTGTTTGGATTGCTTGTAAAGAGAGGTTGCCAACAATTGATCTCCTCCAAAGGCAAGGATTGATCCTCCCGAATATGTGTCCCTTGTGCTTTCAAGATGGATGGTTAAACAATCATATTTTTATCCACTGTCTATTTGCTCGTGAAGTTTGGAAGGCTATGATGAGGGAGGTTGGGATGGCTTGGGTTTTCCCTAATAACATTGGGGATCTTTTTCATGGTTGGACTATAAGGAATACTTTCAAAAAAGAAAGTTGTTATGGAGCCTAATTTGCCTAATTGTTCGTCTAATGTATATATGAAATCTATAAATTTTATTTGTTTTTAAGGGGAAAATTGTATAGACATGAGGGGTCATTCTTTTGTTGATATGAAAAAAGGGTGGGACAATATCATAATGAAGAACCTCATCGTGTAAGTGATGAAGACATCAGGTCTAAGCAAGAGTTTTAGGTCTATCAGAGATGACGCAAGAGGGTTGCACCCATGTTATGGTTCCACTAGAGGATTTTTTTTTTATGTTTTATTCCCTGCATATTATATGATGGTACTTTTGTCTTAATAGGGTATTTCAGTGGTATTTTTGTTATTATACGTAGTTTAGGGTTATTTTGGGCATGAGATTGTGCTAGGGGGGTATTTTAGTATGTGCTTATTTTAGGTTGTAATAAACTTGGTTGTGGGGGCTATAAAAACACCCCACACGACCAGCCTTTTTTTGATGATGAATAAACACAATTTTTGCAGCTCACGTTTGATGTATTCTTCTTCTTTCTCTTTTGGTTGCAAGTGAAGTACAGTAAAACTCTGAAATGGGTCTAGGTTCAACTCTAGTTTAACGGTGGTAGTAGAGGTTACTCCCTCCCCTTGGATTGAAGGCCTTCTACCTCTTCTTGTTCTTTGTTTTTGTTTTTTTACTTTATTTTGCAGATCTTTTGTGGGTAGAAAATGACTGAATCTCTCATACTTCCATTAGAGTTCTTCTTCTTCAAGGTTTGGAAGCAAATAACCTTCATAGACCATTCTCAACGGCTAGACGACCACTTTGCTGGTGGAAGAGTAATTAAATAGGCAATTGAAAATAGACAAAGTAGTCAGGTATATCTTCCCAAGCATGAATAAGTTTCTGCAAGAGAGTGTGATGAGATCTGCCTCTACTCCTTTAATTTAGGGATTGGATTTTATCCCTTTTCACAGGTTGTTCGAGGCTCCTAGACGATACCATACCTGGTGGGGCCCAGCTTCTAAATCAAATTTTGACTAAGTTCTTCTCAATTCAAAGCACCATAGGCGTGAACAACACAAATAGGGTCTCTTCACGAAATCTGCTAGTACTCCTCTTCTATAAGGATTCAGACCAAGCCTCTTTGGGAGGGTTGCTCTAACCCCTGAGCGATCCACAAGGTAGTACCCAACCTCCCAATGTTAATCAACCACTCAGGTCTTCAATTGATACACATAGCCACAGGTCACTACTAGAGGGGTTCAATCAATCAAGAAGATGGGTCATACCTGATGCATATAAGAATGGTCCTTTGGTAAGACTCTAAGCTTCTGATCCCCTGAGAATAATTAGTCTCCACACATCCACAGGGCTGGATATTAAAAGAACTCACACCGTAGGATCCAAAAAAATGATGCCACCAGCCTAAAATTTGAAGTATTTCACGCGTCTTAGACTTGTGTTGTTCACGCCTGTGGTTCAAGTAGGAATTATGTTTATGTTTTATCATTACTTTTATCAATTTAGCTCCTAACTCCTTGTGCACACACCCACTAGTCCATATGCATGCTGCATCAGTAAGCCTTGTTTTGTTAGTTCTTTGGGGATTACTTATCCCCTCGCTTAATGAATTTTTCTCTTATCCAAAAATAAATAAAAATTGGGATATCATATAGTTCTAATGCCTTCCCTCCCTTCATGTTTCTAGGGCCTCTTTAACTTCGAGGTGGGTGATGGGAGGCGCCTAAAGTTCTAGTTGGACAAGTGGTGCGGCGGGTGTACCTTGGCTTTAGATTTTCTAGATATATTCTCCATGGCAGTGGATCCGAATGCAGTGGTGGCATCTTATGCGTCAAATGCCGGGATAGCTTTGGTTTGGCAGCCTATTCTCATGCGTGATGCTTTTGATTGGGAAATTCCGATGATAGTTCAGCTCTTAGATCGTTTGCAGGGAAAGCCGGTGTGTTCGGGGGAGGAAGATCATCAGTTATGGAAGAATGGTCCGGGAGGCAGTTTACGGTGAAGGCCTGTTATGATCATTTAACAAGTGTAGAGGAGACGCCAGGGCCCTAGGGAATGGTATGGTACAATGCAATCCCTTTGAAGGTCCAAATTTTCTTATGGATTGCGGTCTGAGATAAGATTTTAACTTTGGATACGCTTCAGAAGAAAGGTTTTTTCTTGCCAAATGTTTGCCTATTATGCTATAGGGATGCGGAGTCGGCGTCTCATCTCTTCCTTCACTGCCCCTTTGCATGGGAAATTTGGTGTGGTTGTACCAAGGGTTTTGGGATCAACTTCATAGCTCCTGGGTGCTTGATGGATCTTCTCTGAGGGTGAAATTTAAAGGCTTTCAACTGCTTTGGTAGGAAGTTGTGGAAGGTCGTGCCGGTTGCAATTTGTTGGGCATT
The DNA here is from genome assembly GCA_025762735.1 of Platanus orientalis. NCBI lineage: Eukaryota > Viridiplantae > Streptophyta > Magnoliopsida > Proteales > Platanaceae > Platanus > Platanus orientalis. The sequence continues at coordinate 14,648,107 of JAOXJP010000006.1, read as the reverse complement.
ATAGAGGGAGACGAACAATTGGGCCTTTAGGGGTTATTCAGAGCCGACCTATATTGTATATAAAAGATCTAAGGATTTAATTATTTTCTGAGCTAAAAAGTGTGAGGGGTATGAGAGGCTGCCTAGTGGCTCTCTTCTTAGGGATTAGGTTGTGTCTATTGGGGTGACCTAATGGTCAATCTTGGTGTCGGGGTTTTCAGCCAAGTGGGGGCTTGGGTGCTTCTTGTTGGGGGACCTCTCATCCCCTTTCTGTTTCTTTTCTTTCTCTTTCTCTTTGCCCCTCTGTTTTCTTCTCCTTTTTAGCAATAAATTTTTTATTCATCAAAAAAAAAAAAAACTTTGACAACCTAATTGTATAAAATACCCAGGATCTCTAGTTTCATTAATGCTATTGATTACTTCTATACTAGCATTCTCGACATGATCCTCATTTGATAATTTCTAATAATTGTTCTTTCACCTTTCTTTAGTCTCCATATCCTTTACTAATACTCTTTGATACCCACTCTTAATGCATCTAAGATGATCCAAATCTCTTCATATCCTTTTTCACATTTTTGGCAAGTTTGTATACATCCATCTCACCATCCATAGTACCTAATTTATGGAAGTGTCATATC
>JAOXJP010000006.1:14622197-14635261 GCA_025762735.1 Platanus orientalis | reverse complement strand
TATATATATATATATATATATATATTGTTGAGTTTCATCTGAATGTCAGATATGTAGTTGTGTTTGTTAGATACTGCATCACCATTTTAGTATTTTGGAGCATGATATTTGAAATATGTGGAAAATGTATCAGCAAAGAGAATATTGTGTTGTTTTTTTACTGATTTGGGTTTCCAATTGAATGCAGTCTCCCTTGAAGTTGAATCTGCTTGCAGAAAGTGCCAGAATAAGCAGTAAGGAATACAAAGAGAGACTTGTCAATGGAGAGGCTCATGTATTAGTGGATGTACGTCCAGCACACCACTTCAAGATTGTTTCTCTGCCCAAGTCCTTGAACATTCCACTGTCAAGTTTGGAGGGTAAGTTGCCTGAAGTATCTTCAACCTTGAAGGAAGAGGAAGAGCGTACAGGTTCTGGCTCAGGTGCCTCTCTATATGTAATATGTAGAAGAGGTAATGATTCACAAAGGGCTGTTCAGTACCTCCACAAAATGGGTTTTACTTCAGCCCGGGATATTATCGGGGGACTGGAATCTTGGGCTCATGATGTCGATCCTAACTTCCCTATGTACTAGCAAGTAATGCTTGTTATGAAATGTATAAACCATTCCAACTTTACCTCTTCAGCTGAGTTGTGTATTATTTATCTTGATGATTTAACGCCAGGGAATGGTAAGTCTTCACTGTTATAGCAATTCTGTCACTTTTTTGTTGGACAGATGCAGGCATTTTTATAAATTTTATTTAGTTGTCAATGTAGATAATTCCTGGCCATGCACCTTTGATTTAACCGGCAGAATAGTCGTTCCTTTTGAAGTTTTTAGGTATGAAGATCCATGGTAATTTTGGTGTTCATACATTCAAACACCCTTCCAGGGATTTGACATGTCTTGGGAGGGAAAGCACCAATAGATTTCTTATTGAAAAAACTGACCCCTTTATATCATCCACCCTAGGTCTGTGGCTCGTTTTGAACAAAATCTGTTCCAGAATCGCTTTCAACAGAGTTTGGTGAGAGTTTTAAAATCAAGATCTACTTTCCAACTACACGGCTACTGTCAATTTAATTTGGAACATATTCGTCTTAGGTGGTTGAAGTAGTCAGCCAATTGTCAAGTTCTCCATTATTGCAATGCATCTCCAGGTCCCTAGAGTTGAAACACCAATGAGTTTAGGATGTGTAATCAATAATTTAGGTTAGATCTGGCTGTGGATTGGCGGTTTACAATTCGAGGATGATCAGATATTCTTATACTTCAAAATTGAAAGATTTAAAATTTAAATGAAATTATTTATGCTCATTAAGTGTTGGGTGGGGAGATAAAAACAACAGGTTCCTCTGATGTAGACAGGGCCACCTATCTGATCCAGTGTACACACGCCGAAATTTTAAACCTGATCTAGACAACCCATCCGGATAACGATTTATGGCTTCGTTTTTATTTGGGTGTAAAGAACGATTCATGGCTTTGGCGTTATGACAGGTTGGTTCATTGTCAAGTTTACTTGTCATCAAATTGTGAATTCTCCTAGTTCGTCAATGATAGGTGACAGGTAAGGACGACTTATCAGATCGGCTCGACACAACAGGTCAGCTCGGGACAAACATCTCACCAAGGTCATACGGCCTGAGATACAAGTGCAGATCGGCCTAAGTAAGGCAGGCCAGTATTAGCCCAAAGATCTACTTTGGGATCCTCACTAAGAATCACGTCAGAAACCTGATCCTGAGATTTCAGCAAACAATCAAACAACATGATATTCGCCCAAGTTAAGAATTCAGGGGAAAATCCCTAGTCATGCGCCCTCCCACCCTCTATAAAAGGACACCTCACGACTCTCCAAGGGTAGGTAATAATCCCCTAAGAAATTCTACATTGATTCTCTGCCAAGAAGCAGACCTCTGACTTTGGGATTGGAGTAACTTAGGCCGGCACCACATTGGTGGCCTACCCAGGTTATTTCCTTCTTGTTTTGTTTGCAGATGCTCAACAAACTGGTCGGCCTTGCGATCATTTGAGGAGCACAATCCGTGCATCATCAGTTGACGTCATTTATGAGAAACGTCACTACAAACTTTCCCAGTAACAAAGATTGCATGGTCGAAACCAGATCTATGAGCTCTCGAAAAAACGTTGCCCTAAACGTCGGCTAAGGTGAACACAGTGCCCGGGACCAAAATGGATCCCGAATGCTACTCTAGAACCAATAGGGAAAATCAAAGTTGTTATGGGGGGGATCACTCAGGGGCAGCTTAGCTCAAAAAACGCAAACCAGGGGAGCGAGATCCACAACAGCTGAAGAAGCCCGTCCGACCAAATCACCTCAGGTGGGTGACCTGCCAATTGCTTTCACCAAAGAGTGAAACAGCCACATAAAGACGCCTTGTGTCAGCACCCAAATTTTGACCCTTCCAACGGAAGTGGGGAAAGATATCCCCATCATCCCACGATGCTCACACCTTGGTAGTTACTTAGTATTAATTGACTGCAAGATTTAGAGGGTGCTAGTTGACAATAGAAGCTCAACCAACATATTGTACCTATCGGAATTTGAATAGATGGGGATAGGAAGGGATAGTCTTCGAGCGAAGGAGTCGCCACTAGTCAGCTGCACAGGGGCAGGGTGTTTCCCCTTGGATTAATCACTTCCTTGTCGCAGTAGGAATCGGTCTTCAGTAAACGACAATAATGGTCGTCTTCTTGGTCATGGACTACTCGTCTGCCTACAATGTCATCTTGGGCCGACCCATCCTCAACCAAATGAGATCTGTCATGCCCACTTACCACCTATTAATGAGTTTTTCAACATAACATAGAGTCGACGAAGTAAGAGGGGATTAGATAATAGCTCAAGAATGTTACGTAACCTCCCTACATGACACTGAAACCCCCATCCACTAGGAGTTGGAGGTTAGGGAGGAGGCAGAACATAGGCCAACAGGACTGGGTGAGGAACTGTCAATGGTCTATATTAATAAGACATGACCCGAAAGGACTGTGTAAGTAGGCCAACAACTTTGCCCCAACCTTTGAGTGCAGCTATAGGCATTCCTCAGTCGCAACCTAGACATCTTTGTTTGAACGCATGAGGATATGCCGGACATCGGCCATGAGATTATGACTCACAAATTGAACATCAACTCGGCAGTGTAGCCTATGTGGCAAAAGAATAAAAGCTTCACCCCAGAAAGAAATCAAGCCATAGCGGAAGAGGCAGATAAGCTCCTATAAGCTCAATTCATTTGGGAGGTACATTACCCTGAGTGGCTAACGAATGTTGTATTAGTTAAGAAGGTAAACAGAAAATGACAGATATGTACAGATTTCATAGACCTCAACAAGGCTTACCCAAAAGATAGTTTTTTGCTACCTCAAATAGATGCCCTAGTAGATTTTACATAGGGGCATAAGCTCCTCAGTTTCACCGATACCTTCTTTGATTGCAACCAGATCCACATGCACATGCCAAATCAGGAAAAAATGGCATTCATTATCGATCAAGGACTATATTGTTACCAGGTCATGTTGTTCGAACTAAAAAATGAAGGCATAACGTATCAAAGGCTGGCAAACACCATGTTTAAGGAACAAATTGGGAGAAACATGGAGGTCTACGTAGATGATATGCTCGTGAAAAGTTTGAGGCCGAACAACATTTGTTCGACCTAGAGAAGATATTTCAAACCCTAAGAAAATACTAAATGAAGTTGAACCCCGCCAAGTGCGCATTCGAAGTCATTGTCGAAAAATTCTCATGCTTCATGGTTTCACAGAGACGCATAGAAGCGAACCCCAAAAATGTCCAAGCTATCTTAGACATGCAATCCCTAAGGATGACAAAAGACGTGTAATGCCTCACAGGCCGAGTAGCTACTCTAAATAGGTTCATTTCCCAAGCCACTGATCGATGCCTACCTTTCTTCTGACTCCTTAGGAAAGTGTTTGAGTGGACATGAGAATGCGAGGAAGCCTTCTAGAGTTTGAAGGAGCATCTAGGAAAGTTACCCCTATTCAGACACACCAAACCCAACGAGTTGTTATACTTATATATGGTTGTATCGTCTATGGCGGTAAGCTCAGTCCTCATTTGGGATGAGGAAGGCAAGTAATGATTGGTCTACTATATGAGTCGGGCACTGTGTGGAGCTGAATAAAACTACCCCCAAATAGAAAAAATGGCCTTCACCATGGTGACAACTGTGAGAAGATTACGTCGTTACTTCTAAGCCCACACCATTGTGATCTTGACCGACCAGCCATTGAGGATAGCCTTACAAAAACCAAATAACTCGGGTTGGCTTGTTAAATGGCCACTTGAATTAAAGGAATTTAATGTAGAGTATAGGCCAAGAAGTGCCACGAAAGGACATGCTATGACGACTTTGTAGTTGAGTTCACTCCATCGAAAGACCAACAAAGCCCGAGCACTTACGAACCCACCGGGGAGAAAATTTTATGGGTTTTAAACATAGACGGATCATCTACCCACTAGGATAACGGGGCATTCTTGATCATTGTCACGCCCGACAACGCAGAGCTAGAATACGCAGTGCATTTCAGTTTCAAGGCAACCAATAATGAGGCTAAATACAAAGTTCTACCGAGCTGAGAATAGCCGAGGCATTTAGTGCAAAACAAATCACCATGAATAGTGATTTACAACTCGTAATGGAACAGGTCTTGGGCGAATATGAAGAGGATCCAATGAGAGAATATTTGAAAGTGACCACGAGGCTAGCAAGTAGCTTTAAAAGGTTATTGATTAAATGGATCCCTGGGAAACAAAACGTGATGTCAAACAGGTTGGCCCGCTTAGCTTCAACATTAGAGGATAGCTTGACCCTTGTGGAGTATCTTGAAGAGCTAAGTATCTAGAGGACGGAATCAACGGATGTAAACCTGGTAGAGACCGAGCTGGTCTGGGCTGCCCCCATAGTCGAATTCCTCAAGGAGAGAGTGCTACAAAAAAAGAAGCGAGGCCAAGAAGATCAAGCTTTGAGAAAGTCGATATACACTGATGAATGGCGTACTTTATGAGAGGAGCTTCACCCTCCCATACCCACAGTGCTCGTCCTCTACTGAGGCTAAATATGTAATGAGGGAGATACACAAAGGAATGTGCTGCAACCACTCCAGCAATATGTCACTAGTACAGAAGGTCATCTGCATTAGTTACTACTAGTATACTATGCAAAAAGATGCTCATGACAATGTCTAGAGGTGTGACAAATGCCAAGGATTTGCAAACTTGACCAGACAACCACCAAAAGACCTCATACCTATTATTGGGCTCTGGTCGTTCATGCAATGGGGAATCAATATCATAGGGCCATTACCCCACGGAAAGACGTTGGCTAGATTCGCAGTAATCACCATCGATTATTTCACTAAGTGGGTAGAGGCTGAGCCCAATAATGGAAAAAAAACATCCGGAACTTCGTCTGGAAGTTGATCATTTATATGTTCGGTATCCCTTAGATACTAATCATTGATAACGGGAAGTAATTCAACAATTGCCGATTCAAGGAATTCTTTTCACAACTCAGAATAAGGAATCATTATTCCTCTCCGGCTCATCTATAGGTCAATGGGCAGGTCAAGGTTATGACCATAACTCTCTTTAAAATGATTAAGACCCAACTGGAGACCTCAAAGGGATTATGGATGGAGAAGCTACCCAACATCCTTTGGGGGTACATAACTACTACAAGAACTCCAATTGGCAAGACCCCTTTCCTCGCCTTTGAAAGTGAAGAAGTGATACCAGTGGAGGTCGAACTGAACAACTATCAAACAAAGCAACTCGACCCTAAATAGAATTACCAAAGTCTCCGTCTAAATTTAGACCTTGTTGAGGAAAGGAGACAAGAACCAACACTAAGAACGACAACTTATCAACAAACGATGGTGAAGTAAGGAGATTCAAGGTGGGAGACCTTGTACTCAGAAAAGTGAGCAATGCCAAACTTGATTAAAGGGAAACTCGGACCCAACTGGGAGGCCCTTAATGAGTAATCGACATCAACTGAGCAAGCACCTTCCACTTAGAAACATTAGAAGGAAAATCGCTATCTCAACCTTAGAATGTCGAGCATCTCAAGAGATATTACCAATAAACCGATATGTAAATCAACGACTAGGTATTTTTCTTTTTTATAAAAATAATTTTTAGGGACATTTTGTGTGTAATGACCACGAAGGAAGGACACGGATTCAATGTTTAGAGCAAAATCCACCGACTCACTCATTACTACTACAAAAGGAGACTACTCGGGTTGAACAAGCCCAGGTCAGGAGACTAACCCAACCCTCAAGAGGGGACTACTCAGGCAGAGCAGACCCAAGTTAGGAGAATGACTCGACCCCCAAGAGGGGACTACTTAGGCCGAACGGGACCTAATCAAGAGATTGACTCGACCCCTAAGAAGGGGATTGCTCAGGCCAAACGAGCCTAAGTCAAGAGACTGACCCGACCCCCAAAAGGGGACTACTCAGGTTAAACAAACCTGGGTCAAAAGACTGACCCGACCACCTAGAGAGGACTACTCAGGCCGAACATGCCCAAGTTAGAAGATTGACCTGACCCCCAAGAGGGGACTACTTAGGTCAAATGGGTGCATGTTTGGAGATTGACTCAACCCCTAAGAGGGGACTACCTAAGCCACGATAACTAGCCCGACCTCGAGAACAAAATCAATCCGACTGGACCACCAAGTTATAACAATTTAGCCAAGACAAGGTAAAACACGTGAGTAGACACAAGCTTCTCTAAATCGCACCAAACAACTAAGGATAAAAATGCACCCGGGGTAGGCAAAAAATGTCGCCCCCCAAAAACCACATCAGTAGGGCTATGAATTTTAGTATGTGGCATTAACACTAGTCATTCATTCACTCATATCCTGTGTATTTGCTTATAAATTTTTCACTTTTTCTTTTTCATTCATACACAGCGAAGTTGCAAATCATAAATCATAACCATCCACGTCTCATAAATCAACCTATAATAAAATTTTCATATTCCAAAAACCTGAATATAATCCATAAACATGTCATGACATTTCCATTCAAATAAACTAATAGTCTGATATAAACTAAACCATCAACTAAAAATCATATATCAAATCTAAGATAAAATTCACTAACTTACTACATTCTTTCAATTAAATTGAAATAAATAACAGAATTGGAATAAAATAAAGTCTTTAAACTAAAATCAATGTCTCATGGCATAAACTAAAACTATCCATCTCTCCAATCCTGACTAGCTAAATAGCTATGCAGCAACCCCCTCATCATGTGTGGTACTAAATTTGGGGTGAGCTTGACAAACTCAGCAGGAAAATAATAAACTAAAGAGTAATGGATCAAGACTTGGTACCAATCAAAACAAAACAGATAATTGCATACCTTTTTAACAATATACAAAATTAAACAGTTAATCATATAAAAACATATACTGAACTAAAAAAAAAAAAGATGCATAACATATAGATGGTATAAATGGAACAAATGGAACAAATCAATAAGGAACAGTAACATATAACAAGTTAAACATAACTAAACATGTAAATCAGATACATAAGACAATACAGATAACAGTTACATCGTTTATTCCCGGGTGAAAAGGGACAGACACATCATTTAATCGCCAATGAGAAGGGCCAAACACACCATTTAATCTCAGGTGAAAAGAGCCAAACACACCATTTAATCTCTGGTGAGAGGAGACAGACATACGATTTAATCACCGGTGAGAGGATCCAGAATAGTTCACACCATAAATCAGGTGTGATGGGTATCATCTCATATCTCCCTTGATGACAAATGGTGGCTTATGACAGAAAAACTACAACATAAACAATATATAACATATAACAATCCATAGTAGAACATAAACAACTTCACAACAATTAAAATCGTAGATGCTTAATCCTCCTAATCACAAAACATGTAAACAATCAGATTTTTGTAATAACAAATAAGACATATAACATTCAGATTAGAAATCAAACATATAAACATACAAGGCTCTTGCAAAATAAAGGCAATAGTCTATACAATCCTATGGAATCAAATACCAAAAACTAAGAGCACTTGTGTTCTTGTGAACAAAAAAACCTTCTTAAAAATCAATAATTTTGGAACCTTAGAACGGATTAAAACATGTAGCAAACAATCCCTAACAAGTAAAACACAAATCCAAAATAATACAGAACCTAACAATTTTACAAAAAACAAAATATGGTGTTTTTACGTTCCTTGAAAACTCAAAAACCTCTTTAAAAACCATTGTTCTTCAATTTAAAACCAGTCAAAACAACAGTATAACTTTGCAAAACAAGGTTGGATAAGTTTTAGGAACCTATGGAATTCAAAAACAAAGTTAGTCTACGTATCCCCTTACAAAATAGAGAATACTTTCAAAACCAATAGAAAATATATTAAAACCAGAATGAAACATTCACAAATTTTGCAAAACGGACTTAAAACAGAGATTTATAGTACTTCTAAGAACCTAAGAACATAATTTACATATTCCCTTACCTCTTTACTAGTGCAAAATCATTCATAATCTTTGTTCTTAAAAAAAATCCCAAAAGCTTTACCAAAATCTAGCTTTTCTTATCTTTTCTCTTCATTTTATCAGCTCTTGTTATTTTCTCTATGGTTTCTAGGTCTCTTTAGGTCGAATTTCATCAATTTATAGACCCCTCAAGAAGTCCCACACAATTTAGAAATCCCCCACAAGTCAAAAAATCGCAAAACACGACTTTCATGTTTGATCCTGAACAGGTTGATCGATCAGGTAGGATACTTGATCGATTAGGCTTCCTGGCCGATCTATCGGGCATACACCCGATCGATCGGGCCAATGCCTAAATTTCAAAAAAAATTTACTCCCATTCACTCTTTCACTTGTTTCTCCCTTGTTTGGGGTCTGATTCACTCATCATTTGTTGTATTGGACTCTAAACTTCTGTGCCTAACCAATGACATAAAGTTTTGTCACAGATTCTTCCAACATTTTTCAAAGGTGCTTCTCTAAAGTTGTGCCAATTTGTAGATTAATATATGTGCATTTAAATGGTCCTAAGTGTGTACAAAACTTATATAACATGTGTAAGCATTCTAAGTGTGACACGTGTACATAAATATGTGTGAGATGTTACAAAAAAACTACACTATATAACAAAGCCTAAGGGGCATGACTCAGGTAAGCCAACCTGATCATGACTATCTTATGCTATGACATTTTTTAGGATAAAAATAATCAGCTTCATTCGTAAAAGGTACAAAAGGGTGTGCGTATGTTAACCCCCGATTACCAAAAAAGGGGGGGAAGAGAAGATGGTATCTACACCAGCCCCATATGAAGCTTACTCTGCCCTTGCGCTATTGTTGTCCATGATCCCAGGGTCTTCAGGAACTGACTCAGTGTCATCATCAGGGGTGAAGTGCGAGAAATCCATGTCCGAAAAATCCCAAGTAGCCCTTTTGTCAAAGGCCTCAAAACCACTGATATAGTACTCCGCCTTATAAACCTCACATTCCTATGAGGCCTTATAAGACTGCATAGCATCCTCGACAACAGTCGTTACCTCCTCAACTGACCTCTTCTCTAAATCCTTAAGGGCCTTCCTTAAAGCTCCCTTCTCCACCTCAACCTCACCTAGGGACTTAGCGAACTTACCCTCGACCTTAGTATGTTTCACTGACAATGCCGAGCTTTAAGCCTTAACCTCAACGAGCCTCTTCTTAAGCCTACCAAGGTATCTCTTTGTGCGTATCTGGCCCTGGGAGCTAGCAAGGGCCATGATCACAATCTGCGAAGGACCTTAGAATAGTTAGTTGAAAGAATAAAAGAGGGAAGGAAGACACGAGAAGGGAAAGGAAACCGAACTCCACTTGGCCTAGGTCATGCAGCAACTTCTTGATAAGAGAGCCTGGGGGAACGTCCTTTAAGCTCTCAAGGTTGCCTCGATAGACTGCCTAGGATAGCCTCTGAACCGCGAGGTTAGGGTTATGGATAAGAGAGTTGACTTGGACCTCTTTTCCTTTGTTAGATTGTCCCCCCCCCCCCAGTCGGAAGGGGGTGGATGATCAACTTGGTCTTCAGGGATAAGAGAGACCCCTCTCAGCTCCCCAGTCATGGGAACGACTATGATCGTTCTAGCCCTAGAAGGATGGCTAGATTAAGGAACCAAGCTCCCAACCTCCTTTCCTTGGGCTACCCTAAGATGGCTTAGTTTTGGCCTTTTCACCAGAGAAGTCAAATGCTCCTCACTAGGCCGGCTCCTGACCTTTTCCAATGCACTCCTACTCGGTCTGGATGTCATCTAAAAAAAAAAGAAAAAAAAAGCGAAGAATAAAAGAGTCAGTATGCATGAAAAATGGAAAACCAGGATGCAATCATAGAAGACAAGGAAGCTACCTCTAGGACCCCTTCTCTCTAGGGAGAGAACTTCTTGGGTCGGTTCAGGCTTGAGGAGGTAAGTGCTCAAAGAATCAATGGTAACCAAGGCAAGGAAGTCATGGACAGGATGTTATATCACTCAGCCCACCCGAGCACGAATTGGTTGGGTCAGAAAAGGTTCGGCCAGCATTATGGAAGAGAAAAATAGCAGGTCATCTTAGTACTAAAATAACAACTACATAACCACACAAGCAAAATAAACTTACCTAAGGAATCCAGAAAGCCCCATAGCTTGGGGAGACGAGTGGCATTATCTATTGAGCTCTCCCATGGGTAGGACTCCCATTCTAAACCCGAAATAAAGAAAAATTTACTCTTCCACCCCTAGTTGGAAGATGGTAGGTTGGTGATGAGGTTTCGGGAGGAGTCCCAACTAGTGAAGAACCACTAGCCGAGACGCTTCACTCTCAATTGATAACAATACAAAAACTTGCTAATAATCAGATGATCTAGCTTGCAAGCCGACCATAAGACCATACAACCCACTAGGATCCGCCACGCATTAGGCATGAACTAACTTGGGGTGAGCCCTAAGCACCAGAGCAACTCCCAAACTAAGTAAGGGGTTAAGAAACGAAGACCCCCACCAACAAGAGAGTGGATTGTATCCGCTCCTCTTTGCACCTTGTTAGGGGGAGGGCAAATCAGTACCGACAAGTAATTTTCACTTTTTGGGGGGGTGCATTTCACTTGTCAGTGTTGATGTCCCCTCCCCCTGACAGGGTACAGAGAGGAGCAAATGATAAGAGGAGCAGATACAATCCACTCTCCCCCAACAAAGGCTTGCTTGAAGAGATAGACCTCTCCAAGGAAGTTATATGCCCGCTCATTCGGCCGAGTGGCCCAAAGTGAACCCCATCCAGAATCTAGTACACCTTGCGAAAGTGATCTAGATGGGAGGTTGACATGGTAGAAGGAACAACCTCAGTTGCAAAGAGCAGCCGAATTGGAACTAGAAGGGAGGATTAAACCTATTCGAAGGAATTAGCCTGAACCTAGCCAACATTAACAGTTTCCACAAAATCTGAAGAATCCATCCCGCTAAGGGCATGAGCAGGCCCATACAATATACCCTAAAGGCCCGAAGGAACCTGACATAGGGAAAAGAATTCAAGTCAGAAGAGGACCACTGAGCTTTGAAGGAAAAAACATAACTAAACTGAGGATAATTTAAGTGTCATGCTAATGGGGACCAATGATACCCGCAAAAGGAAAACTCAGGAAGAACGTCCTATCCTTAATAACCAAAATGATGAAAACCTGAAAACAAGGGAAGAGACTGGAGTAACTCACTGAAATAAGAGAACGTTGGGCTAAAATCCAAAATCAACACTGGGTAGAGAATAACCTTGCTAGAGAATATGAACCAGAATTAGAGATAACAAACACAATCCTTTACTTCGTCCTAAGCAGGACATTTTTAATAGAAAATGGATATGCTATATTTATGGGCATATTTGGTTGTGCAAGAATGATATTGTTTTTAATGGTTCTGATTCTATTGATTATCATATCTTGATCATCTTACTAACTAATGTAGGACCTTACATGGCTCCTACATCGAACACAAGTTGACTCCTCTCCCCGTTGTGTTAGTTGGATGCTTCCTCTTAGGGATTTTTTGAAACTTAATTTTGAAGTTGCCGTTAGGTCTCTAAACTCTTTATTAACTAGAAACACCATTCACAATGAAAAGGGAGACTTTATTGTAGCCTTTGCTACTCACTTCTCTTGCAAATCTCCTGTTGAAACGTAATGTAAACCAGTCCTTTAAGGTTTCACCTAGCTTCTACCTTGTCATGTAGGAACCTGATTTTGGAAGTTGATGCGCTTATAGTGATTAATGAAATGAAGAAAGCACTGTCCCTTTGGTTAGAGAGAGTCAAGGCTCTTTTGAAAATCTGTATCTAGATTTTAAACATTTTTAATAGAGTTATTCCATGTTATGTCCACCGCACTGCTAATAGGGTAGCTTATGGTATTGCACAACATATCTTGAATCATTGTAACCCTACTATGTGGACTCAAAACCCAATTAACAAGATGTTAAACTTGCTCATGCAAGATGTTTTTGATGTATCTCTTTTCCCTTCTAGTTAGTTAAAGTTCTTTTGTTTTTACCCCCCCCCAAAAAAAAAAAAAACGACCCATTTTGAAAGCCCTATACTCTTTAAACGTTTCACTTAAATATTCATTATAAGGGGCTTGGTTTGGTGAGAAGCCTAATGAAAAGAGGTGACCTTAGAAACTTCTATGTTATAGCTTAGTTGGAAACATGATAGAAATCCACATGTTGGCGACATCATTCTATCCTCATGTAATAAATTTCAACCTAATAGTATTTTTCACATAACACAAGCAAGCCTTCTTTATTGGCATTTTCACTTAGATAATTAGAACTTGGGCAGGTAGAGTTACAAAATGGGAAAGTTCTAGTACATAATGGACCATAGAGCCAGACAAGGAAGCCAAATATGAGACTATTCTAAAAGTTTCAAATATGATAAATAATTAAAAGGGAGTGGCTATTGACACCGATCAAATTTTTAAGTCCCCCTCCCCCCCCCCTTTTTTTCCTTTTATACC
>JAOXJP010000006.1:14600129-14622097 GCA_025762735.1 Platanus orientalis | reverse complement strand
TTTCATTGAAGGAAGGTAAATAAACTTCCGAACCGGCCCAATAAACAGTTAAATATCCTGCCCCCCCCCCCCCCCCCACACACACACACAAACAAATTGCTTTTCCAAATGATCACTAAATTCAAAAAATGTCATTAAAGACAGCATGACAAGTTTAGATATGGTTTAATGTCCACCTAGGAATCACCTCTGAAATGTCGGAACAGTGCTCCTCAATATGAATGTCTTCAATTGTTCATCAGTGTAAAATATGGCCCACCAATTCGTACATCCTTGCAAAATTAGGAATTAACTCCGAAAAATCTAGGATTTAGTTGTCGTCCCGCCTTTGCTCTGTCAAGTTGGAGGCAGAAAAAGAGGTATATTCCCTCTCTAGAGATCCATTGGATCTTTCCAATATTTTATATTGGCAAAGCTTCTTATGCTAGAGGTGCCCTGACCTCCCCCTTTTCTTTTCATAAGTATCGAATAGCATTGGATTTTCCTCCTATGAAACAAAGCACCTACCACTTGTTTTTATGCTATCTAACTAAGCCAAAAAAGAACAACAAAAAAACAGACAACGGTCCCTCACATCCACAATGGAAAAGAATCCAGAGATTCCATCAACCACCTTCAAGATGACCTCAGTTTTAGAACTCTATAAGCCATAGGAACTCACTTTTTGTTGGAGCAATGTGGCATTGATCCAAGAAAATGGGTTTCATTAGAAGAGCGCTTCATGGCATGTTACAAATGCCATTTTCCTTAAGATGATTTTCACCGCTCACTAAATTTAATTGCGTCAACAAAGGAGATACAGGCAAGTTGTCAATGAAGCCCAACAATTCCTTGTATGTTGATCTGTGGGGCTTGTTGTACCAAAAATCAACCCAAAACACCCGCAACCTTTAGGCTTTGTCTGTTTCATGGAGTCGTATCAGAAAGAAAAGAAGTTGGAAAACCAGGTAGGAATTTGATATGGAATCCGATTACAATTCGATTGTCACATTCTTTTCAATGTTTTCCAACATCGTCTAATGGCAAAACCCGTTGAAAAGAACCCTATCTATGTTCCTATCATCTAAAACACCCCCCCAACTCCACTACAATCTTCTCCGCTCCACTCTGCACCAAATTCAGCAGTGCTGACACCGTGTTCTCCCCCACCCTGATTGATCATGTTGCTAGATCCAACAAATTTACCAATACCCTCACACCAGACACCTTGGCATCCATGAACAACCCCATCATCAACGATCTAGACCGTGGCGGGGGAGATAGAGGGTAGGCAGAGGACATGGTAAGACCATGAGTGGACGAGCTCGTGGTTGGAGATGGAGATGTCGGATTTCAAGGTCATGCTTGGATATGAGACGAAGCTCACATATTGCCTATTCTAATTGGCTCAAGAGACAAAGCTCAGATTCTTCACCTGAGACCAAGCCGTAGGCTTAAAGGCAAGAAACCCACCATAAAAGAGGAAGAACCCAATTTGAGTATCTCGCTCATACCCCAAAAAAGGCAAGAAACCCACCTGTAATATGCTTCTAATCATCTGAATAATAGCATGTTTTCTCCTCCATCAACACTGACAACATGCTGCTTCACAGGGCAGGAGAGAAGTTGAAGGATCGAGTTAGAATTGCAGGGAGAGAGGAGTCACTCAGTTCAGTTATTGTCTTGCCTTCATCCCAAGCTATTGTTGAGACCAAGTTCGTCTTCAAAATTGCGGAGAAGATAGAGGCTGGTGACCGTTGCACACCTCGTTGGAGATAATTCTTGGGAATACAGCCGATTCCAACCAAAACGGTCGGAATATGAATGCAGTTATAAAATAGCGGAAGGTTTTCTTTCATAGAAAAAGTGCCTATCGAGGGCGGTTTTTTAAGTGGTTTTCCAACCTAATCAGACAAGAAAATGCTATTTCCTAGGAAAATAACACCGTTTTCCTAGGAAAACTGGGACATTGACATGAATCAAACATGACCTTAAAGATTCAAGAGAAAAGGGAGAAAAATTGTGTCATGTCGCTAAATGACCCCCTTTATTTATAGAATATGAGGGGTCATCATGTATATTAACAAAAAGGTGTGTTGTAGGGATATAATTTGGGTCTACAAGGTACCTAGGTGTCTCTTTAGGTTTTTCATTTATAATTGTTGGAACTAAGAGACATCAATGGTGTCATTTGATCCAAAATTAAAAGACAATTGTTTACAACTAACTAAAGGGCATAACTATCCAAAAATTAGAGTTTGAAAATTCAAACTTTTTCCAACGTTCATAACCATCCAACGGTTGGTTATTAAAATTTTAAAATCTCCAACAAACCCCTACAATTTTAAAATTTTCAAATAATCCCTCAAAATTTAAATAAATAAAATATTATGCTCTTAGTATCCCAAAATTTATGCTCCAGTGAAAATGTCTTGTGGACTTGAATCTTCCCCTAATGGTAATATCTCAAAGTCTTATTGAAGTGTCTAACAGTCGTAGCATTGAATTAGTGATTCCATGTGATGAAACCGGAAATACTCACACAAAATTTCTTTGGCTTTGAAAGTTTAAAATAGCCAACACTATACAAGGCCATGTGTCTATATATTGGTTTCATGAATGCTCTAAAAGATTACCTGGTCCTCATAGGAAGCGGTGTCATTTCCACATTCATATAGGTGAACCTATCAAAAGTGTCACTGCAATTTCAACACTTAAATAGAAATCCATTATAGGACCATTAAGAGCATAGTTCATCCTTCCATTTACCATTGCAACACTACTAATCTAAGGAATGATAATATATATTTAGTGCTTGCTAATCACATACCAATGATATACTTGGACTCATTGAACTCATTATTTGGAATACAAATGTTGAGTCGAATTTCTATCATAGGTGATTAAATAGTAGGTTCTAAACACATCCCCATAGAAGTTTGATATAGCAATTCTCTTATAACTTATTAAGTGTCATTAATCAAAAGATCCATTAAGCTATTACTTGACCATACAATCAATCATGATTACTCATGAATTGAGCAATCCAACCACATAGCTATGTCTAAGTCCAATGTATCTGAATTTACCATTGTACATTTTTCTGTACACCCATGAATCAATGATAGTGTAGATGTACTATCACCATGCAAAGATATTGGTGACATTGGTCTAAACCAAAATGGGATTTTCAAAATAAATTCCTCAACCGTTCCACTTCTTTGCATATTGGTTGTAAGTGCTACAAATTAAATCTCTATTGAAAATTCTTTTATTATGGAAGAATATATTGATACTTGTTGGAATTCCGAATCAAAAGATTCAAAGCCTACTAGTATATAGATATACACTTTTGTAGGAGGTGGAATTTCTTGAGGGTCTAAGAAAAGAACATGTGTACACCATAAATACAGTATTGAGTCATGTTTATAGTTTCCTTAACATTGCAAATGCATACACCATAAATGTTAACTATGGTGCATAGCTTTTAGGTGTACAAACCCCATGTACTTGAAACCTTCCAAGATTGTCACAGCCCAGTTGATCAGAACGGGTTTATGTAACCAATGAAGAATCCTTTACTAGGAATTTTATTTTAGCTATTACCCGCTTGCCATGGACTCTACAAGCCAAGTTATTCCCTTTGTGAGTCCATCAATGCCAAATAAACGGAGGATACAATGGAGAACATTGCCATGCTCTCCTTCAACATGCTATCAAACAATCTTAAGATGATTTTTGCGCCATTAGAAGAGTATGAAAAATGGCGTTATTTATTTGAAAATTTGAAAATTGTGGGGTATTATTTGAAAATTTTAAAATTGTGGGGGATTGTTGGAAATTTTAAAATTTCAATAACCAACTGTGGGGTGATTATGAACATTGGGAAGAGTTTAACTTTTCAAACTCTAATTTTTTAATAGTTATGCCCTTTTAGGCCCAAAAGACACCATTGATGTCCCTTAGTCCCAAAGGCCCAAAAGACACCATTGATGTCTCTTAGTCCCAACAGCCATAGATGAATAGCCCAAGAGGCACCTAGACACCTTTTAGACCCAAATTACACCCCTATAACACACATGTTTATTAATAGACATGACCCCCCATATTCTATAAATAAAATGGGTCATTTAGTGACATGACACACCGTTTTTCTCTTCTCTTTCTTTCTCTATCTAAAAAATACTTTGCTCTTGAATATTTAAAGGTTACGAGTGTTCTAGGTTGATTTTTGTACAGCAAACCGCAAATCAACATACAACGAATTCCTGGGTTTCATTGTATCTTGGAGACGACTTACTGTAACTTCTTCACTAACTCTATTTAATCGAGTGGGTGGCTAATATCATCTTAAGGAATTTGCAAAGCGCCTTAAAACACTCTTCTAATGAATCCATGAATCAATGCCACATTGCTCCAACACTTTCCACATCTTAGTGGCCCAAACTAGAACTACTTGTACTATTAAAACTTTGGCATTGTCTGCACCAGCCATCAAAGACTACAAATCACCATTGAACCTTCCAATAAACAAGCTTCAAGAAATAATACCTTCCTTTTAATCTGTCTACATTAAGTTAGGGGTGTCAATGAGCCAAGCCTAAGCCTTGTTTTAAGCTCACAAAGCCGAGCCTCAGCCTAGATTTAAGCTCATTTCCTAAGTGAGCCTGAACCAAGCTTCACTAAGCTCAACTTGCTAAAAGCTCAATTTGGTTAAGAATTTTACAATATATATATATAATGATTTTATATATTATATATTGTGACAATAACAATGTTCTAACAAGACAAATTGGGCTAATGGACCATTAGGCTATTGGACCTTTTTTTTTCCCTCCTAGCAAGGCGAGGTGAGCTTGCCTTTACGAGCTCCACACCACAGGCTTGTGAAGCTAAGCTTTGTGTTCATGTGACGAGCCCGAGTTGAGTTGGGCAAAGCTCAACTCGTTGACACCCCTACATTAAGGACAACAAAATCGCCTTTGGTCACAAACCATGATAAACCAACTTCTGCCTTTGGCCACCTCCTCACATTGTTGAACTTTTTGTAGCTTTAAACTCGAAGCATCCTAGCCCATTAGACTGGGCTGAGGACCTGGTCCCCTTTCCAAGTTGATGTCTGAGCCACTTTTGAAAACTTTATAGCTTCTAATCGAGGAGTGAGCATAGTTGTCCTCTGCCTCCACCCATGTCTTGCACCCCTAAAAGAAGAAGCTGCCCTTCTCCATAACTCAAAAACAATTGGCTTAACTATACATATCTCCACCAACAAAAAATATCCACCTTGAAAGCTTCATCCCAGAGGATTGTTAGTAGGGCCTCCTCCCCCTAGTGTTGTCTTTTATTTGTTTCTTTCTCTTTTTTACTCAATAAAGTTATGTTAATAAATTGGCTTGTTAGTAGGCCTGACTATACATATCTCCATCAACAAGTTGATATTCTTTTCGCAATGAAATTTTTTATTCATCAGAAAAAAAAAAAAAAAGTTATGTTAATTATCAACAAAAAAAAGAAGCTTCTGGAGGAAGAAGACTACCTTTCACAACAATAATCGTTTGAAAACTATAGAGGAGAAAGCTTAGTGCAATTCAATACCTTCTTTTTAGGAGGAAAAATAAAATTTGCAAGTTATGCATATTTAAGAAAGTTCACTTGTCTTCCAATTCCAATGAAAGAAATTTGATCATTTCTTAAGTATCATATACTCCTTCATACCTAAAATTTGCTATCAAGATGTTTTGCAGTTTTTGGCATTGATGAGAAGCTAAAACTCTACCATTTTCTGGCTATCTTCTGAGGAGTATATAAACATTATTCTCATGTTTCCCCCAAATTTACCATTTATAAACGTAAAAGTGGTGCTATACAAGGAATTCCTAAGAGGCAAACCCATTCTAGTACTTCCATTGCCTATGTATCATAGCTCAAAACTCAAACAATCCCAAATCGGATCATCTAATCCAACTCGGGATTGGTCCGATCTTGCATGGTGGGTTGCAATCCACAACAGGATCATTCCGGGTTGTTACGGATCCCAAACTATTCAAATTGGGCATTTACTCTTAATACTTTTTAGCTTCATTTCTTGCCAAGATATATTGATTTTGTGAAATCAAAAATGAGATTTAGCTAGAAATCGACGGATCTAAAGACTATTTTATGTTCTCTGGATAAAGAAGTTTCCATTAATCTCATTTTCTTTTTTAATAAATCAATGGGTCAACATCAATAGATGCTAAACATAATAATTCGAAGCATCAAAAACAATGATTTGTGCTTTGAATGAGAATCTAAAGCACTATGTTTTGAAAAATAGGGAGTACCAACAAAGATGGGAATGATGACCCTGCCCCCCATCCACCATGACATACATGGTGCAAATGGTGACACCTTGCCTGGTGTTAATGTATTTTTTATCTTTATTTAAATGATATTATATATAGTTTTGTTTTTACGCATTAGATGTAATCATATTGGATGTTTAAAATAAAGTACAATCTTGAACTATATACAATGTATGATGCACTAAACATACTTACAGTAATGTTTTTTCACCTAATTTTTGCATAGTAACCTTCTAGAATCATTTAAGAATTTATTGACATTTTTCCAGATTTTTTAAAGGTGGATCGGTTTCGGATCAAATGATCCACAACTGGATCGGGAGCGGCCCCGAACGATCCTGGCCAATAATCTGAGTTTTAAAACCATGATAAGTATGCTTGATTGTGAAGTTTTAATGGTATCCAGCAAATAAAACGAACAAAAACACATTAATATCAAATCTACTCATAAATATATCTAACTTTTAACAAAAGCAAGTAAATTAAACAAGGAAACCTATTCCTATCAAATAATTGTAGCCAAGTAACTTATAGTTAGGCATACATCAAATGCAAGACAAAGAACTACTTTACCTGAGCTCCCCATCCAACACCAAACGAAGAGATGGCAGAGGGTGGAGACCATGACCCATCTTCTCTACGAGCGATAACGAGTCCTGTTCCAATATTATATGTAACCATCATTCCAACCTTCACAACAGTAATAATTGCAAGGCCTTTTGCTTGTCTCAATATAGCATCTGGAATTGACCTTTCAGGTTTCAGGGCACCCACCTGAGCAATAATACTCCCATCAGTAATGAGACATCTAAAAATTTTAGGCAACTTTTACAAGATTTCTCCTCTACGGCATAAAACATTTGCTTGGAAATCATGAAAAAAAAAGTGTTTCCAATCCAATTACAAGTTCGATATAATACCATTATCATTTTAGAAGTACAGTAGTTCACGATTTTTTTTTTTTTTTTGCTTAGAACAGTATACAGCAGAAAAGATAGTCAGGTCGTGATTGTTTTGGGGAATTCTGCTTTCTCGTGGTTTTTGCTTCCTTTTTGGGATGAGTTTTATATATCTTTCTTCTTTTAATCTTCGTGTATGTCCTTGGGTGTTTCCCCGATTTAATATAACCTCCACTTAAAAAAACACACACACAACACAACAATAACAACAGAAAAGATCCCAACCAAACTATTTTGCTTCAGACTTCAGAAAGATCTGCAGCATCAGTTGATGTGCCTGCAGAATCAATAGAACAGAGTTCTTCAGAGTTTTGAGTCTTTTGACATATGTTTTTGAGAAAGATCTGCAAGCTCTTTTGAAGCGATGGAGCTCATTGGGGATGAAAGGAGTACAGAGGGTGTTCTTTTGAGAGTCAGGGCGTTGGAATTTAAGGGGGGAAAGCGAGGGTTCAGTTACAGATGGACGGGAGGTAGAAGGGTTCTCCGCCCTCCCCTCACACCTCCTCTAAAAATGGGTTTTGCAGAAGATGGGGAAGGTTAGAAGGGTTTTGGAATGTCTTTTGAAGGCATTGAACAATAAGTATGGAATCTATTTGCAGCATTGGAGAAAAAGGAAAGAGAAACGGCAGCCATAGTCGAAGTGGGGGCAGGAAGGGAGTGGGGAAGGAACCAAAGGAGTTAAAGAACCTAATATCAGGACTAACATACGAGGAGGAGGTTGAACAGGTCCGAGGTTCAAAAAGGAAGACTAGGGGTTCAAGAGGGGGGTATAGATGAAGATAGGGATTTTACCATGGCCTGTGAAGGGTTTAGGGAACAAAAATGGGAGGATGGTGAAGGATAAATTTTTTATGGATAACTTCAGAATTTTATGAGAAAGGAGAAAGAAGAAGAGAAAAAAAGGGGACTTAGAGAAAACATGGGAAAAGAGAGAGGAAAGGAAGAAGAAAAGAATGAAAAAGAGAGAAAAAAGGGGATACACCCCCTAAAAATCACCACACAGTGGTTACAACAAATCATTCCCACAGTACATGATTTCCCTATGGACCCCTTTTTTGGCCAACTCATCCACAATGGCATTAGCTTCTCAAGGGATCCAAGTGAACGAGGCAATCAAAGATCTAGTGAGAGAAAGTGCATCCTTTACGAGATGGGAGAACCTCCATAGTCCTTTAGCTTCTCCTTTCAGCCGCCCAATGACATTAGCCAAATCACCCTCCAACATCACTTATTTATGAATGCCCATAGAATTTATCAAGTGAAGACTGAATGGTAAAACCTTAATTTCTGCAGTAATGGCATAGCCTCTACCCAATGGGCCAAAGAACGCCTGAATACACTCGCCATGAGCATTCCACAATACACCTCCTATGCCAGACAGACCCGGATTGCCCAAGGAGCTCCCATTGAAGTTGAGTTTGAGGGAGGCCTCCACTAATGTCTAATCTAAAAGATACAAGGAAAGGATCTAGCAATGATAGCCAAGTCCCTGATGAGAGTATTCACAGAGATACCCTGAAAGATGTCAACGAAAGAGGCCCAAATGGCTACCCTGAAAGAGATAACTTCAATCACACGTTGTAATTCTCGTCATTTGTTTTGGAAAATTATGTGGTTCCACTCCTCCCATATAGGGCTATCAATTGGGCCGGGCCGGCCCGATGCCCGACTTGTCTGACCCGAAAAAATGCCGGGCTGGGCAAGTTGCTCGGGCCCAAGTGTTACACCCGAAATGATTTTCGGGCTGGGCTCAGGCAAGCCTTAGCCCAACCCGGAATACCCGGCCCGGCCCGAATTACTGTTTAATTGTATAAATATATATATGTATAATTATGTAAAGAACATTTTTTTTTAATAATAACATGACACATGGTTTTCAAAATAAAGTAAATTTACTATTTTGGGCACTTATAGTTAATCACTTCGGGCTGCCCAAACCCAACCCGAAGCCTACAGTTTTTATACCGGGCTGGGCTCGGGCTAACTATTTTCAACTGAGTTCAGGCTCAGGCCAGGCTTGAGCCAATACATCTTTTTCGGGCCGAGCTCGGGTTAGCCCTTGCCCAACCCAACCCGACCCGATTGACACCCCTACTCCCATATACTCCAAATGGTTACAATAGGGATGTATCTCCATAGAAGTTTCCCCCGCTTGCCGAAAAGGGCCAATGTCCAACTCCACAATTACTCTTGGATATCCTATGGGAAAACTAGAGACATGCCAAAAATAATTCACCAATTCCCTGTCCGAGTAACATAAATTGCATACATTTATCCAAAAAATAAATAAAACATAAATGACATACATGAGGTAACAAACACCACTTTTTTCGCCGGCGTTGAAGCACAGTCCCCGTGTTCACACATTTGTGGGTTACTTCTCAACAAAAGACCTTGATTCTTAAAGGAGCATGAATATGCCACACCAACTTTACAATATGGAGGAAGGATTTGTACCTAACAATTGAGAGATCAATTTGGCTCGAAAAGATGATGGATTGAAAGACCGTTTGAGAATAATGACCATAGTCAGGAATTCGGGGTTGTTGAATCAATGAAAGCTTCAGAAAGAAAGAGTAGAAGGGACGATATCTCATCTTAACTCAGAACCTCTTAAACCAAGAAAAAGGCCCAAGTCCCAAGCCAAGTTGGATGAAGGAGTCAAAGTGGAATAGAATTGTGAGATTGTCAACCATTTTTTCAAGAAACAGAACAAACCCTTTGGAACTTTACACATAAGGGAGTTTCCCCCCACCATATGTCCTCCCAAAATCTAATCTGATCCCCCTTACCCGGTTCATACCTAATGCATTGAGAAAATATTGGGTGGATTTTGCTAATACTTTTCCATGGGCAAGACAAGGTTGTTCTTCCATTGGAAATAGAATCCTAACCATTTAAGAGAAATCCATACTTTGAGTCTATGACGGAGTGCCAGAGACAATTTGGTTCCCGAGGGAATATCCACAACCAATTGTAATGTTGGGGTTGTTTGTGGGGCTTTGTCTTTTCTTGTGTTTTTTTTTTGTTGTGGCCTCTCACCTCCTTGGTGATTGTCCTCTCTTGTTTTTTGTCAGATCTTTAATAAAGTTTTTACCCCTTTATCTCCCAAAAAAATAATACTAATAAAGACTCATTGCACTCAAGGATATGACCTAGTCCCAAACGTCCACTCTCAACATCTCCGCATATTGTCTCCAATTTAATGACGTAGTCCTTTGTGGAATCACCTAATTCCCAAAAAAGTCCTTTTGCAATTTCTCAATTTCTTTAACTATCCTGATTGGGGCTTTGAACATGGATAAGTAATAGATAGGTAGGTTGGTTAATGTTGATTTGATTAAAGTGATTCTTCCATCCAACGAGATGTAATTCTTCTTCCAAGAACTCAATCTTTTTGACATTTTTTCAACAACCGGATTCTAGAGCAATGGTAAGTCAAAGGTACTTTAGGGGCCAATCTTCCATGTCGCAACCCAATGTTTGACCTAGCATTGAAGTTTGTGCCTTTTAAGGAAGTGTGGGCCATGGGGTGTTCTTTTGTGCTTAGCCAGGTAGTGTTCCTTTCTTGGTGTGCTTTAGTGACTATCTCTCATGTCTGAAGTGAGCGAGTCTACCTCCTCTTGGGCAGTCAATGGTGACCAAGGAGCAGTCAAGTTGAGGATTACAATGCTCCCATTACTTTTTCTTTGAAAGATAAGATACTTTATTAAAACGATGAAAGCTAGCAAGAACAAACTCTGCCCAACAACATGAGAAATGCACTGGCAAGAGCCACACAAAAATAAACAATAAACAAAGCCAACCCCAAACCCCAAAAACTTAATGATTGAAAATCACAACATCCCAATCAAAAACCCACATCCTATAAAAAGGATTATTGTTGAATAAGGAAGGAGTCGGCCACTCAAAAATTCTGGACAGAATTGAATCAACCATCTTGTGAAAAGGGCAAGACAATTCTTCAAAAATGAGTCGGTTGCGCTCTTCCCACATGATCCAACAAATCACTAGAGAGATCAATCTCCACACTACCAAACCCAGCTGATTTAGGTGATTAAAGGACTGGAACAACCAACAATTGAATAAAATTTTCAAAAAGGCCAGTTGAACCCAATCTACTTTGAATTAGGCTATGATATAAATCCATAAGGAGGCCACCACTGAGCAATGAATAACGAGATGACCCGATGACTCGCCATCCAAACCACACACACTGTTAGAATAAGTGTCCTGACAAAGCCATCATAGACACTTTTTATAGTATTTGTTTGTTTGACATTTATAATAAAGTACTTTGTTCCTTCATCACATGTGTATAATTTAATTTTTAGGTAATTGTTTTTATCTCATGAGATGAGATAGGAGATCCTCAGGTAACATAGTAGGATGTCAAACACATGGATTATGTGTGGAGAGATCTGATCATCTAATTCTTGTAAGCCTGAAACCTTACAGCTATGGGTGATGCTGGGCACATCACTTAAAATGCTACTATCTATAGAGTTGTCATATGATGGAGTGATGTAATCTCAATCACTAGAATGAGACTCTAAACTTACATGTAGATGCATAATTCAAATGCATTAAGGGGATCCATAATGAACACATTTAGTAAAACTTCAATGTCAAAGTAAATGATGTTCATAACTCATAGACTGATTCTTTGACCTGAGGGACTTATGATTTTCTCTAAGTTGTTCAAGTTAATTATTTTGAACTACCAACCAGTGATACCTAATTGGTGGCTATATCATGGGTAGCTTGGATATTTGACTTGACACTTGAGAGAACACAAAAGCCTAACAAGGAATCCACTGCCCTTATAATAAGGAGAAATATTCAATCTAGGGTTAACATGAATTGATTGGACATAGAAATCTAGATCCAGTGTTTGTCAAAATGTTTCTCAAAGTTATATTAAATAAATATATATTTTGAAAAAGAATTTATTAAGAAATGTTTTTAATGTCCAATTAATCCATTAACATCCTAAAGATAATTTACCAATGGCCAAAAGGGTTTAACAGTGACTAGTTTATTGTCCTAAAAGTCATTGAAAGATATTGCACAATGGAACGATGTTTTTGTGAAAAGGTTTATGAGGAAGAACCTCAATGTTTTCTTATCCTTGAGAGTTCAATTGCAACATTTCACAGGGATTGTTGTAATTAATGGAGTGTTTGATTGTAATTAATAAATAGTTATGTTCTTTATTGCAATGTTGACTCAATTAAGGATAGTGGGCCCCATAAGCTTAAGGATAAGGATCCCACACTCTCTAGGGTTTATTTGACCTCTCATAAACTCTATAAATAGAATTACACACATTCAGATAGTCTCCTGTAACAATTATGGAAGTGGAAGAAGTGCAGAGAAATCTCGAGCAGGTGTGGAGACTTTGGAGACCGGGTCAGATTGGATTTTTGTGTCTAGTTGATTAAATAAGGTAATTCTAAACTTCCTTGATAATTATATCTCAGAGATTCGTATGGTGATCATGGGAAAACATATTTATGATATGTGTGTTATGAAATTTAATTAATTTTTATGTTCAAGAAGGGTAATAATCCAACAAGTGGTATCAAAGCCTCCCATATGAA
Organism: Platanus orientalis; assembly: GCA_025762735.1. NCBI lineage: Eukaryota > Viridiplantae > Streptophyta > Magnoliopsida > Proteales > Platanaceae > Platanus > Platanus orientalis. Next base: position 14,609,212 of record JAOXJP010000006.1, on the reverse strand, counting down.
TATTGAAATCAATTTTTTGTTGTTTTTAGTTTATGGCACTCTTTAAATACTTGATAGAAACCATTCTTAGATGGATCCAAGTTCTGGAATCCAAGTGATAATGGCGATTTATCCAAAAATTTAAAGAATGTAAAAACCCGAATCAAATCTAGGGCAATTTTTTATAAAATGATAGTATTAGTTTCATATGATTGTGTAGTTTTGTTTATGATAAAATAATATCATAATTTATAAATGTATGGTCGTGATCATCTCTTCTCCCTCTCTTTCTCTCTCCAAATTTTGGCAAAGTTTTGCATGCAAGACTCAAAGAAAAGATTTTTATCTGTAAGGCACGAATTAGTTCTCTCTAAGGGACAATCTCCAAAGACTCTTAAAGAGAATAAGCATATGGAGAGATTATCTTATGCATCTGCAATGGGTAGTCTTATGTATGCTATAATGTGTATAAGACTAAATATTTGTTATGCAGTTGGTTTAGTGAGCAGGTTTCAAAGCAATCCAAGAAAACTTCATTGGATAATAGTGAAACATGTCTTGAAGTACCTAAGAAGGACTAAAGATTATGTTTTGGTCTATGGAAGTGAGGATCTGTCAGTAATTGGTTATAGAGATTCAAATTTCTAAGCAGATAAATATGAAAGAAGATCAACATCTGGATATGTGTATGTCATGGGAAGATGAGCAATTAGTTGGAGAATGTGAAACAACATTGTACTACAAACTCCACTAAAGAGGCATAATATGCTCCAATTTGTGAAGCTACAAAGGAGGGTGTTTGATTGAGAAAGTTTTTGTTAGAAATGGCATAGTACCCTCTATTTAGTCACCTATTGTATTGTGCAATTACAAATGCAAGAGAGTCTAGATGTCATAAAAGATCTAAGCACATAGAAAGAAAGTACTACTTGATTCGTGACATAGTTCAAAGAGGTGACATTGATGTGGTTAAGGTTCCCTCCTCGGACAATCTTGCAAATCCTATGACAAAGACATTATCTCAGACCATATGGGTGTTAGACTAGTTCATCAGTGGTTTTAAAGACAAGTGGGAAATTGTTATAATAGGTGTCCTGACAAAACCATCATAGACACTTTTTATAGTATTTATTTGTTTAACATTTATAATAAAGTACTTTGTTCTATCATCACATGTGTATAATTTAATTTTCTAGGTAATTGTTTTATCTCATGAGATGAGATAGGAGGTCCTCAGGTAACATAGTAAGATGTCAGACACATGGATTATGTGTGGAGAGATCTGATCATTTAATTCTTGTAAGCCTGAAACCTTACAACTATGGGTGATGTTGGGCACATCACTTAAAAGACTGCTATGTGTAGAGTTGTCATATGATGGAGTGAAATAATCTCAATCACTGGAATAAGACTCTAGACTTACATGTAGATGCATAATTCAAATGCATTAAGGGGATCCATAATAAACACATTTAGTAAAACTTCATTGTCAGAGTGAATTATATTCATAACTTACAGACTAATCCTTTGACCTGAGGAACTTATGATTTTCTAAGTTATTCAAGTTGATTCTTTTGAGCTACCAACCAATGATGCTTAATTGGTGGCTATATCATGGGCAGCTTAGATATTTGACTTGATGCTTGAGAAAACATAAGAACCCAACAAGGAATCCACCGCCCTTATGATAGGGAGAAATATTCAATCTAGGGTTAACATGAATTGATTGGATATAGAAATCTGGATCCAGTGTTTGTCAAAATGTTTCTCAAAATTATATTAAATAAATAAATATTTTTTTTGGAAAAGACTTTATTAAGAAATATTTTTAATGTCCAATTGATCCTTTAAGATACAACAACAACAACAAACAGCCTTATCCCAACTATTTGGGGTCGGCCCAATTGATCTTTTAAGATCCTAAAGATAATTTACCAATGGCCAAAAGAGTTTGACAGTGACGAGTTTATTGTCCTAAGGGTCATTAACAATGAAAGGATGTTTTGGTGAAAAAGTTTGTAAGAAATGGCCTCAATGTTATATTCTTATCCTTGAGATTTCAATTGCAACATGTCACAGGGATTGTTGCAATTAATGGAGTGTCTGATTGTAATTAATAAACAATTATATTCTTTATTGCAATTTTGACTCAATTAAGGATAATAAGCCCTATAAACTTAAGGATAAGGATTCCACACCCCCTAGGGTTTATTTGACCTTTTTAAAACTCTATAAATAGAGTTGCCCACGTTCAGATAGCCTCCTGTAACAATTCTAAAAGTGGGAAAGATGAAGAGAACTTTGGAGCAAGTGTTGAGACTTTGGAGACCAGGTTCAGATTGGATTCTTGTGTCTGGTTGATTGATTGAGGTAATTCTAAACTTCCTTAATGATTAGATCTCAGAGATTCATATGGTGATCATGAGAAAACATATTATGACATGTATGTTGATCAATGAAATTTAATTAAGTTCTATGTTTAAGAAGGGTAATAATCCAACACACACAACATGTATTAGAAAAAACAAAGCCCTTACAGATGAGATTGTCAAGGGTAGGAGCATGGTCCAACCATACGGACCACATGAAGGAAATCTTGGATGGAACTTGCTTGTTCTAAATAAAACGGGCCGAGAAAGAAAGGGAATCTCTTTGATGTACATTGACTTCATAAAGAAACCTTTTTCCTCATCCAAAGACTATATCCTCTCATCTTCAATCTCTGTATCCCCTAGGCAGCAGCCATTTGTGCTCCCATTATTACTGTTAAGTTGGATGGCACCAACTTTCTCACCTGGTCTTACTATGGATCACCACAAATGGGGTATTACTGGGCCATTAAAGCTCCCAAGCCTAATGATCCCACCTACCCTAAGTGGGAAACAGAAAATGCCTTGCCCATGTCATGGTTAATTCATTCCATTGAGCCATTTATTAGCAAGACATGTTTATTTCTCTCATTTACCCAGGACATATAGGATTCTTTAGTTCGGACCTATTATATTGGTCATGTATATGAGCTCCGTCAACTGGGCTTGTAAATGTGCCAAGCGGAGCAATCCATTTCAGCTTATTACAATTCCCTCCTTAGTCTTTGGGAGGATATTGACTTGTAACGTACTTGCTCTATTATTGATCCTACATATGTTGCTGCCCTTCGGCGATATTTAGAAGAGCACCATGTGTTTGAGTTCCTAGTTGGTTATAACCCCAAGTTTGAACATGTTCATGCACAGCTCCTTGGCCATTCCTGTGTTCCTTCCTTGCCAAAGGTATATTCTTATCTTCATTAGGAAGAGCATAATCGTCATGCTATGCTTATGCTTTTTGTCATTTAGCGCTATGCATTAATCTCTTCTTCTAGCATGGTGGTCAAGGTAGTAGCAACACTCATGGTGGTCGTAGTGTTGGGATACAAGGTTCTACTTCTGATGCTCGAGATCGATTGCAATGTGACAATTGTGCTCGTTCCTACCATACTAGAGCCACTTGTTGGGACTTACATGGTTGTCCGCAGGAGTAGTCCACCCGTCCTCCTCAACAGAGTCTATTTTGCATTTCTTTATCGGTAAAGAAAAAATTTATTAATCGGAAGAGAAAGCATGAGAAGTACAAGCCCTCCAAGACAGATATCTAAGAAACAAGGGAATCCCAATTGAAAACCCATTTGGGAAAAGTACACCCAGCAAACAAGGGTAAGTGGGACACCCATCTATACAAGAGTGCAAATGTACGATCTTTCAGTTGCTAAATAGAGGCGACTGTCTTCAAACAAATAAACATTCCGCTCAATCTTTGTCAACACACATGGGGTACACTTCCACAGAAAAAAACCCCCCTTGGCGATAGGTAGCCTTTCTACCCATGATACCACATGTCCAACATCTTGGAGATCAAATCCAGGGTCACCCATGAAAATCTGAATATGTGAAGAAGCTCCCCCCATAACTCGCTGGCAACATAGCAATGCAGAAAAAGATGGGCCACTGATTCTTCACACTAACAGCATAAGCTGAATCGATTGGTAAGTTGGAGGCCCCTCTTCATGAGGATGTCCAAGGTGAGGACTTTGCCAAAGTATATAATCCACAACATGAAGCATGCTTTAGAAGGCATCTTTGATCTCCACCATGGTTTAAAAAAGCCGGATCAGAGTCGAGACCGGTCATGGCCGATTCCGATCTAGATCAGATCAACCAATCTAGTGCAACATTTATACAGTAACTTCAAGGATCAGCCGATCCAAATCGGATCTTGGAACGGTCACAACCGATCCAGATTGGCTGATCCGGATCGAAATCAGCTGATCCTTGAAACCATGATCTCCACACTACAAGAGCAAGCCCTCCCAAATCCCACCCGGGCACAAAATATTGTTCATGGACTGGACTGAAAAACTAGCATTAGAGTTTGAAGGCAATAGTCTCCAATTAGGCTCGGAATCGCTTCCCACTTCAGCCCATCCAAGTGCATCAACATGGTAGATAGAGAAAAGATTTTCCAGTCAATTACCTCTCCTCAGATGTAAATCCCATGAAATTCAATCAATTGCCTCTTATCATATGCTCTGCCATAGAACATCCTTTCTGAGGGTTAGATTGAATATCTTTGGGAAAGTTTAGGAGAAAGGGGTGGGCCCGCACCAAGAATCATGCCAGACTAGCACTTTATCTCCTTTACCCACACAAAAAGAAAGCCATCACTGAAACTCCTCAGTTTCTTAAAAAATGTTTTTTCAAAGACCTAAACCATAGGGCCCAAGTGTGGGCAATTGGTACACCAACCTCTTCCATGATCCTTGTACTTTGCAACTATCACTTGCTGCAATAACACATTGGGCTCCTCCCATACCTCCATAGTCACTTGGACAGTAGAGCTTGATTTGTCTCTTTTAAAGCCTGGATACCAAGCCCTCCGCGGTTTGAAGGTTAGCAAATTCGCTCCCGACTCACCAGATGGAATTTCCCCCCGTCCTCTTGAGTGCCACAATAAATCAAATTTGATCTTTTTGAGCTTCTAAAGAACCATAGTTGTTGCCCAGAAGATTTGAGAGAGCACCTTAAATAAGAATGAGTTTTCCCCCTTTTAACAAATAGCACCCCTTCCATCTTACAAGCCTTTGGTCCACTCATTCCACCATTGGGTCCTATAGATGCTTGGCCTTGAGCCTTCCTCCAAGAGGTAACCCCAAATATGTCCTAGGGAGAGCAGTACTAGCACAACCAAACAGGTTCGACAACCACTCAATGTTTGGGACTTTGCCAAGAGCCATCATTTTGCTTTTTGGCAAATTAACCTTCAACCCTTGAAAGGTTTCAAACATGAACAGTAGACATCGGAGATTGTAGACTTCCTCTTCAGAGTTACAAAGGAAGACGAGGGAGTCATCAACAAAGTGGAGAAGAACCACGGACGGGCCATCCTCTCCCATGTGACAACCACTAAGCAGCCTTCTTATTCAGCTCTAGCAACAAACCTGCTAAAGACCTCCATAACAATATTGAAGAGGAAGGGAGAGAGCAGGTCGCCTTGCCTCAAACCACACAGCCCTTTGGAGAAGCCGACAGAAGTGCCGTTCACTAGAACCAAATAGAAAGCAGTGATGCAAACTCTAACCCAAAAACACTATTTCCTTCAAAAACCCATCTGCCGAAGAGCCCGTTCCAAAAAAAATTCAGTTGACATGATCATAGGCTTTCTCCACATGTCAATTTGATAGACCATGCCTGACTTCTTTATGCAGTAGCCCTTTCTTGGATGGAAAAGGCATACCCTCTTTGGAAGCCTAAGACTAATCCCAAACCCAATAGAAAGGGCCCTAGGAAGTCCAAGAAATTGTTATTTTTGATAATTTACCAAGGGTTTCATTTTCGTTGTAATAAGGCTTTTGTTAGGGTCATTTCTGGTTTTATTTATTTGGGTATATTTTGTAATTAGGCTTTCAACCAGAGGTTTATGGTTAATTTAGGAGTTTTTGGAGAGTCAAAGTGGGTTAAAAGAGGGCTAGTCAATATGTTTAGATATGATGGGGTTACGAGTCATATTTGATCTAGAAAATAGTATGTAATGGATTCATGAATCATATTTGGAATAGGCAAGTCATGTGAGTCAATGTAGGTCAAGGACTTGGTTAAAGTCTATAAAAGGTGGTCGGCTAGGATGTAATGGTTAGTTTTTGAAATATTGGAAATAAAGATATTGTTAAAGGAACCCACGTGTGGGCTGTTTTTTCTCTCCTGCTAATTGATTGCTTTCTCTCTTCTAGTCAATAGCTTCTTATTCTTCTTTCTCTCCTTCTTCCATCCTCTCTTCATCACTTCATCATATCCCAAGCTGTTGATATTCTTTATTATATTCATCTGAACCAAAGAAAATCAAGAGGCTGCAAGATTAGTGTGCTGATTTGGGATTTCAAGATTGAATTTTGGGCAGAATTTCAGCAAATCGCAGGCATCAAGAAAAGGGATTTGCTTGCTGATTTAAACAGGTTCTATATTTCTTAATCTACTTTTTATTCTTGAAACTTCACGAAAATCTGTTCTTTAAGTCTTTGTTCTTAGATATCTTTCTTGGATATTTTCTATTGCTGATTTTTCTTGGGATTTTTTAAGAGTTCTTAAATTATATAAATCTTCCCCTCCTATTATTGGCTTTTCTTGAATTTTATTTTAGGGTTTTGTTACTTGATTAGTCTACTTTCCATACCTACAAGTTTCTTGAAGTTTCTCCTTGGTTTTGACTAGTTCTTGATCCATCTTCTACTTATAATTCTGACTTCTTGAATTCGAAGATTCTACTATCTGAGTTTTATATAGTTTTATATAGCTAGACTTGTCAAAATCTTCTGAAATTTGGTAGACATACTCCTTATAGACTTCAAAATCACCTCATAAAACTTCAGAATTTCTGAAGCATGACTAAGGGTATTTTTGTAATTTCATGGATCTGCCAAAAAATTACAGAATTGCCCTTTTGGCCTTCTCCACTATCTTTTCTCTCTCTTTCTTGAATCTATTTTAATCAATCTCCCTTCTTTAATTCCTATTTTTATTCATTAGCTTTCTTTGGACCATATTTGGGTGTTTTGAGGCAGCCCCAATTTAGTTTTGAATACCTTAGGGCCTAGAATTTAAATTCATTAAATATCATTTGCTTCCACATATTATTATTTGGCCATATCCTGCATCACTTCTTCTTGCAACAGTAATCAATACATTCATTTGCCACCAAGGTGCAATCCAACATCTGTCAACCCTTCATGAAGACATTTTGCGAGGGTGGACAGCAAGCTTTCAATGCAAGGGGGAATATGATTTGGAGAATAATGCCAGCAGTTGTCCATTGGTTGTTACAGCTAGAGCAAAACAACTGGGCTTATAAGGACTAAATGGAGCCTTCTTTCAAGGTGTACATGAGAGCTAAGAAAAGAGTGATCTTTTGAGCATTGAGTTGTAAGGGATGTAAAAATGTGGAGATTGGGGTGATTTTAAGGGAGTGGAATTATGGTATTTGGATTTAATTGTATGAGAAGTGGTGTGGTTGCTGCTTTTGTTAATTGTCTGTGTTGTTTTCATTTTCTGTAAAGTTGGGGTATTGCTTGTCCCCCTTTTTTGGTTTTAATATAATTCTTCTTTTTCTTAAAAAAATAAAAATAAAAATAAAAAAGAAGTGCCTGTGAGCTATGTTTCATATAGTGTTTGAAGACTATGAACATTCCAAATACTCAGCAGCCTTTAAATGTTTCATGGGTATGTTGGATTCAGTTTTGTTTGTTAACCTTCATGAGCGAAGGTGTGCACCTGGTTCATGGACCATCCCCCTTTAACAAAAGATCATGGCACTTATACAGCCTTTCAAGGTAGCTTTTAGCCTCTTTTACAAACTAAGAAAATTTGGTAAAAGCCAAGTTTCACTACTTTGTCAGAATGTTAAGCGCACTAAACCAGATTCATCTTAAGCTGGTGCAGCTTTTTTTAATATTTTACTTATCAAAAAAATAAATAAACTATTCATCTTACAAGCTTAAAAGCTTAAAGCTAAGTGGCTCACTCTACAAGTTTCATGCTTTAAAGTTTAAACTCCTAACTTTCAGGAGCTCTTTCTTAATGTATTAGGCCATTTCTCCCCCTTAAAGGCCATCACCTGATTATCCTAAAACAATTCTTTAGACTCCCAATGTCTAGGGTTCAAGTGAACATACAGGGAATAAAATCCTTAATGCTTTTTAAGAATTGGACCAATAATTCATCCAGGTTGAATAATAGCTTGAGGTTTGAATTCATACCTTACTATAACCCCGAATTGTATTTGTGGCCTTGTAAATCTCATGTTCCATAGACTGTCCCCATGGAAAGTTTACCCAGGATCTCAATGTACTGAGATCAGTTAAATCATGAATTGGCAATTGTGCAGCACGACTGACTTGGTTCATTAAGTATGGCTGGACAGACTCGATCCGCACACAACAGACATCACAAACCCTTTGTGGGTCTTCTGTGCGGAACTTCACTGGCAACAAGCTCCTCCCTTTTGAGCACTCACTACAAAATATCCCACCACAAAATCGGCAGTGATGCCTGGAACACATGATAGGATGGAACCGTACACCACACAGCATGCAAGCAGAAGCAGCACTGTCAGCTAACCATTTAGGGGGCTCCGTTTCAAGGATTTCCTTTGCATTACCAAAATTTGCTTCTGTGAGAGTTTGAGCCATCTCTTTCCAAGCTTGCTCAAGGAGTTGACCTGACATCCAGGAAATATTATATCCGTAGGCATCAGTAGAAGCAAGAGCACTCACTTTCCCTCGGGCCGCAAGCAACATCTCAAGCACGACATCCCACATGGTCAGCTCTTTGTCTTCTTTAACAAATTGACTCCAAACCATGTCCCCTTCCGGAAAGTAACCACCATTCAAGCCAAAACCTCTGGCCCATTCGTTGTGCTCACTTTCTGACATGGGTGGAACTGAAACAGGTATCCAAACTCCAGTTTCTTCAGAAAGTGGCGAGTCATAATAGAAATATCTACCTTGCTTCTGATGGCTGACATCAGAATCTGTTTCACCATGATTATTATCCCCACTATTATCAGGTATGTTGGTA
>JAOXJP010000006.1:14580558-14600029 GCA_025762735.1 Platanus orientalis | reverse complement strand
CTCATGGCCTTTCTCCAAATAGGGAATGGACATAGTAGGACCCATCACCCTGACTTCTACCAAAGGGCATCAATATATTTTAGCTGCAACAAATTACTTCTCTAAGTGGACAGAGGGTGTAGCCTTAAGAGAAATCAAGGCTTCGGCTATTGTCTGGTTCGTCAAAACTCACCTCATATAGGTATTCCCAACCATATAATCACAGATAATGGGCAGCCATTTGTGAGCTCTCCCTTGCACCGACTAATGACAAAATAAAACATTAACTTAGAGCATTCTTCAAGATACTACCCCCAAGCTAATATTCTTGTAGAAGCTTTTAACAAAACCCTTTGTAAGATCATTAAAAAAATGGGAACTAGACACAAAAAGGACTGACATGAGCGTTTGTCGGAAGCACTTTAGGCATACCACACTACCTTTCGTATACCTATACAAGAAACTTCATACTCTTTGGTGTTTGGTGTAGAGGTAGTCCTACCAGTTGAAATCCAGGTCTCATCCCTAAGGGTCGCAATACAGGACGGCCTAACAGAGACTGAAGCTGTAAGAATCCGCCTTTCAGAACTAGAAACTCTTGATGAATCTAGGCTTGTCACGCAACAACAATTGCAATTATACCAAGCTCACATGGCCAGGGCCTACAACAAGAAAGTCAAGCTTCGCTCATTTACCAAAGGTGAACTGGTACTCCTTGCACGATCCCCACTTGATCCCACAAGAAGGAAAGAAGGAAAATTTACGTCTAAATGGGACAGCCCATATGCCATTGAAAAAGCTTATCCTAGTGACGCATACCTACTTCGGGACGTAGAAGGCAATCGAATCCTTCCCGTTACCAATGCTAGATTCCTGAAATAATATTATCCTTAAGAGGCGTCATAATGGCTTCAAGGAACTACATCAGTTTGATCCTATCATTTACAGGCACGTAGGCAGTCCGGGTGTCCATCTTCCTTGGATGCAACCTTCCTCCCCCCCCAAAAAAGAGAGAGAGTCGATCTCATCAAAAGTCAACAATGGTAATGAGATGCAAAAATAGGCAATTCCTAGACTTAGGTTAAGAGATCCTAAGGCCAAAAAAGGAAAATATATGCATCACGCGTGATGGAGAGGGTGTGGTGAAAACTCACATTGAGCACCATGAGTAAAAGAATCCACTCAGGGTAAGATTAAATCCTTGTTGATCACATTGAAACCAACAATAGCAATGTGATGCAAAAATTAAGCGAACCCCGGTCCTAATGGGCAACCACTAGGGGCAAAAAAGGGAAAATATACCCAAAATCTCATAATCAAACTACAGCCAGGCTTGATCTTATTTTAGGGTACGCAGGTAGCCTACCATAATAAGGCAAGCACAACCCCATCTTCATCCACCCCCAATCTCTTTGAGAACTATACCATTCCATTGAAACACTACATGATACAATTCTCAAAGGGGGAAGGAAGAAACATGCTTAAACTCCAGAGATGCATAAAATTTGAAAAAAATTCATAAAATTTATTAAATGGATGCCACAACAAAGAGAATACAACAAAGGGCACTCTGCCTTACTCCCTACACTACCCTTAGCCTCTTGCTAGGTCATGGCTACTGAAACCTAGGAGTTTGGCACGCAACAAAGGCAACACCTCAGCATTCACTTCCAGGGCATCATTCGCCATATCGATATTTGATTTTGCCACGTTGAGGTTACGAATCGTTTCCCTACAGACTCCATCATGCCGGTCTATCTCTCCGCTCATCAATTCACCCTTGCAATAGTCTACCATATAAATGGATCGGCGAATAGAAATGCTCACATGATCAATGAACCTCTTACGAGTTTCAAGGTGATTCATAACTTTGTTAAAACGTTCCTTCAATGCTTCCATCTATGCTATAAACTCATTGGTGTCCCGCACCAATGGCCCAATCTTCGTCAGTACCCGAGTCTGTTGGGAAGTTAGGTCGGCCATCCTAATCTCTTCCTCTTGAACCCGCAGACGAACATCATGCTCCAGTCTTTTCAATACCTTGATGTCCTTTACCTTACAAAGTTTGGACAAAGTATCAAGGAGACATATCACCGTGCCTCTAAATTCAGAGTTGTAGATGCAAACCTCTATGCGATCTAATGTATCTAAAATCTCTTGATGGATGAAAGGAAGGTCTGCTACCTCAGCAGATATGCCAACCAAATGCCTAATTAGCCCATCACACTCACGGTGAGTCTTAGAAACTCTGGCCTCCACCTCCCTAGTGACAAGTATCCTTACTACATCTGCAAAAAAAAAAAAAATCAATGGCATCAGGTTATAAGAAACAAGGAAATAGACCATAAAGTAAACAGAGGGCTCTAAGAGTACCATGGTCAAATAAAGGCTTGGCACCCTCCCCCTTAATCGAGGATTCATCTCACGTTATACGTGATCCAGACGGTTTTCCAACCTCAGGAATACTGATAACTTTCCTTTTGGGAGCCATCCTACAACATCAAACGAAAGTATTTGCAAAAGCCAATGAAATGAAAAAGGGCAACAAGAGTAGCCCTCTTATTTGTAAACACATCGATCGCAACCTTTCAGAGAAGGGTGTCTCAGAAAATAAAGTAAAATGATAGATTTATTCTGTTGTGATGATCCAAAATAGCTGTCTGATATTATCAAAATGAGAACCGCATCAACACTGCTTCAGGGATATACATATATGTTGTCATGACGTTTGTTGGAAAGGGCATTATACCCAAAAAGGTACACATTGATAGTTCGGTTTTATCCTAAAGGGAGGGTGAATAAGATATCCAAAAATTCTTTTTAATTTACACACAATTAAAATTCCAATTTAAGATGTTTGTTATAATTGTAATACCCAAGATTTTCTTATGCATTTTCATTATTTTCATGTCCTTATGATAGAATTATAGACCTAAAAACATAAGAAAACTTTGAAATTAGATGAAAAATAGTAAACCTAATAAGTTTATTATGAAAAATATATTAAAAAAATAGTATCAAAGTCTAGAGTCCACCACAACAAACGGTTCAAAAAACGGAGTTCTATAGAGAAAGTTAGAGCCATTTTAGTCTAGTGGCAAAATCGTAAATACCTCAAAAACATTTTAAAATCATGATTAATGCAAAAATCATCTTTTATTTTTTGGGGACATCTCCTATATCTATAAGAACGACCTAAACTCGAACTCAAACCTTAGAAACCCATTAGAACCAACGAATGAAGAGAAAAGAAGGGATTTTGGAGAAAAAGTTGGGGATTTTGAAGAATTGAGGATTTTTTAAGGTCTAAAGCTTAGGGATTTGTGAATAACAGTACAGAGGTTAATTGGATTTTTCAAGTATAAGACAAGTATCATTTACATATGTTTTAATTCATTTTGATAATATGATTCTTAGACTATGCATGAGTTTTTGATGATTTTACATTGAAAAGTCAATAAAAAGTTAGTTTTTTAGCAAAAGTGTAATTTAAAGTTTATGCATGATTTTAATCCGAATTTGGAGAAACTCAAAATAGGTTTTAAATTCTGTATTGGATTATATCCCATATGAGTTTAGTGTTTTGCTTCAGTTTTTACATTCCTATGGTTTAAATCTGTGTTTTTAAGTCAAAATTGTTATGTTTTGGACTAGTTTTGATCTTATGCTTTGATGTTGATTTCATTAGTTGTTTTAGAACCAAAATTCTATCATTTTTATCTCTGTAATATGATCCTAAGTTCTGAAAATCTCTGCACATATGTTCTTACTACTATGCTTTAGGTGGGCTACAATTCCATGTGTGTTATTATTCTTAAAATCTAGAAAAAATATCTAAATTGTTAGTTCATATATGATTTATATCTTAGTGTCTTATGTAAATCTGATTGATAATTTCTATTTAGATTCTATCATTCATATTAGCATGATCTATGTATGTATCTTTGATTGATTATGGACCCCTTTTTATCAAAGAGGAAAGTTTGATGTCTAACCCTCCGCACCGTGTATAATAAGTGTGTTTGGCCCTCCGCACGGGGTATAATACGTGTGTTTGGCCCTCCGTAACAGGTATAATAGGTATGTCAGGTACCCAATCACCGGGTCATATTAATAGGTGAAAACCATGGTTCGATTGTTCTGTTTAGTTCTGTTCTGACATCAGTTGTCTGTTCTTGTTTCAGATATATGTCTGTTTTGCTCTGTTTCGGATATCTATCTATTCTGTTATCTGCTAGCTGATGGTTTGATCTTTGTTTCTGACTTGGTATCTCAATTTTGTTATTTTCAGTTATCTGTATTTTTAGAAGATATGGTATATGTATCTCAGTTTTGTTTCTATTCACTTTATCTCAATTTAGTTCAGTTATATTTTAGTTTCAGCATATGTTTTAGTTTGATAGCATGTTTTAAGTTTTATAAAATATTCTGCTCAGTTAGCCCATATTTTTTTAATTGTGATGTATGTCCATGGTATATTGTTGAGTTGTCAAGCTTACTCTGTTGTTGACAAACATTTCAGGTGATGAGAATTTAAAGGTGGACCCTATAGATGAGTTAGAGACTATTGGTGATATGGTCTGAGGCATGAGATTGATGCCATGAGTGGAGAATTATTTTCAGTACTTAGCTAGTGTATTTTCAGCATGAGTGATTATATAGTGAGGATCAATTGTATCTTCAGATTTAGTTACATTACAGTTATTTGATATTCTTTAGTTTACCAGACTGATGTTATTTCATATATGAGATTGGTTTAGCTTATTATTCCGCTACGAGAGAGATTACTGTGATACAATAATTAGGATATGATATTTCACTATATATAAAAAAATAACAAAATATATAACTTATACATATTAATATATAAGTATAAGTATAAGTTTTAGGAATGCCGCACACCAGACTTCGGGTTCATTAGTGCACTACGGGTTCGGAATGTGACAACGACCCCAATTTCATAACCTCATTTAGTCATGAATTCGAGTCGCTAATAATCGAATCTAAAATCTAATCACTACAAATTTTTTACATTTACCTCAACCAATAAAGTTACTTAGAACTTAACCTCAAAATCTTAAATATAACAGACATGTAGAGGAATAAAGTTAATATAATGCTAAACTTGAAACTTAAAGTGCAATGAAATTAAAAACACAAACTAAGATCAATGTAACTAAACTCCCAATAATCATGGGAGCCAAAATCTACTAAGTTATTTTCCATAAAAGATATTAGTGATCCATAATATTCATGTATCCAAGACTTAATCAGTATATCCAATCAAGTTCCAAATACAAAGGAAACGTAAAGTAGAAAACAACGTTGAAATCTATCAATAGGTAAAGTGTTTAGTCGCATCCCTTCCTTCAATTCTAGGTGCTCCAAATGTCGCACTTGTACTATGTTCTACCTGAAAAATGGAATAAAATGGTGAATTCCACTACTTGTAAGTAAGCATACAAAACATACAACAGAACCAGACATGCAAGGCATTAACTTTTTCATTACAAAATTCTTTACATATTTACATATAGAGTATATATCAATTTACAAAATGTAGGCAAGTGCATGTGCATATTCATTACTATTATGCATCACAAGATCTATACAACTTATCATCATGATTCATCATATGTGATATATACATGACAATATGCATGATTTCACATTCCAAAGCATTATTCTAATATATTGGCATGGCAATATGTGCATACAATCATACAGTAAATATTTCCTAATCCACCCATGATAAAGATACTTGATGCGCACCCTAATAGTCATTTTAAATCATTCCTCATGCATAACATATACCTTACTACATGAATACGTACATACAAATCATTTTAGGGTAGAAATGCAACATTCTTAAGCAACTGACAATCATAACAAAGCATTTTCATAACGAGACATGAAATTCTACATCTATATTCAATAAGTCTTATCATTACCTTAGTACTTATCAATTACATTATCACTTTCATGTCACGTACCATATTACACATTCAACATTGTTTATTATTCTCTTACTTGTTATTATCGTTTATTTTTTCAATTTGCTTTGATCATTCACTACTTTTCATATATCACATATTCTTTATTTCGTCCATTAGTTACAATAACTATATTACTTATTTAATTCTAATTTTCATTTTATTTTTCATCTATCAATACTTCAAATTTGTTTTTATGTTATTTATTGACTTATCTTAACGTACTTACCATCCATCATGTTCTACTTACTACTTATTAGTTTTCATTATTATTCTATTAACATTTACTTATTACTTTTCAATGTTCATTTAACACTTATCATTGATCATCATACCATTGAATAGTAATTCAATGGATGGACATCATACATATATTGTTATTAAATTATACCCGAATGGGAGAGCCATCATATATCTTCCTTTTTTTTTTCCTTACATCGTTATGAACATTTATTTTCCTTTGAAGGTTATGTGTTTTTAATCTTTTCTTGACATTTTATTCATTTACTCATATTAAGGACTTAGATTTTCATTAGTAGCTTATGTATTTTCTTTTCTTTTTATGAAATTTTCTTTTCTTTCTTTACATGACTTATAATTTTACTTTACTTTTAAAACTTATATGCTTCCCTTTCTTTTCTTATGAATTTTTCCGTTCATTTTTATGATGGTTTCACTTCTTTTATATGCCCTATGAATATTTTTTTTTCTTCTTATCATATTTTAATTTTTCCTAATAATGAGACTTTACATTACTTATTATTTGGCATATTGTATTTTCTCTAATAGAAGGATCGTTATATTCATCATATCATTAAATTATACCCCACAACGAGGATCATCAAACCAATTGCATTATAACTCAATGGGAGAGCTATCATACCATTGCATTATACCCCAATGGGAAGACCATCATACCATTGCATTATGCCCTAATGGGATGACCGTCATATACATCATACCATTGAATTAATACACCAATGGAAAGGCCATAACATTGATCATACCATTGAATTAATACACTAATGGGAATGCCATCACATTCATTATTATTTGTCTTATTCACTTTAACTTATCATCACTTTCTAATCATCAATTTACTTTTCTAGGTGGATTCTTACACTAATTCAATACTTGTCTTTATTTTTCTTTCTTATTTTCTTTCATTTTTTTCATTGATTTTTTATATTTTTGTTTCTTTCAATTATCCGTAGCCATTTTACCTTATCTTATCACTATATGACATATTCTTTAATCTAATACAAGAAGTACATATTATCGCATAATACATTTGTTACTATAATTATAGAGAAGTAAACCATCAATAAAGGCATTCACTAACATCATCTAAAAGACATCCAATTTTATACCATATACTTGCTAATATGATTAGACACATATACAACAGAAACAAATCAATCTCTAACTTATTCAATAAGAAATCATAAAATTTTATGTATTAATATGCTTTCAATTATTATACAATCAATACACTTAATACAAGTGAGAGTTCTAATAATAATCATATTACACATGTTTTTCAATCATCCATAATCATAATTCATATCTCAATTAAATCAATCCATAACAATCGTAAACAATTTATATGTTACCATTAGCTATTATCATTCTAATAAGAGTTAACATGTATCATAATATTTTTTATTTTATATATATACTCAAATTAATTTCTTCATTTTTTTACAATAATATGTTAAGAGATGCTTAACTACAATTCAAGTATTTATGTTTTTCATAACAAATTAAGCTTCTCATGCATTAATAACTATTATAGAGATTATAAATTCATAAAATCTTAACTTATAAGGTTTCAAAACTCATGAGGTATATATATATATATATATATATGCATGCATGTGCATGACCTAGAGGACCCAATTACGAAACCAACCTTAATAAGGTTAAACCATACACTTGTATGTCCCAAATATATCTGGTACTTGAATCTTGCCTAGGAGACAATGCCGGTGTTGTGGCTACTAGGTCAGTGCGGCCAGGATGCATAACCCTACCTAATCACTACCTTTTGGTCATTCCTTACCTTTCACAGTCTCCGTCTTATCCTAGGGTCATGTCATATTTGTTTGCAACACAAAAATTCTAGAACTTGTCCATGACCCAATCGTTTCCATAAAATACATCTACATTAGTATGACATAATCTCGACCCCCATTTTATCAACTTGATCACATGTTTCAGCAGCAAGGAGTACTTTGTAAGTATACACAACAAACCAAAATGGACCACACCCTACTCACTCTCACAATCAGACGTATTTCACTATCGAAACTTGCATACACACCAACCCCCAAAACTATATGCAATTTGATCCCGACAAAACCCTGGAAACCCAAACTACACAAGATCAGGTATGTAGGTAGCTTGACACTATGTCTCAAGTGCAACTGTAGTGATCACATACCAGGGGTCTAAACCAATAACTATACATCTAACAGACACAAAACCCTATGGCACCCAATGACATACATGCTATGGAAAGCCACCCTAAAAAGGTGGGTGGTTGGGGTGCATAACACCTTTCCCAACTGCAACAAAATAGCTTACTCTACTCTTTGGAAAACCATACCAATTTAGGAGTTAACCCTTTAAACCTTAGAGCCTATACTAAACCTTAGGGTCTAGACTTTCTTTCTCTCAGAAAAGAAGCCACCCGAGTTGGTAGCAATTTCCAAAAAGCCTGACATTAGCCAACCATGTGACCCAACCTGACCACCCCCTAATAAAACATCATTTTCCTCAATTAAACACCAAGTAGACACTAGAGATGCCACAACTGACGAAGTGGGGCAGGAGCCAAGAGACACCAAAGAAGGGACGAGAGAGGCGCGAGCCTCTCTTTTTCCTGATGTCCACAACCGCAGAGTTTAGTGAGGTAACACGTATGCGGTTCCCCCACACGCACTAGATTGCGGGTCCCATACCCCCACACCTTTTACCTTTTAACTTTTAATAGGATGTTAAAGAAAATCACATTGTGGTTTTAAAAATTGGGATCATAGTCCAGTTTGGTAATGCTCGATCCCAATGGGATCAGTTTTGATAACAAGGGTTAAATGGTCAGATCGGAGATCAGGATTGGAATGGAGGTTGGATTGTTCTCAACCAATCCTGATCTGTATTGGACAATCTGATCGTGATCCGTCAATCCTTGATTCCCTGATCTCATCTAATTGAGCTATGGGCTGACTCCCTAATCCCTATACTTTTTGGCTCATTGGTTTATAATCATATAAGCTTGTAATCCATTTGATTATTTAGCCTTGCCAAAGTCATTTGACCTTGCATTTCGGGTCATAGACTTGGATAAATCCTTGACTCCAAATTCTTTTCCAGTTAAGCAATCACTGACAACTTATAGCCATATAAATCTTGTTATCCATTTTATTATTTAACTTTGTCAATGTCAATTAACCTTGCATTTCAGGTCATAATATTGGATGGAGTATTGCGTCAAGTGCATATCTGGCAGAAAAATGTTTCTAAACTCTTTTTATGAGCCCTAATTAATTCAATCTCCTGCTAAGGAATTTTTCTTTCACAGAATGTAATGCCCTACCTCAAGTGGAATGGGAGTCAGATAACCAACCAGAAAGCAGATGGGCTAAGGTTCGAATGATTAGTCTATGTTCAATTGGTTGCAAGACAAAAGTAATTTTTTTTAATAGCAGCATTACTGAACTTTCAATTAACCACATCTGGAGAAGCAAAGATAAGTGGGAAGGAAAGTAAAATCACTCACATAGTTCCAGCAATTCGTGTACTGATATGAGTGTTCTCCTCTTCATCAAGTTTAGCCAAACCAAAATCGGAGATCTTAGCATTAAGATCCTTATCAAGCAGTACATTTGTTGCCTTTATGTCTCTGTGCACAATTTTCAGCCTTGACTCTTCATGAAGATAAGCTAAACCCCGTGCTATCCCCAAGCAAATCTTACGCCTAGTTGGCCAGTCCAAGTTCAGTTGGTTTTCATCACGACCTAAACATGAACCAAGTCTTATTACCATATTGACCATGATTGTTGTCCAGACCAAACAAAAATTAACAGTGAAAATGGTACAGTTCATTTATTCTCTTTAATTTAAATACAGTAAAAGAGATGGAAGTATGGGGTTTACCAAATAGTGCACGGGCAAGGGAATTATTTTCCATGAATTCGTATATTAATAATAGCTGGTTTCCTTCAATACAACATCCAAAAAGCTTCACTAGATTTGGGTGCTGTAAAGCAGATATCATGCCTATCTCATTTACAAATTCACGGTTCCCTTGCTTTGACTTGGAGGAGAGCTGCTTGACAGCAATTACTGAACCATCTGACAGTATACCCTAAGAAGATGATGCAGGTAAATTTTGGAATCACTATTTCACAGAAACA
This sequence comes from Platanus orientalis, assembly GCA_025762735.1. NCBI lineage: Eukaryota > Viridiplantae > Streptophyta > Magnoliopsida > Proteales > Platanaceae > Platanus > Platanus orientalis. The sequence continues at coordinate 14,589,639 of JAOXJP010000006.1, read as the reverse complement.
TAAGAATATGAATTTGAGAAAGACAAAGGCAGTTCTTTTCTTTTTAATCAAACCGACAACATCAAGGTTGCAACAGATAGTGATGTCAGGTTGAGCTATCGGTTCAATCCACAAAACAAGATACACAATGATGATAATAACTGAAAAACAAGGATGAGAGGATTCAAATCCATATGTACCTTGAAAACGGGCCCAAACCCACCTTCACCTATCTTATTTGCAGGATCAAAATTCCCAGTTGCAGCTTTTATCTGTCTTAAACTGAAGTAACCTGTCTGTAACTCTAAGGCTCTAAGTTCTGCAAAATTAGAAATAGTTAGTGTACAGGTTAAAATATAACTCAAAAATAGCTTAGGTGGTGATAAAAGCACGTGGCCCAGATAAACATTAAACATATAGAGTAATTTATGCATATGTACATATACATGTCTGTGTGATATGTTTTTAATGCAAGAACATCTACAACATGGAATACCAAGATAGGGTACATATGTGATACACACTGAATAAAAATGAATCTTTTGCCATACGTGAAGAAAAGAAGAGGAAGGTACAGAAGCAATACTCATTGAATAAAAAGAAGCTTATGACAGACACAAGAAGAAAAGAAGAGGAACTTGAAATTCAAAACCAGTCACAATTCCATAACTCTACTTTGGTATTATTATTATTATTTTTTTTTTTTTTTTTGGGGGGGGAGAGGTGATCAATTCCCTCACTCTACTTCTGGCCTCATTTTTCCATGTTAAAACATGTCCTACACAACTCCATCAATCCTTGATTCAAGAAAGGTGAGACTCCAGTCTTGATCAAATCTGGAGGCATAACTACTCTAATTTCAGCCATTTATTATTTCTGTTATTTCTTTTACTTATTTATTTGGCTTCACGTGCATTTTTTAATCTCTGATACTTCTTACCTTATACTTTCTCTAAATTGATCAACCCTCTTTATCCATTAAACTCTTCACTGATTACCCTATATTTTCTCTCTAAATATATCCACTCAATAACCATATTTCTTTCACCGTAAAATCCTGCTCTCAACTTTTAGTTAATTAAACACTAGAAACCTTAATTTTCTCCTACCTGTTGTATTTCATGGCCATATTGGGTGTCATATTTGTAAGGGTACATATGTTTTTATACAGTATTGGGATATACTAGTAAATATCCATAGTTGTATTCTTACTTTGTGATATACGAAGCAAAGTATGTGAGAGGAGTCTCAACTCTCTCCATACATATTTTATTTCCAAATTCCCTCTTCTTCTTCTTCTTCTTTTTCTTCTTCTTCTCCTACCTAGAACCCTAAATACTCAGAAATCTATTTGGTATCAGAGCTAGGTTCGCTACACAATAACCTCGAGGCATCAATGAGTTGCTAATGCCAGCGTCCGTACGGCTAACACCAGCAGGTTTCAGATGAATGTGAATCTTACCCAACCAGGTCTTTTTGTTTTTTAAAGATTTACAGTGAAAAGTTTGAGGTGATTTGGAGGTGTTTTGAGCAAGTAGTGGATTTTTCTTTGATTTTTTGGCCATCCGCCCAGATCTGAGAAAACTTGATCTACAGCGCTATTTAGTAATTCTTTTTGTCGAAGATCAGTAAATGACCGGTTGTTTTTAGCATAGAAAACTTTAGAAACAAACCCCCTCAAGTTTGATGGAGATTTGAGAAAGTGATGAGTTTTTTCATAAGGTATGGTTATTGTCCAGCATGAACAAAGGTCCCTGCTCCTCTTTATTTCGATCTGTTGCTTGTTTTCTAAGATTTTATTGAAATGGAGTGGTCGTTTTACACTCTGGAATACCTGCAATCATTCTCCATGAAAAATGATTAACGAATGAGAGATTTGTGATGTTTTTTGATGTGTTTTTTGTTGCTTAATGCTACAGTGAACAATGATCATGAACAATATTTGTGAACAGTGTTGTTTGCAGTACTTTGGAATACCAGTGTTGTTGTTGGGACTGTTTGTTGATGATGGTAGTGTTGACTGTTTGTTGATAATGGTAGTGTTGTGAAGCCTATGTGAGTGTCGTGGGTGTAGTGTGGCAGCCCCTGGTTCTGTGGATTTGCACATTAGCAGCTGTATCAATAGGCTCTAGTACTGGAATTTGAGCCTTTTTTTTTTGGAAGAATTTTTTGTTAAGAGTTCTTGATTCTTGGTGTATTGAGAGCTCCCAGCCGGTTTTTTTTATTTTCCAAATCTGATCAAAGATGTGCTATTGTGATTCAATCCAACTCCATTAAAGTGGATTTAAAGACTATGGATTGTGGTTCCTTTTTGTATCGAGTAGTGCTTTTGTTGTTCTCAGTATAAAGGATACTCTTGAACTGTGGAACCGCTCATTGTGTTGTTTTGAAGGGGCTGCTGGCTTCAAATAACCAGCGTTGTTGTTGATCACACATCCAGTTCTTCATTTGTTTTCCTCTAGGAACGAACTAGCCTCTATACGGTGACTCATGGCACAGTTCCAACATGATTGTGTCTCCTCAGCTTGTTCTGGTAGTTCTGTCTCTTCTCTTAGTTCTATGTCCAGTCATCTCTGGATTATTGATTGGGCGTCCCATCATATTACTGGTATGTCTCATTCTTTTCGTCCTACCGTGTTGCTTCCAGCCAAGATAAGGTCCGCATTGTTGATGGTTCCTTGTCCTCTGTAGCTAGTACCGGTTCTATTCCTCTTACATCTTCTTTACCTTTGACTTCCATGTTCCAAACTTTAAGTTGGATCTTGTTTTTATAAGTCATATTACATGAGCCTTGAATAGCAGTGATACTTTCTTACCCACTTATTGCGTTTTTCAGAACTTGAAGACAAGAAAGACCATTGGTAAAGGTAACGAAGATCAGGGGTTGTTCCTTATGGGCAATTGTTCATCAGTTGCTTCTACTGCTCAGCAAACACCACCTCCATCACCAATAGTTCAGCTACCTCCCTTGTCTATTTCCTCCCAGCGTGCTCAACTCTTTCAATGGCACTATTGTATTGCCATGTCTCCTTTTCTATGTTGCAAAAAATTATTTCCCAAGCTATACCATTCCCTTTCAGATTTTCATTATAAAACTTGTGAGTTTGCCAAGCACTGTCATTCTTCCTACTCTCTGAGTAGGAGTACTATTCCGCTTGCCCTTGTTCATTTTGATGTGTGGGGACCTGCCCCAGTTACCTCCCTGTTTGGATTCCGTTATTTTGTGACCATTGTTGATGACTACTCTAGGGCCACTTGGATTTACTTGCTAAAATCCAAGAATGAGATATTTTAATTATCGAAAAAAAAAATTCAAGAGTGAGGTTTTTTCAACCTTTCAATTGTTTCACAAATTGGTTGAGACTCGGTTTGATATTAAGCTCAAAGTTCTTTGTCTGGATAATGGAGGGGAATATATGTCTCATGCTTTTTCATCCTATCTATGTGTGCATGGCATTTTTCTTCAAACCACTTGTTTTGGTACTCCTGAGAAAAATGGCATTGTTGAATGAAAGAATCGCCACCTTCTTTAGATTAGCCATGCTTTGCTCTTTCATATACATGTTCCCTAGGTTTTTAGGCTGATGCCTTTTAGACTACCATGTACTTGCTGAATTGCATGCCTTTTTCGCATTCTAGGATTTAAACATCCCCTTGAACTCCTCTTGTGTTCCACCCATGGTTCCTCTCTTCCCCCTAAGGTGTTTGATTGCATTTACTATGTTCATGTCCCCAAGTTAGATCCCAAATCCCTTAAGTGTATATTCATTGGGTATGCCCCGAATCAGAAAGGCTACAAATGTTATCACCCCTACACTCGACGGCATATTATTTCTATAGATGTTACCTTTCATGAAACTGTCTTTTTTCTTTTCTCCTAGCCAACCTCATCTTCATGGGGAGCGTTTACACGAAGGAGAATATGAGTCGACTCTTCATCTCCTATTCTTCTATATTTAGCATAGTACTCAGGGGGAGATAGAACAAGTTGTTGCCTATAAGGAAAAAGAACTTAAGGCAACCATCCAAAAGAAGGCTTGGGCAAAAATTTTCACTCATGTTTGTTCGGGCATAAAAAAAAAGCTTCTCATATCCTTGATTCTCATGTGCCTTCCCAATCGGTCACCTCATCTCTAAGTATTGCTCCCACTATTCCTCATGATGATTTCCATCTTCCTGTTGCTATTAGAAAGGGTGTTTGCTCATGTACTCAACACCCTATTGCTAACCATATCTGCTATAATTCTTTGTCTCTTAAGTTTAAGGCACTCTCCACCTCTTTGTCCTTTTTTTTTATTTCATGTAGTGTATCTCAAGCTCTTTACAACCTTATTAGAAAAGAGCAATTGTGGAGGAAAGGGCAAGCCTTAGAGAAGCACAAAACATGAGATGTTATAGATCTCCCATGTAGGAATGAACCTATAAATTGCAGATAGGTGTTTTTTGTGAATTGCAACCTAATGGCACAATGGAGCGATATAAGGCTAGATTGGTAGTTAAGGACTATACATAGACATATGGAGTTAATTATCAAGAGACCTTTGCCCCTGTAGCAAAGATTAACTCCATTCACATTTTGATTTCAGTTACTATCAATCATAGATGGTCATTGATACAACTTGATGTTAATTATGCCCTCCTACATGGAGACCTTGGAGAGGAAGTTTACATGAGTTTGACTTCTGGTTTTCATATTTCTATCAGCAAAAGAAAGATGTGTCGTCTCAAGAAACCTCTCTACGACATCAAGCAATCTCTTAAAGCATAATTTGAAGGTTTCATAGTGCCATGGTCAATAATGACTACAGACAATGTCAACCGGACCATATTCTCTTTGTTAAGCATTAGAATAGGAAGATGACAACTCTTATTATGTATGTGGATGATATAGTTATTACAGGTAATGATCAGTGTGACATCAACAACCTGAAAGGATTTCTGGGCAATGAATTTGATATCAAAGATTTGGGACTCCTCAAATACTTTCTTGGGATAGAAGTTGCCAAATCAAAGGATGGAATCTTCTAGTCCTAACGCAAATAAGTGCTAGATCTCCTCCAAGACTCAAGGATGTTAAGGTGTAAACCTTATGAGACCCCCATTGAGTCTAACCACCGATTGCAAGTAGAGGAGGGATATCGACTTATTGATATTGGTCAATATCAGGGTTGGAAGGCAAACTTAGTTACTTGACCTTGCCAAGACCAGACATCTCTAATGTTGTTGGGGTTGTTAGTCAGTTCATGCATACTCCCACAACGTCACATCTTAAAACAGTATACTGTATTCTACGATATTTGAAGAAAAGTCCAAGTCAAGAACTCCTGTACGGTAAGTAGAGGAATCTGAGAGTTAAAGTCTTTATTGATGTTGATTGGGATGATTCTCTAGATAATAGGAGGTCCACTTTAGGCTATTGTACCTTTGTAACTTGACTACTCGACGCAACAAGAAGCAGTCTATTGCAACAAAATCAAGTGTTGAAGCCAAATTTAAAGCGATAGCTCATGGGATTTGTAAGATGATATGGATATGTGGTCATCTACAAGAGTTGGGATTCAATTCCCAAGGCCCTATGAGATTGTCTTGTGACAATAAAGCAGCCATTAGTATTGTGCACAACCCTGTCCAACATAAAAAGACCAAACACATTGAGGTGGATAGACATTTTATCAAGGAGAAGCCACAAAATAGGCAGATATGTGTTCCCCTTGTAAGAACCGAATATCAATTGGTTGATATATTCACAAATGGCTTACGTAGTTCTCGTTTTAGTTATATTGTTGACAAGCTTGGAATGCATGATATCTACATACCTGTTTGAGGGGGAACGTTGTATTTCAGGGATATATAGGGTTATAATTGTAAGAGTACATATGTCTTTATCCAGTATTGGGGTATACTCGTAAATATCTATAGTTGTATTCTTACTTTTTGATATATGAAATAAAGTATGTGAGAGGAGTCTCAACTCTCTCTATACATATTCTATTCTTCCTAACACCCTCTTCTTTTTCTTCTCCTATCTAGTGTTAATGTAAAATGTGTAATTGTCAATCCCATTCCAAAATTGTATTAAGTACATAATGTCTGTTGTGGTAATTCTAAGGTCTTACATGTATGTAATATTGTAATATTCATTAACCCATGTAATTCCAAATCAAAATCCAAGAAGAAGCTTCACAAGGGACACATATCTAGAAGCCGGATAAAGAAGGACCACAAGCGCAGAGACTTGAAGATGTCAAAGTCAAACAAGCAAAAGAAGTCTTAAGCTCCAAACTCAAAATCACCTCAAAAAACCAACTTTAAAGCAACACAAAGGTAAATTCAAAAGAGAAGATTGGTAAGTGATAAGTGGGTAAAAGATGAAGCCAAGACCTAGTATGGTTTAGATTTGACGCACCCGGAGCCTTGGTGGAAGACCTCTCACCCTAGTGAGAAAGAATAGAAAAAAAAATTGTTAAATCTCATAAACAAGGGATTCTGATCGATCAAGGCTGCTAATCGATCAACTAATTGATTAGGCAGTGTTTTGATTTGTACTGAACTTGCAGACAACAGTCCCCAATCGATTAGGATTTTTCCTGATCGATGAAGGAATTTCTAATAAATTAGACTTAGATACTTGGCTGATTGATCAAGAAGCGTAGAAAAGGAATTTTCCAGATTTGCAAAAAATTCACGACGACTATATTTTTTTACCGTTGAGGGACTTTAGAGCAAGGTTTTTGCTCCTCTATAAATAAGGAACAATCCCCAATGGTTTGCCCAAGAATTTCACGTTGAATCTATAGGAAAATCATGTGAAAAAGTGTTTGAGTGTCAAATGCTTGTAAATTTGTGAAAGAGCTAAGTGACTAACTTTGAGCCATTTGTCAATTGTAAAACCCTGGCTAAGGTCATGTGAAAAGCTTATCAATCCATAGTTATATCATTGGGTAAGCTTGGATAGTCATTCCTATAGTAAAATCCTTAACTTTCCAAAGAGTGTGATCACAATAATCAAATCAGCCTACAAAGAGGCAAACCACTACAAAAGAAGTTTCGTAATCAAGCAGAATGTGTAGCCTTTACCGGAGCCACTAAAAGGGGATTCACTAACACTTGCTGAATTCAAGTGCAAATTCTTAAAGCGTCCATCGGAGTCACTGAATATAGCATAGTCTCCGAGCCACTAGATGCGTACTTGCAAGGCAAGTGGATTCTCGATAAACTAGTAAGTGAACTTTAGTTTGTTAATTTACTGTAATAGATTAGGATATCTATTAATAAAATTAATTGACTCAAGAAAGAGCCATTAAGAGTGGATGTAGGGCACCAAAGGGTGGTCAAACCACTATACATGTTTGTGTTCATTGTGTGAATGCTTTGCTTATATTTGAATATTATTCCCTCTGTGATTGTGGTTCTTCAAGGAATCTATCAACCCTATTCTTGCTCTACTATAATTCGCTATAGTTCATGATGGAACCCTGTGGTCTATGATAGCATTATTTATGTGCTTATTCATTGTGCAACACTTGTGAATGCTTTTGAATGTTTATGTGCTAATTGATTACTTTATTCAACTGCAAGTTCAGTTAAATCAATTAGCAAGCTTAAGTAGAATTAAATTTGGACCAATAAGTTTAAAATTAGGCCAGATCCTATTCACCCCCCTCTAGGATCGCAACGAATATCGAATCCTAGCACTTTCACCTAGAACCCTAAATACTCAAAAATCTACTCAACCCTAGTTTCCCTATTTCATTTCTTACTAGTGGCACTAAAAAACCGATCTCTACCCAACATCCCATATCCAAATTTCTATCACCCTAAAATTTTCACTTACTCCCTAAAACCCCATGATGTCAATTTTAAAGTTTAACTTCCTCAAGTAAACCCTGTATACACTTAGTTTGTATTATAAACCCTAACTCCCCACAGAAGAAAGGGCCACCCCTAGCTTCCCTACATCAGTTTGTGTATATATGAATCTATGCATTGTTATCAAGATATGAAGCCTTTGCTTTTATGGTGCAAGACTGCCTAGGAGGCTGATAATCCTACACGTAATGGGCCCAAAATTGACCTAAATAGCACCTTAGCACAAGGCTAATCTCAGGAAGAGAATTCTGGGAATCAGCTTGAAACAACTACAAAACAAGATCAAAAGGGACATCAATCTGATGTAGATTCAATTCTAGGAATCCATGGTAATGTGTGGAAATTACCAAAATACCCCTGCCGGACTAATCAGAATTGTATGGAATTTTACAGACCAGTATAGGGTTGATAGGTGAACAAACATAAAAAAATTCAGCCCAAAAGGATATCTAAAAGTATATAAAACTTATGTTGTATTAGGCTGTCCCATGAATCCAGTAATAAGACTAAAGAACTAGGGTTAGGGTTGGCAGAAAATTCAAGAATTCAGATAGGAATCAATTAGAATTTAGGGAGTTATATACTTAACTCATGGGGCAGAAAACCCTTTAAAAAATCCGAAAGGAAAGCTCTAGGATGGGGCGATTTGAGCAGAAATTCAGCCCAGAAATCCTTGCAGCCGATAGCTTTATAAGTGCAGTACATAGACTGTTATACCAGCAGCTCCTCGAGTCTTCTAGGCTTCAATCATTAGCACAGTAAGTGCACTTGTCTATAGTAACAATACCAGAGAAAGACTAGAGACAAGAAGAGAATAAAGGGACGAAAAGAAGAAGACTATGAATAAAAAGTAGAAGAAGAGGAAGAAGGGGGACCAATCAGCACCAACCACTAGAGAGAAGAGTCACAGCACCAACAGTGAGAAAAGGATTAAAACCTAATTTTTATTTCTTCAAAAACTGCCCCACTACAAGTCAGTGTAACCCTCTCAAATAAACCCATAACAAAACTTTTTAGTATCTCCCAAAATAGAAACAACTAACCCCTTATAGAACTTCTAAATACTAAGACTTCTATATATATATATATATATATATATATATAAAGAGAGAGAGAGAGAGAGAGAGATAATCAACGGGTATCCACAAGATAAAAGGGGGATTGGTTTATGGACGCTTCCCTTAACAAGCACTCATCACTGCTTTTTGTCAGGGGCTGACACATCAGTATTGA
>JAOXJP010000006.1:14567607-14580458 GCA_025762735.1 Platanus orientalis | reverse complement strand
AAGGTGCAACCATGGACATTGGTCAGTAAATCCTATTGACTGTTTAAATCCTGCAATTTTTCTAACAAATTACATTGTTTTTGTCATTTAACAAACTCTAATATGAATAAAATCTTTATCTTATCTTTTTGTTAACATGTTATGTTTGGTGGAAAGTGGAATGCAATGTGTGTAAGAATCTCCTTTTTTGTCTTCTCATATTGTGAATTCTTATGATTGTTAAAAAGAAAAGAGATCACGAAGGGTTATGGAAGTAAGACTTGGAAATCTAAATCCACATATACTTTAATATCCAAGAATTAGAGAGGGAAGAAAAAGGAACACATGCCTCGAAAGGGTCATGGACATGGATCTTTTGACAGAAAGGAAAAAAGGATTGTCTTTTATCAATATGGTACACCTTGCACAACTAGGTCTCAATTTTGGGAGGTCTTTGCTCAATTGAAGGGGCCTTATTAGTCCTAATCAGGTATATGCAAATGTATGCTAATTTAACCTTTCCTAAAAACTTTATGAATTCTCAAGTTGCTTGTTCTATTCATCCCAAAAGGATACTTCATTTCATAGTTGTAGGAAAGCTTGGTACAAGGTGGGAAAGTTTACATCCTGTGAAGTTCGTTAAGGAAGCTAATTCCATTCTGCTTCCCCAAGTAGTGGAAAATGCACTTCCCAAACGTTGGAAGAGCGGTGAAGCAAGTGAAAGACATTTGGGGAAATGAGTGGAGGTCTCTAGCGAAGCATGTAGAAACATGTGGAGAATCGATTGGGAAGCAATCCAAGAAACAATATTGTATCGTTTTTTTGGTTCTCGCTTTCCAAAGATTTATTGAGCCTCGCTTTCGCATTGTTTCCTGCTTTTGCTTTTTGCTGGTAACTATGTTTCATTTATATTACCATTTCTGAAATAATCATCTGCTCATTATGATGGTATATCTTTGGTCCGTTTGCTTTCAATCCACAATATGACAATACAGTAACAGACTTGAAGGGGCAACAGATCAGGACTTGCACTCCGTAATATACCCAAACCTGTCCATGTTTTAGATGAAAAATGGGGTAATTGAATGAAAAATGTTATAAGGAGTTCAAATTTTTCATACACTATGTTCCATTTATAGATATCATGCAGTATGTTTGTGTGCTAGTGGTATGCTAGTGGAGTACAACCATATGCATGTCTATATGTGTAGTACATTGTTATGTCAAAGTTTGAAATTTACTGAAAAATTGTGGAATTACGGTCTTCTCTAGGCCTGGGTACCTTTCTCATGTTTATGCTTAGGGGTGCTTGGTGTGAGTTTTGTAGTTCAATTTATATTTAAATTTATCTCCAGATGTAGTTGAATTTCCAAGTACATTATCTTGACGTAGGCTGTCATTCAGATTTTCATTTTCCATGTTGATGATTTGATTTGTTATTGTTGCATTGACATAAATTCACATGCTGGGCCCAGCATGACACAACCTACTGTGGATGCTAAATAAAATTATCATGATATTGTGATTTTGTAGAGGATATATGGCTCCTGAATATGCGACGAGGGGCTACCTAACTGACAAGGCAGATGTTTACAGTTTCGGAGTTGTTGTGTTAGAGATTGTTAGTGGGAAGAGCAACACTGATTATATGCCAGAGGAGGAGTTTTTTTACCTTCTTGATTGGGTAAATCACAGCTACAGTTTATATATTATGGAGCAGATTTCTTTTCTATAGACAATCTTTGATCCTTTTTAAGTTTTGCAATAGTTATTTGCTTAGTTTAGAAACAAGCAAATTATCCTTGATTATGATAATTTATCTCGGTATGGATGTATTTGCTAATCTTTCCCTGGATCTGAAACCTATACATGTGTCACATCTAAATGGGCACTGCAAGGTGAAACAAGGCTCTATCACTGAACTGGTATAAAAGTGGATGTCTAAACCCAGATAGAAATTAAATTTGTGATATCATTAGGATGATACCATTATTGAAATTAAATTCAATAACCATAACCTGGTGTTTTCACTAGTTATTTTTCATGCTCTTTCATTATTTTCCCTTGTATTTACTTTAAGTACAGCTTCTAAGAATGCAATATTTTGTTTCCAAATAACTATGTAACCATGAATAATGGCATTTAGCTTTTCTTCTTCTGTATGGAATTGCAGGCTTATGTCCTACAAGAGCAGGGAAATCTCCTAGAACTTGTTGACCCGATACTCGAGTCAAACTACTCCAAAGAAGAGGCATTGAGGATGTTAAATTTAGCTATCTTATGCACCAATCCATCTCCTTCTCTTAGGCCCGCTATGTCTGCCGTGGTGAGCATGCTTGAAGGCCAAATTGCAGTCCAAGCATCACTTGTCAAGAGCAGCTCAAAGACAGAGGACTTGAGGTTTAAGGCCTTTAAGAAGTTTTAACAAGACAACCGCACACACATCTCTAGCTCTTCTCAAGAGAGTCATACCCAGAGGAGCATGTCAATTGATGAGCCGTCAATTGATTCCTCTGTAGAAGAGCGCAGAGACCATTCCTCCTCATCAGTCAAGGTTATCCCTGATCTCATGTATGTTAATTTAAACTGATATATATATTAAGATGAAAAGTCCATTTCGATTATATCTTTCTTTTGTTCCATTCACATTTTTTTATGTGATGCACACGTACATACATCCATACATACACACATACATACATAAAATTTATATACGAGGATTTCATGCTTATAAGGTTGGATGATATATAACCAATTGCTCAGTGTGCTTTCTATATTGGTGCTTGAAATCAAATCCACCGATACTATTAACTATAGCTGAATTCATATACAATCTAATTCTAAGGTTCCTAGGACTGTCCATGGGTCGTGTCATAAACACTGGGAGAGCTTACAATGATGCCATCCCGGTGACAGCTAATCTACTTAATCGTAATAGTAGTGTGGAGCCCTCTTGCTCCTTATGTTTATCCCACTCTGAGACTACCTTCCATTGTCTCGTGTCTTGCTGCCCTTTAATTTTTTAAAATCTGCTTTGCATCGACTCTTACTCTTAGAACGAGTTTAGAGTCCCTGTCCCTTTTGGGGAATGGTTTGAAAAGTGAAGACTAACCCAATATTCCAAAGAACGATCTTGATGATATTCTTATGCTTATTGCTTCTTTATGTTGGAATATTGAAAGGCTACAAATAATTTCATATTTTCCCAAACTCTTTTGAATGCAGAATGCATTATTGATGCTGCTTATAGGTGCGTAAATGAAAGAAATGGGTTGAAAGAACCCTGAGTGGATGGGCCTGAGCTTCATATTGCTGATCATTGGTTCCCCGCTTCGGATGGGGTTGTAAAGATAAATTTTGATGGACTACTTCAAATGCATCCCGAATAACTGGTTTTGGAGTAAATTCTCCAGGAAAACTCATTTTGGGAAAAGCTTCTTCGGTCAAATTTTTCTCCTCTTTGGCGTCAAAATGTCATGCTGCGAGATGGGGGCTTTCTATAGCCTGGGACTTGGGTTTAAAAACTATTATTTTGGAGGGTGATTCTTTAGAGGTCATTACTCTTTCAAATGGGAATTTGGATGTTTGCCCCTCGGCTATCCTTTTATTTCGGACTTTAAGATGATTTGTAATTCATTTGAGAATGTATCTTTCCAGTTTATTAGGTGGTCTTTGAATAGACCTGCCCACCTCTTACTGAGACGAGGTCTTCTTGTAATGACTCTTTGGCAAGTCTTTAAATTAGGAAGTTTTAATAAGCAACCCTCTTTTGGTAGGGAGGAAGTCTCTAAATTAGTAAGTTTTAATAAATAATCCTCTCATGGTAGGGAATGCATTAAGTAGTTTCTAAATTTCTAATTAGGATCTATTTCCAATTAAACTGTAAACAAGTTACAAAGTTTCTATTATGATTCTAAGAAAGATATGAAATAATTTGTTATAAATTAATGTAATAGGGTTTTGGAAAAGCAATGAAGGATATTCAATAATCTCAATAAAGAATTGCGGGAGGTGTGAACTCTCGAATGAGATCAAAGGTCTAATCTCCCTTAGACGAGATTACTTCTCTCTAATTCTCCCTTTTATTTATTTTTTTATTTTGGTGTTTGGATCCTTGTAATAGAACAAGATTATTACAGTTGGTATCAGAGCACTTTTCTATTAGCTTTTATGATATGGCCCAAAAATTTGAAGTAAAGTTTTATGAATGAGCAATTCAACATGCAAGGGATGATGGAAATGATGAAATCTATGCAAGAGTTGATTCAAGGGTTAAAGGAGGAACTAGTATCACATCAAAATAGTGAGCCTTCAATAGTGCACAAGTCAGTTGGTTCTATAATAGACACACATGAGAATCCAAGGATGGTTAATGGTGTACCAGATACTGTAGTGGGTCAAATGTGCACATTAAGGCTAGAGTTCCCACGCTTCAACATAATGGACCTAGAGCCTTGGGTTTATCAAGTAGAGAGGCTTATGAAGTTCCATCAAATTTCTTCGGAGCAATGTGCTGTAATTTCCTCTTTCAACCTTGAAGGTGAGGCACCGCAATGGTATAATTGGATGGATAAACAATTCGATGTTATCTCTTAGCCCTTGTTTACCAAAGTACTACTCTCTCAATTCAGCCCCACAAAATACAAAGATTATTTCATTGAGCTTAAGAATCTTAAGCAAATCAGATCCTTCGAAAGTATCAAGCGGAGTTTGAATGAATTTTCCAGTCGATTATCAAACATTCTTACAAATCTCCCAGTGAGTTCCTTTATCGATGGCCTTAGAGACCAACTCTGAATCGATGTGAAGAGCCAAATGCCACTGATGTTGTTCCAAGCAATGTCTTTGGCAAAATTACTTGAGGAAAAGATGTTACAATATCATTAAAGAATTGTTAAATTCAATCAAGATCAAGGAATAACACCAAACAATCTGTAGGTTGGGTTATCCAAACTATTGAACTTGAATTTCAAGAAGCTGACAATTGTTGAAATGAAAGCAATAAGGGAAAATGGGTTATGCTACAACTATGACGAACGGTTTTTCCCCATTCACAAATGCAAGGCTCAACAATTTTTATTGATTGACGAGAAAACATCGTTAAGGAATGAGACCGACATTTTGAAAGATTTTGATGCAAGCCCGTTGATGGACAATAGCCAAATTGTAGAAATGTATGGGGTGGGTGGTCATGATTGGCCACACCCAAATTGAAGAATCCCTTGGGAAATGAAATGTTGAGGATAAGAGGTTGTGATAGTTGGAAAACATCATTACTCCTCATATAGAGTCCTCTTGGAATATGCAACTCCTTGAGAAGAGTTGCATTTGTTCCCAACCAACACAACTTTATTCATTCTTACTCTCACGAAAAGTTGTGTACATAGAGAAAGAGTTATTTTGTCAACTAACACAATCCTATTACATTTATGAGTGTCATATTTACTAAGAGTTATTTAGATAAGAGTGTGTTTTTTCTTTTGCACCCTTTGGATAAGTATAAATAGATGAGGGATATGATCGTATCTTACATCATAAATTGGATGAGAATTATTTCATAATTTCCCTCTCCTCTCATTTTTGTCTTAACCTCTTATATACTTGTCCAAAGGTGTGTGAGTGATACCTAGTCTCATGACATCTCACTGCAATCTTTTCTAGAAATGGTTTGTTTAAACCAAACCAATCCCAACTCATGAAACAGATTCAAGGGTATTAAGGCAACCTATTCTTGTTCTTATTTTATTAGTTGAAGATCTTTAAGGGGCCAACAGGTGACTAACTCAACCCACAATCTACGATCCAAGAAGATGCAACTTATAATTTTTAAGATCTTGAAGAATATATTTGGATTTCCAAGCTTGTGGATAAGGTTGATCTCGTGGGGAATGTAATGTAATGACTCTTGTTGGCAAGTCTTTAAATCAAGAAGTTTTAATAAGCAACTCTCTCTTGGTAGGGCATGCATTAGGATGTCTCTAAATTAGTAAGTTTTAATAAGCAATCCTCTCATGGTAGGGAATGCATTAGGAAGTCTCTATATATCTAATTAAGATTTATTTTTAATTACATTGCAAGTAAGCTAGGAAGTTTCTATTATGATTCTAGAAAAGATAGGAAATAATTTATTATAAATTGATGTGATAGGGTTTTGGAAAAGTAACAAAGAATATTCAATCATCTTAATAGAGAGTTATAGGAGGTGTGAACTCTCTCGAATGAGGTTAGAGGTTTAATCTCCCTTAGACAAGATTACTTCTCTCTAAGTCTCCCTTTTATTTATTTTATTTTGATGTTTGAATCCTTCTAACAGAATGGGACTATTACACTCTTTTCTCCTCTAACTAGGTAGTGGACAAGTGTTGTACTAGCTTGGTTGGATAATTTTGTTGTTGCTAATGCCTCTCCCCCCCTTTGAGGGTGGGGTGTTTCAAATGAAATATGTTATTTTATCAATAAAAAAAGGGCATTTGGTTCAAATAATCAAAAACAATTTTCAAAATCAGTAACTTGGAATTTATTTTTTGCACGTTTTTGAAAGACTTATTGCAAGAAGCATAATCGCAATATATCTATGGAGGGAATAATAGATCTAATCGGATCTACTACAATAGCTCAAGTCTTAAGTAGTTCCGATCAATTCTATTGACTTTTAACTCAAAGGATCCGATCAGATCAAATATGCATTATCATTGGAAACAATGAAAATAAAAAGAGATATGGTCGGGTTCATATGGTCTAGGTTTAAAACGATGTGTGTTTTTTTTTGGTACTGACCTCTAGGGTCTACATCAATATCTACTCATCTGACCCAACAACCCTACTCACCCCCACCCCAACCCAACAAGAGCAAACCCAAGTAGGTGACTGCGCACTGCTCACCCCACCCCTTCTCTAGGGATTTAACCTTGGGTCTTCCTTATAGAAGACATATGCCTGCCAGAGAACTGGGGCGTTGGTGTATAGGTAAATGTTAGTGGTTAATTTATTAGTAGGTGAAAACGGGTTTTGAACCCAGGTCTGTGATACGAAACCCATAGACTTTACCAACTTCGCAATCTAGCATCTTCAACCATATATTTTCGAACCTAGGTCTATGGCATCTTCAACCATGTATGTTTGTTTGTTGGAGAGAGAGAGAATGAGAGAGAGTTTTTTTTCCATTTTCCAATGGAGATCCTTTCCCTCTAAAACAAGTTTCCATGGATGGTGCCCAAAATTTTACCACTTTACTTTCTTAATGGTGTTCGGTTGTCACTTGAAAATCACCTTGAAAACTGTACTTTTAAAAAAAAAAGCTTATGGTTTCTAACCACTGATTGATAGAGCAACTTTCTCTTGGGTAACAATGTTAAGGTTAAATTTTAAATTCTTATTGCCTTTTTCTGTTTTTTTAAGATCTGTGTGACAACCAAATAGTCCATGGAATTTATACTTCATTTAACTTTATTTTCATTTCCTATACTCTCTTAACAATCAGACACGGATGAATGTCACTGGAGAAGACTTCACAACTAGAACGCTCCTTTTCTTGCATGCAGTACCAGTTGAAGTTCTCATCCATTGATATAATCCAATAAAGTAACATTGTCGTATCCCATGGAAATCAAAACCTTCTAGTCTAACTTTTTTAGTGGCATCATCAAATGAGTCATGATTTGGAGCGCCCTTGACCAAGGATCAGTTGGAAGTCCTCCATGTTAGAGTTGCCAATGTATCTTGAGCTATAATCCCCAAACATAGTATAGATGACTTGGTATGTACATTATTTTCGTCATCTCTAAGCACTCCTTCAAGATCTACCTTAGTATTGTATGACCTTTAACTCCATCCGATGCTGGTGGAATTTCCGAAGGCATTCAAAATCTCTAAGTTCATTGAAAGTCTATCCACTTCATGTGATAATTCAATCATCATATATATCATCTCCTAATTATATCATCAAATTGTGTAGTTGTCGGTCCCACAAAGACTATCAACAAATAAGATAAGAAGAAGAATGGGTTGCCTTATGCTTCTGACAAACCGGTTTAATGGATTGGATTTGGTTCGGTTTATAAACGAACCATTTCTAGATACGGTTATGATGAGGTGTCATGAGATTGGGTATCACTCACACACCTTTGGTTAAGTTATAAAAGGTTAAGAGAAGAATGAAAGAAAAGAGAAATTAAGAAAGAATTCTCATCTAATTTGATGTAGGATACGGTCATACCCCTCTTCTATTTATATTTATCCAAAGGGTATGAGGGAAAAGACACACCCTTATCTAGATAGCCCTTGGTATATATGACACCCATAAATGTAGGGTTGTGTTGGTTGACACAACTTTTTCTTTAGGTACACAACTTTTTATGAAAGAAGAATGGATAAAGCTGTGTTGGTTGGGAACCAATACAACTCTTCTCAAGGAGTTGCATATTCCAAGATGACTCCTCATTTTGGGTGTGGTTAATTATGACCACCCCTATGTTTCTACATCTCCCACTTGGGCATGATTGAACACATGTTTCTTATCCTTTCTGTTATACTGAGCAACTAGTAGGATTGGCCAAATCACTACATAATCCTTCAGATAATGTGATCCACTATCATTAGTAGATCATTGTCAATGTTAAACTAACCGCGTCAAGTACCCGCTCAAACATTTTGAGACTGAATATACTCCCTGACGACTTCAGTCGCTTAAGACTGACATCATATTAGTGTCTCTGAGGCTAAGGTCTCACACTCAGTATCATAAACAATGACTTTAGCCCACATTTCTATTTTAGATTGTAGACTGTGACAAAGCAAAAGTACTCGCTATACTTCCACATTCTTGTGGAGTAAGGCCTTCCTTTTCTTAAGTACTCCTTATGCTCTAATTCAAGAGCAAGCCTTCCTTGACCTCGACAATGTCGACTTACTTGGCACCACCACTTGGTGACTACACTATATGCTCTAGACCCCTATTAGTTTTCCTCCAGCTTTATGTAGACTTTGTTTGCAAGGATTTAAGCCAGTGTCCATACCTCGTTAGTGCACCTAACCACTTCTAACCATATTCAGAGTTATCTCATAAAGTCAGTTTTTGAGTTCTGAATATCCAGTATACATTCTTATACTAATTTAAAGTGATTATGCATTCATTATTTTTCTCAGGCATCGCTAAGATCCTTCCAGTAATGCCTCTCATATAGCCTCCAACACATTAACGTCATTTAGGCTAATCATACCCATTTTGACTATATGCTCTCTAAATCTCTCTAGAGACAATCCCTTGGTCATGAGTCCAATTACCATCTCTTTATAGGTAACACAGTCGACTTTAACTTCACATCTTTTCACTATATCTATTATATAGTGATAATCTACATCAATGTGTTTTGCCTTCGAATTATTAAATCCACTTTTTATTATAGAGATAGTAGATTTGTTATCGTAAAACACATTGATTGTACCGTTTGCTAAACCTAGTTTCAAATATCTTATAAAACGTCATATCCAAACAGCATATGTTGTTGCTACATTGCATGCAATAAATTCAAACTCCATGGTATATATAGCGACACACATTTGTTTTGTGTTGGACCAAGAAACTACTCATCCCCCAAAGAGGAACACATGATCACTAGTTGACTTCCTTTCATCTAGATCACCTGTAAAATCTACATCAGAGAACCTAACAATGTCTAGTTTGCTAGATCCAAAACCTACCTTATAATTCTTAGTTCCTTTTAAGTATCTTATTATCCTCTTAACCGCTTGTCAATGTGTTTCTCCTAAATTTGATTGAAACTGATTTACTAATCCAACTTCATAACAAATATCAGGTCTGGTATAGATTATTGCATACAACAAACTATCTAGAGTTTAGGCATATTGTATTTTACATATTCTGTCATTTTTCTGATCATTTTGTGGACACATTGATTTATCTAGTTTTTGTTCTTTAACAATAGGTATAGTTATAGGTTTACACCATTCTTTTCCAAATCTCTTAAGGATCTTCTTAAGATACCTTTCTTGATCCAGATTTAACATCCTCGAGTCTCGATCTCTAGATATCTTAATACCTAATACATAAGATACTTCACTCATGTCTTTCATCTAAAACTGAGAATCCAAATATCATTTCCAAATCATTTATAGCCAACAATATATCATCCACATATAATGATAATATTGTTATCTTAGCATCTTCCTTCCACACATATACACAATGGTCAAACCTATTCATTTTATATTATAATTCTAGAATAGCCTTATGAAAGATCAAATACCATTGCCTTGATGATTGTTAAGTCCATACAAGGACTTCTTTAATCAATAAACTTTATCATCTTGTCTCTGAATTTTAAAGTCTTCTGGTTGGTGCATATAAATGTCTTCCTTTAATTCTTCATTAAGGAATGCCATTTTTACATCTATTTGGTACAATTCGAGATCCATATATGCAACTATAGCCATTAAAGTTCTAATTAACAAACTTAGCTACTGGTGAATATGTGTCTTTAAAGTCTATCCCAGGTTGTTGGGTAAAACCTTTTGCTACCAACCTAGCCTTGTACTTGTCGAGTGTATCATCAACTTTGTACTTCTTCTTAAGTACCCATTTGCATCCTATTACATTTTGATCCTTTGGAAGATCTATTAATTCTCATACATTATTCTTTTCAATAGAAGATATCTCATCTTTCATAGCTTCTAGCCATTCATTTGAGTCCTCTAGACTCGTTGCTTCCTCATATGTTTTAGGATCATCAATGGTGTCATCTTCTTCTACATAATTATCTTCCTTTACCATTAAACTATAATGCTCCTGAAATAGGGAAGAAGGTTCTCTAAACCTTTTCCTCCCACTAATCATAGGATGTTCTTTTGGTCTAGCTAGTATAATAGTAATTTCATCAATATGTTCATTTTGTTCTATGTCTTTTATAGTCCCCTAACACTCATGTTCATCTATCAATAAGATTTTCTCAAGATCACTAATGAGCATAAATTCTTCTATGAATATAGCATCTCTACTTTCAATAAGCCATCTTTTCTTATGATAGAATCTATAACCAGATCCATTGTTGGGGTAACCAATGAATCTGTATTCATAAATTTGGCTACTTAACTTATTTTTAAGAGGCATTGGTATTAGAACATGAGCTTTACATCCCCAGATTCTTAAAATTGATAGATTTGGCTTTCTACCGGTTTAAAGTTCATAAGGGGTTAGTGACTTACTCTTTATAGTCACTCTATTTAACATATATGTAGTTGAGCTTAAAGATTCCCCCAAAATACTAAAGGGAGTCTTTAATGAGCCAACATTGACCTTGTCATATCCATCAAGGTCTTGTTTCTTCTTTCTATAATTCAATTTTGTTTTGGCAAGATAGATGGACCCACACATAAATTTCATTCTAACGTTTATAGCAAGAAAGAAAGTAAAAAATGTTTGTATATTAAAGGGATAAAATAAATTCAATAAAATAAAAGAATTATCAAGATAAACTACTTATCTATTGGTGATTATTATCCCCAGCTCTAATATCATTATCGGTCCCATAAAGACCATCAACCAAGAAGATAAGAACAAGAATGGTATAACACCCCACCCAATGATGCACATATTACTATACATGTGTCACACTTAGAATGCTAACAAATGTCACATAAGTTCTATATATACATAGGACCATTTAAATGCACATATGTTGATCTAATTATTGACATAATTTTAGAAAGGCACCAACAAAAATATAGAAATAATTTGAGTGAAACTTATACCTTTGGATAGGCACGAAAGTCTAGAGTCTTACGCAATAAATGGTAAGTGAATAGGATTTTTCTAGAAGAAGTTATGATCATTTTTCCAAAATGTGTCAGTTTTAACAAGTCCACAAATTAAAGTAACTTCTTGAGCCCACTAACACAAATCTTGAGTGAATTAGAGGGTGATCTATACTTTGTTAAAAAGTTCTTGAAGCCTAGTTTCTAACCCAACAAACAGAGATCGATTTAGAGTTTTGTAGAGAAAGTTATGAGCGTTTTAGTGTGAAGGGATAAAAGCTTAAAAGAACTTGTTCATTTTGATCAATCCAAGATCGATCCAGATTAAATTGGGACCTCTCATGTCTCAATAAACTGCATGAATAGTGTTGGATCGATCCTAGATCGATCCAAACGCTTAAATTTATGATTTTTTGAGGAAAAAATAATTTTTTCAATATAGGGAGTGTGGGACCCACCCAACTCAACCCCAAACACTATAAATACAATAAGGAAACCCTAATACCCTCATTTTATACCAAAAAGAGGTAGAGAAAGAGGGAGAAAATGAAAAACAGGGAAACAACTAGGGTTTGAAGGATTTTAGGGATTTTTGGAAGAACAAAACTAGGAACAAAGTTGTGATTCAACCAAGAGGTAAGAGAACATTAAACTATTGTTTTGTTTTGAATTCTTAGGTTCTTAGATCTCTACTACTCCATTTTAAAGAGATTAAACATAGTTTTTGAACCGGATTTGAATTGTTTTCATTAATTTTGGTTTTGCCTCAAGTTTTAAAACAAAGCTTTAAAAGAGATAAAAATAATTTTACAAGAATATGATATAAAGTGAATGGTCTTCAAGTTTATATAATTTTAAAGAGTTATATCACCTGTTTTGAATCCGTTTTGTATTGTTAAGACATGTAAAACTATGTTTTTAAATGAAAAATCAAGAGTTTTAAAATAAGGGTTGTTCCTGAAGATTGTCAAAAGCTATTATAAGAATGTCTGATCTGCTAAATAATTCCTACAAGTAATGATATACTAATTTGCAATAAGTTATATGTCAAATCTGTGATTTATTCTTAGTGACCTTAAATCCTATTTTATAAAGAAATATAT
>JAOXJP010000006.1:14515809-14532488 GCA_025762735.1 Platanus orientalis | reverse complement strand
AGCTATTATAATATGCAAGTAACAAAGAATCATGACATAGATATGCAACTAATTACGAACAAAAATACCTAAGAATCCTTTTTTTTTTAAGAATCATTATTATTTTATTGTGTGCTTAAGCCATAAATGCATTTAAACTATAGTAATATCACATAAGCCTTAGCTTTATACTAATTTTTACAATATATTCCTTGCATACCTATTTGGGTTTTTGGTAGGGGTTTTTGTGTGCATTTGGTTAGTTAATTACTGAAATAATTAAACTAGTGGATTTTTTTGTGTTCATTATTATTTTATTGTGTGTTTAAGTCATAAATGCATTCAAACTGTAGTTATATCACATAAGCCTTAGCTTTATACTAATTTTCACAATATATTGCTTGCATACCTATTTGAGTTTTTGGTAGGGGTTTTTGTTTGCATTTGGTTAGTTAATTACTAAAATAATTAAACTAGTGGATTTTTTTTGTGTTCAAATAACGCTTCCCTATTCGATTCTCACGTTTCCTCAAATGCTTCCCTAACGCTTCCCACGCTTCTTAAAATGCATTTTCATGCTTCCCAAAATGCTTCCTCATGCTTCTCCAAAGTTGAGGAAGCCGAATTGAATTAGCTTCCCTAACGAACTTCCCAGGAAGCGAGCTTCGTACCCTAGGTTAAGCTTCCCTGCAACTATGGACCATACTACCCTCAATACATTGTGTCTCAACACTCCCCCTCAAGCTGGTGAATAAATACCTATCATTCTCAGCTTGTTTACAAGGTATGAAAACTGAGCACCACTTAGACCTTTGGTGAAACACATTTGCAATTTGATACTTGTCCTGAACAAAGGGAATACCTATGCAACTTGACGTAATATGGTCTTTGATGAAATGTTGATTAATCTTCACATGCTTGGTTTGATCATGTTGCACTAGATCATGTGCAGTGCTGATAGCAGCTTTGTTATCACAAAACAGACTAATTGGTCTTTTCACTGGAAATCCAAGTTTATCAAGTAACATCTTCAATCATAGTAATTCACATATTCCATTTGCCATAGACTTAAATTCAACTTCTGCACTGAACCTAGCCACCATTGATTGTTTCTTACTACACTATGTGATAAGATTACCCCAAGCAAGGGAGTAATAACTCTGATACCATTTTGACTGTAAATTAACCAACTCTCCCAAAACCTTACGGTGTTAAGAGATACACAAATTAATATACTTCAACACCTCTCTTCAGAAGGAATACTGCTTTATCCTGGGAACACACTTGGGGAGCTAGACGCGAGTCCACACAACACATACACATGAACACAACACAACATTTGAGAAAATACTTCTACTGGGATTCAAATTCGTAACCAAATCTGCTCTGATACCATCTTAAATAAAGCAATTAACCGTCTCTCTTAAAACCCTAAGGTGATAGGAGAGGGACGAGTTAATATACTTATTGAGTTTCAACACTCCCCCTCGGGATGGACACTCCTGAACAATGAAGACGGGGGAACCAAGTGCGAGATGCGGGAAAATAATTGAGTCCACATGAGGATTTGAAATCGCAACCTAAAACTGCTCTGATACCAAGATGAATCTTGCGAGAATAGATTAGAATCACAAAAATATAGAAGAATGAGAAGAAGAAGAAATAAAGAAAGGAAGAGAAAAGAACAAGAGAGATTTTGGAGAAAAGTCATATTAGAGTATCCATCTACTCTATACATATTTATTTATATATATATGTAGAAAGTTGGTATACTCTTGGTGTGGTATACCATACAAATACATGTATACAACCAATGTGACCATACTACCCTCAATACATTGTACCTTAACAGACTTATCCCCTAGAGGTTGTTTCCCCTGGTTCAGTTCTCCTTACATCATAGTTTGGACTATTTGATCAGAGTGAAATTCTCGGATCATTGAAGGGGCAAAAGATGACCTTAGCAAGCTCCCAGCTAAGGCATTTTCTCTCTTTGTATCGTTGGGTTTCTCACCTTCCATTGTTTAAAGCTCTCAGATTTCAGGACTGGGTTTTTGGGTGGGATATTATTGTAGAATTTTAGTGGACTTTTGCTTTTCTTACCCAGTTGGGTTGTACCTCTCATGCCTCTTTAGTTGGAATAAAATCTTTTTTGTCACTTCTCAGAAAAAAAAGCATGAAAACATACACATAATATAGAATAGTATTATAGACAATTATTTGGAATAAAGCAACAATTAGTAGTTGAAAATCTCTACTATTATGGACACGAAGGAAGCATGTGGTGGTGAGCTCTTTCTTTGTCAAATCCTAGTGTCCCAAAGCAAATGGATGATGAGCAATCTCCTCCACCAAAATTGGAAGTGTTGGGGTGTAGTCTGATGTATGTCGGAGGAGAGAGGAACCAAAGGAGTGAGTTCCAGCGCTATTGGATCGATCCGGGCACATGGGGTGACACAGACTGCAAAAAAAAAACCCAGAGAATTGCCAGTTCAATCCTGGATCGATCCCATATCGATCTTGGATCGAGCTAGGGACCCAATTCAATCTTGGATTGATCTTGGATCGAGCCATCACGGAAGAATGAAAAAAAAATGCCGTGTGGAGCAAGGAAAGCTAGGTTTCGTGGTGGGATCAACTTGTATGATTTATATAAGGTCTCTATTGTTGTGTAGGGTTATTGAGATGTCATTCAAAGGGTTTGCAAGGTTTGAGAGAGCGGTGAAAGGCTTGAAAAAGATTTCTTTTTGGGATTTCTCAAGGTTCTCTTGGTTTAGAGAGAATGTGAGAAAGGGAAAGAGAAGGGTTTCTCAAGGGTTTTGGGATATGATAGTGTGTGTGTGTGTGTGTGCGAGAAAGAGAAAAACTTGTAGCTTTGTATTCTTCCATTTTAGTGAAAGTTTTCTACGTGTCTCTGTGGTTTTTCCCTAGTCTTGGGATTTTTCACGTAAATTATTGTGTTGTGGTTTTCTTGTGTGTTTGTTTGTTTATTTTCGTGTTTATTGCATCCCAAGGAACTCGCATCAAGAGAGGGTTATGATGTTAATAGGAAGGGGCCTACACATCCTTACATTTTACAATAACTATAAATGGATCTATCCATCCATCATTTTTTTTAATCAGTGAATTTTGTGCAAGTTTTTACTCCTTGATTTAAAAATACCAGATTTTTAATTGTATGTAAAACTGTCTGTGGGTGTTGTACCACAAACCTGGGTTCAAAACCCATCTTCACGTAGTAATAAATTAACCACTAACGTTTACCTATAAAAAAAAGAAAGTGTTTTCTACATTGTTTTTTCCATTTGCTAAAAAATGGTCGTTATCCAGTGTTGGTCCCATAACTACGGGGTGCTGGGAGGGGTGGTCCAGAGATAGACCCACCATTTGGCTTTTTTGCACAATGTGGCTGCCCACGAGACTCAAACCCGCGTTTTTACATTGACAGCCCAAGCTACTACCATTGCACCAAAGATGTGAGATAGTCAATCATTTATTGCTTCCCTACAGCTTCTCCAACAAGATTTGGTAATGCAGGATGGCCTAGGGCCTAAAAGTCCTACGATTATGGGCCTAAGATGAATCTAAACAAGGATCGAATAGGTTGGAAGTAACCCTCAACATATGGATTAAACAAATTAAAGAATACACAATTAGAAGTTCTAGTATCTGGAAAGAACTTAGGGCACCATAGAAAATAGGATTCGGCTTCTCAGATTAAGGTGAAACTTTGTAGACGAATAGAGTTACGAAAGAAGTATTTCCTAAAAGTTCATAGCAATCAGAACAATAGATGTATATAAAACATCCAATACTCAGGTCTGTACTAGAGAAATACAAGAAGGTGAAAATGTGGAAATCAGTTGATTAAAGTAATAAAAGAAGGAGAAGAAGGAGAAGAAGAAGAATCTCTAATAGTCCAAGTACCATAGGGCATTCACAGTCCAACCGTGGAAGGTATGAATGAAGTTTAAATTCAGTTTAAAACCCTAGACAAAGCAAAAGCTTTAATTCTTATAATCATTCTCTATTCCATTCATTAAGGTATGAGCCCTTTTATAAAAAAAATAAAAATATAGCAACATCCCAAAATAGAAACAAATATTCTCTAGTTGCTAAAATATCAAGCCCTAATAAAACCCTAAAGACAACTTGACCTAACTAGTGACAAATAAGTAATAACGCCTTTTACTTGCCGAATCCTAAAATAAAACATTATTTCCGTCACTTACTAGTACCCCTTTAGTAATTAGTCATCACCTCGGATTTGTGTAATCTTGGACTCGGTTGAAAGGTAACTCAATAACTTTTCTAAAGACACCAAAACCTAGCCAAAAGGGCAAGTTTTGACCTTGTTGGGCTAAAAGCAAGTTACAGGATTACAACTCAAAATAAATAAAACCTAATAAACCTAAAAAGAACTTTAACTGGACCCCACAGTAATCACATACGCTCCCGCATCATTTGGCCTCACTTTCTGAAGTTATTCAACATGGGTTTATTCGTCCATGGTTTTAAATGTCATTTATACTGTCATATCATGGTCATCTGATGCCTTGTCCAAGAAAGGTCAGTATCTATGGAAAGTGTTACCTTTTTTGATTTGTTGGGGGTAATTGGAAAGAAAGCAGTGTGAAAGAGTTTTTGAGTAGATAGTTTCTGACAACACTAAAAGTGGTTATTAGGGTGTTTTCCATTATGGTTTTCTGGTCCTCAGGTCTCCAGCCCTTTCGAAGATGTTTGGTTTCAAGATTTTATGTTCTAATAGGAAAGCATTGTATTTAGTCTTGACTGATTTATTTATTGTACAGCTCATACGGCTTTTGTACTCATCTCCTTATTTACTGAACTCTTTACTTTACCTATCAAAAGATAGTGACTAATGTATGACTTCAATCTGTTTTCGGATTGAATTCAGTTGAAATCTCCTTCCAAAACCTTGAGGTTATGCTTCTGATACTACATAATGGTTAGTAAAACCAACCTTGACAGGTCCATTATGGTTTTGATGCAATCCCCCCCCCCCCCTCTTGGTAGGTAAAATGCAGTTGTGTAACTTTGTCATATCAAAATATGTCAGCTGCACCTAATTAAGATGCTACAATCTTTCTGAAGGTAAAATATCATGGTTACCATTTTCTTAGCGCACTATTAGCATGTTATGTTTCTACTTTTTCTTTTGGGGAAGTGAGGTTTGAGCATCAGCCAATTGTATATTTTAAAGGTTATCATATTTCCAAGTTTATGAAACAATTGCTAGTGCATGTATTACATGTACCACAATTTGTATGTCTTGGTTTGGAATTAATTTCAGTTTAAAAATATATAGAAATTCTTAGTGATGGATTAATTGAAAGTGCAATTTTGTGTCTATATTCCAGATGGCAGAGCATTTCAATGAGAATTCTGGTATATCAGGACGCATTCCTCTTGGAAGCTTTAACTCCATGTTCAATTTCACTGGTTCTTGGCAAGTTGATGCAGCAGCTACAAAATCCCTGGCCATGGTTGGCTATTTTAACTCCATATATAGAGTTAAGTTGGAAAAATCTCATCTAGTTTTGCTTGAGGAAATCAAGCGTGCAGTTCCTTTCTCTTGGGATCCTGCATCCTTGGCGAGGTAAACAATTCAACTCACTTGCCATATTGACCTGGTTCACCAGAACTTTTAGTCTTCCAGACTAGAGAGGACTGGCATTCCAAGAAAATTATTGACAATTGCCAGTGTTGTGAACCTAAAAAATGGGTTATCATTGTCAGAATATTGTGAACCAGATGATGATCAGTAAAATGTTAGACATATACATTGCAATTGCAACAGTTGAACCTATCATTCAATGGTCCAACCTAGTTGATCTCCATTGTCAAAAGTCGCACTTGTTGAGTTGAGCTGTAGACCTTCGGGACCATTCCCCAATTTGTATTTCTTCTTTGAGGATGGAATGAATCAAACTCCTTCTTCGGATTGATTTGTGGCGTAGATCTTCTATGTGGTTTCCTATCAATTCATGAGTCTTGTCCCCGTAGAATTGTGCAATTGGAGAAGGCAGTTATGGTTTGCAAGATTCAGGCCTGATTAGCCCTTAGAAAAGTAATTAGGTCAATCTGAAGTACATGATGCCATTGAGTTTCTAATTAAATTTTCCCATGGGTTTTCTCTTTCAGCTTCATTGAAAATTTTGGTACCCATATCATTACATCTGTAACAGTAGGTGGCAGAGATGTAGTTTATGTCAAGCAGCACCAGTCCTCTCCTTTGTCAGCTTCAGACATTGAAAATTACTTGAAAGACATCAGCGATCAAAGGTTTATGGACACGGAGAGCCAGCCCAATGTTGTTCCTGTCAAATACAAGGACAAGGCTAGCTTTTTGATGCAGCTCGCTTTTTTTTTCTTTTCCTATTCAAATCAGATACTATACTTATTTATGTTTCATATGCTACAATATGTAGTAGACATGTATCATGCTAATAAAATCTTCTGACTTTCAACAAATGTACAGGTTGTGGATCCTTCTCTTTTTAACAACCGAGAATCGCAACCGCAAGCCACTAGTGTTTCGTATCTGAGTGCAAAGGAGGTAACTGGTGAATTTTCTCTGAATCTGGGAGATGTTTCTTGGAATCAAATTAATTTTGAATTTTAGTCTTCAATGACAGTGCATGCATTTCTTATTAATGTTTTATATAGACCTACTAAATCATGAAAGTTTGCAAGGCATAACCTTCAGTCGATTTAGTATTTTTATGGTTAAAAAAAACAGTAAAGGAGTCAGAAGATTGGAACTTGCCTGGGCATAAAAAATCCGGATTTACCTGGTGTGTGGGATAGGCAGGGAGTCCATGTGCCCTGAGGATTTAGTCAGGTGTTCTAAGAGGCCTGGATACCTCGGTTATCCAAAAAAAAAAAAAAAAAGAAAGAAAAAAAAGACTGAAAGAAATATACTGTATTTTGTGTTTTAATGTGGAAATTGTAGTGGGTTAGATGGTAGAGTTTCTTAGTAGTTTTTTTCCTCAATTATTTTATATTACTTATTTCAACTGACCGGGTTTACTAGGATTACTGAAATTGTCACCAATTAAAAGGAAAACTTTTTGTAGGTGTATCCTTTGGATGCAATGCCAAAGACCATTACCCTCTACCTGTCCTCTTCTGCGATTCCGTGGCTTTCTGGTCTCAGCTTGGGCATTCCATTTGTGAAAGAGTAATGTCTGGGAACCACTATAGAGCTTCCAAGGGTTTGAACTTTAACTAGACTGGAAGATCCATGAATACACAGTTAAATAAAAATAAAAAATTATTCTGCCCAGCAGTTTAAGGTGAAGTCTGTATTTTTTTTAGGTGGAACTTATTTCTTTATTTTTATTTATGTTCGATTGATAAAAAAGAGAAAATTTACTGTGATTGAAGATAGAGGGCATGCAAGGCTCGAAAATGAGGTGTGCCAAACAAGAAACCAAAACAAACGGATTACACAATTACACTGGTGATGTCACCCTATACTACAACAAGCCTAGTACATAGTAACACATTAACATGTCATCTAGTTAGATCATAAGCTTAGTTATTAATTCATCAAAAGAAACAAAATAGCTTGGTTATTAGCTGACCTGGCATTCATTGGAACTTAATGTTTAACTGGAACACCATGGCAAGTGCCTCTCTAATGTAGTGTGTGAATCTCAATGGGCCAATGCAAAGCCTCAAAATGAGTCAATGACAATAAGAGAGTTTCTTTCTGCAACCAGTCTTTTATATCCAAGGGAGAAAGATATTCTGAAGCCTGAAAGGAGAGCAAGGACTATAATGGACTTTAATTGGAGATTTTTAAAAAAGGCAAGGCAGAGGAAGCTCTTCTATGTGGGTATGCAAACAAACAAATAGAATTATATTGGAAATCAATCTCATGGATATGGGTAGAGGAGTAGCTTCCTTTGTTAAGAGAATAGGTAGAGTGGCTTTCTTTAAGCCATCTGATCACCAGCTCAATCCCTTTCTATTCATAAGGAAGGAGCCCTTTTTCAGGAGAAGGGATTTTCCTTCTAGAGAGAGAACTTTTGCTTCAATCGTCAGGCAACACAATACTACTCTCAGCCATTTGGAAAATTTTCTTTCACCAACGCTTTTTGTCATGTCTTGTGCTGTCTTCAATAAAAGTTACACTTGAGTCATCCCTTCTTTTGTGTGCATGGTTAGAATATGGTGCATAGGAAGTGTAATGCAGGAGCATCCATAATCATTAATAAAAAATTAGATGATCATGGATGTCAATGGGGTTCACTTAGAATTCAATTTTTAGGCTTATTTACATGAATTTGTAATCTTTTTAATCACTTTTAGCCCTAATTTTCAAAGGGACAAAGTTGCTTTTTTGGCTTGATTTTGGTAAATGTAGAAGGGTTATTCAGTTACCTTTCAAACAAGACCAAGATCTCACAAATCCAATGTTATCTGGGAGAGTTATGACCACGGGTATTAGTATGTAATGGAAATAGTGTCTTTTATTAGGATTTAGCAAATAAAAGGGAGAATTAGGGTTGCCAAGAGGGGTGGACCCAAGTTTCTAATTCAGTCCATTATTATAAGGTCTTTAGTGGTTGTTTATTTATAGTAGGTTTCTTGGGTAGCTAAGAGAATTTAGTTTCTAATTTGGTTTGAGAGACAAAACCCTAATGTATTTCTATTTCAAGGATCCACACATATGGAATAAAGAAAGATTGATTTTGGTTAAAAGGTTGAGTGAAGTTTGGTTTCATACTCTTATGGTTGGTGCTGTTAGAACCGATTAGTAGTTGGTGCTACTAATAGTTCCAAACAGTTGATGCTGGTTGGATTTTGTTCTTCTTCTTCTCTTCATCTTTCTACATCATCAAAGGCTGGACATCAGAAGGTTACTCAGACCTGATTGCTATTTTTGGGTCTCTTGTTTATATTTAGTCGCAGGAATACTGTAACCATGCAAACTTTCCTGCATCAAGGTGGTACTGAGCATTCCATACATTTGCGGTATAGCTAGAGGTCCAAAACTTGAGTACCCAAACGACTACTTTTTGAAGTTATTGGGGGCAACCACTGTAATTCCTTTATAATGCTTGAAAATGAACTTCTTGGATTAACCTATGAAACTCCTGTTTGGATAAAGGCCTACCATGGACGATTACTTCTAATAATTGAATATTATTGATCTAGAAATCTAAATGCAAATCCAACCTATACCTATGGTACTTGATGGTTTACAAGTTCTTAATGCTGGGAAGTTTTATAAGTTGGTAAAGTCTGTGTCTGTTGAGGGCATAGACCTGGCTTTATCTCCCATCCACCCTATTTACCGAAAGGAGGTGCATGTAATGTGCTAATTGGAAGTGGGTACCTATCTCTCTCTCTAAAAATAAAAATGAAAAAAAATAAAAAATAGAAATAGGAATATAAAAAGAAAATGGGGCTTATCACGTGGTAACAGTGTGTGTGTGTGTGTGTGTGTTTTGAGAGGTAAAGATTATTTATTAGTAAATATCAAGATACAAGATATACAAAAGAAACAATTCACCAGGCCAGTGAATGACCAAAAAAGCAGAAATACAACTAAGCAAGCACACTCCAAAAGGAATACCACTCCATCTCATCAAAGTCAGAGGACACAGAAATCCAATAAAGAAGGAGCCTATAAACAGGCAAAAATATTCTTCAGAAACGAGAATACTTGTCTTCAAAAGTGCTGAAGTTCCTCTCCTTCCAAACGCTCAACAGATAGCCCTAGACAAGAAACGCCAAATGGAATTTGAGGGCCCTTTCAAGTCCTTTATCCACCAACTTGAGATGAGATCGCTGAACAGACTGGGGAAGGTCCAAGAAACATTCAGCTGAGCAAGGAAGAAGACCCACGCTTTACACACCATGCAGCAATGAATACAAAGGTGATCTACTGATTCCTTCTTGTTCATACACAAGACACACTTTTTTGCCAAATTCCAGCCTTTACTCTTTAAGTGATCAAGAGTAAGAATTTTATCTACAAAAGAATTCCAATTAAAAAGGAGATCCTAGAAGGAATGCTTGGAATCCAAATGCCTTAATGAGGAACCAAAGGGTTCATCGAATTATCCAAGCCTTCAGAGAAAGACTTAGTGGAAATCTTCCTGTCTTCTTGTTAACCCACACTTTACCTACCTCACCTCTGGTCGGTCTCAATTCTGCCAGGTAGCTTAACAATTTACTCAAATTATCTAATTCCCAATCATTAATTTTTTTTTTAAATCTATCTAGGCACCACCACCACCCCCACTCTGGTCATAGAAATCAGCAATTGTCACATGACAGTTACCAGTCAGCTGTTATAAACCTTTAAACTCATCCTTTAAAGGGCTATCCCCAACCAAATATCATCCCAGAATTTGATCTCCTCACCCAGACCTAGTCTAAACCGAATAAACCTCCTAAAATCCTTTCTCTTAAGAATGGATTTTCAAATCCCAAACCCATGGCCATCCCGAACCTCCTTGGGCTCCCACTCCGAATTGAGAAATAACTTAGCCACCACAACTTTTCTCCACAGGCTGTTCCTCTCTTCCTCAAACTGCTAAAGCCATTTACCAAACAGAGCTTGATTGTGGCACTTAATCCTTTTAATACTAAGACCACCTTCTTGAAAAGGTTGACATACCAAATTTCAGTTAACAAGATGATACCTATGATGCTCAGCTGAATCATTCCAAAGAAAATTTCTAAACCTTATCTCAATCTTAGAAGCTACTAAGGCCGGGATAGTGAAATGGGAGAGGTAATAGTTGAGAATGCTAGCCAAGGAGCTCTTGATCAAAGTTAGCCTACCTCCTTTCGAAAGAAGGGATGCTTTCCACGACTCGAGTCTACTATCAATCTTTTCAGTCACAAATTCCTAAGCTGCTTTTAACTTAAATTTTTCCCCTAACGGCAAGCCGGGATAGGAGGAAAGAGAACCAAATCCATGCTAAGCTATTAATATCCTCAACCTTTCCCACTTAAAAGATCTCACTTTTTACCAAATTAATTTTTGAACATGAGACCTCAAAACATTGAAGATTACACCTTAAGTGTCCCAATTTCCTAATGTGTTATAAGTATGATGTCGAATATTTGAGTCTAGCTTACCCACCAAAAAAGAAAAGGAGATAAAGGTTGAAAAGAGGAAATGTTTTAAGGTTTCATGTATACTCTTTGGGTGGGTAAGCTGGGATTGTGCGATTTGAGGGTTGCAATGTAGAACATCAGTACATGGGGCCATTAATCCCAAATGGTTTCTTACCTTTTCATTTATTTATACAATATTTCTTTAGAATGAAGTTTAAATTAGTGTTAAAACTAAGAATTGGTTGCAGGGATTTGACAATGATGGAGTAACAATGCCCGGATCACAGATCTCGTTTTCCTTAAGATAATATTCTCCCTTGACTCTGATCTTAAAAGAAACAGAGACTGCAACGAATTAGCAAACTTGTCTCTAGGATAAAATGGGCCCTACCAAAGTTGTGTTGTTGATTGCTGGTTTGCAGCACTGTAAGACCAACCCTTAAACACTAATGGATAATCTTACAGAATTGTATACAGAGAGAAATCAATGGATTTTCACAAAGACACAGTGGTTTGAGAAAGAAATGAGAGATAGAGAAAAGTAAGTGAAGTTTTAAGTTTGGGATTGCCTTTTTTTATAGAAGTTGTAGAGACACCTTAAGATGTGTCTGTAGACATTCTAGACACCCTTTCATGTTGAACAATCATGTATCAATGTCTGTAGACACCTTGGACGGGTCTGTACATGTCCTCGTGAACGAAATCCCAAAAGCCACAACGTTTACTTTGCTGGTTTTCGCCCCGGACCTATCCCGATCGATTGAGTATATACCCGATCGATTGGGCCTTTCCCTCTCGATCGATCAGGCATGTGCCCGATCGGTCGGCTTAACTGAAAAATGTCCAACAATCCCCCACCATTTTGAAAATTTTAAAAAATAGTATAACAAAAGAACTTGTATACAATTCTGGGTAGGCGGTAAATTGTGCATAGATGAAGGTGTACACAGACTTGAACTTTCACTTAGTCCTTATACATCAAAGTCTGTTAAGGTGCTTAGTAACCGTAGTTTGGAATTAAGGACCCCATTTCGACTACATCGGATATGTTGAACACACAATTCACCTTCCTAGTGTTTAAGCATAGTCAGCATATTTACGGTCTTGTGCCTTAAGTCTCTAGTAAACCAAACCTTAAGTCCCATTGGAAGCGGCCTCACTTCTACACTTACGTAGATGAGTCGATCTTAAGTGTATCTGTATGTATTACACTTCTCTATACAGATATAGACCCATTAAGAGTATTTAAACTCACCCTACTTTATCCATGCAGACATGCATTAACTGTGGATGGATTAGAGATATTATTATCTTTGTTTCAATGTATATCGTTGATTTTTATGGCTTGTTTTTCTCGTTGAACTTGATTACATGTTGGGTTTCCACTGTAGTCAACTTAATTTATAGGTTTTAATCCCATCCCCTTGGACGACTTCCGGTTCATATCCATTGCAAGGCCCTTGGTAAAAAGGTGATTTTCTTTCGATCGAACAAATTCCAATGTGATTACTCTATCTTTTAGAAGTTGTCTCACATATGAGTGTCTTAGACTAATATGTCTAGACTTTCCATTATACGTACCATTGTACATTTTTAGCAATGTGGTTTTACTATCGCAATGCAAAGAAATAGTAGGCATTGGCTTAGGCCATAATGGTATTTCATAAAATAAGTTTTTTATCCATTCCACCTCTTTTCCTGCAACCGCCAATGCAATAAACTCTGCTTCTATAGTGGAGTGAGCTATGTAAGTTGATTTCTTGGATATCTAAGATACCATGGTGTTACCTATTGTGAATATCCACCAATTAGTTGAATCATTTAAACTAGATATCCAATTAGCATTTGTGTATCCTTTTAATAT
Source organism: Platanus orientalis (assembly GCA_025762735.1). Classification (NCBI taxonomy): domain Eukaryota; kingdom Viridiplantae; phylum Streptophyta; class Magnoliopsida; order Proteales; family Platanaceae; genus Platanus; species Platanus orientalis. The sequence goes on along the minus strand of JAOXJP010000006.1, from coordinate 14,519,539 downwards.
ATCTGGTTGTTTTTGACAATATAACTATAATTTAATGTTTTCTTTAGATATCTAAATACTATATCTATAGCTTTTCATTGTCAGTATCAAGGGTTATGATTATATCTATTTAACACACCAATAATATAAGTTATATTTGGTCTTGTACAATGCATAACCTACATAAAGCTACCAATTGTACCATCATATTTTAATTGATCTATGCATCTTCTATTCTTTTTTGTTAGCTTTATACATAGATCAAATGAAGTAGATAAAAGTCTATAATCAAAAATCAAATTTTGTAAGAATAACTTCAATGTAATGAGAATGTGTGAGAACTATATCATTATTATTCTTTATTAGTTTGATACCCAAGATAACATTTGCATTACCCATATCTTTAACAAAACATGATAACAAATATTTTTAGTATCTATGACAATGTCTAGATGAGTTTTCGAGATTAACATATCATCAACATATAGATAAATGATCACAATTCTATTATTAATAAATTTTGAGTAAACACATTTATCTGTTTTATTTATTCTAAATCCATAGGATTGAATTACTTTATCAAAATTTTAATGTCACTGCTTTGGAGCTTGTTTTAAGTCATAAAGTGACTTAATTAATTTACATACTTTATATTCTTGGTTTGTCATAACAAAACCTTTGATTTGTTCTATGTAAATCTTTTCATTTAAGTCACCATTTAAAAATGCAATTTTGACATCCATTTGATGCCCTACTAAATCATAAATAACAACTAATGCAACTAAAATTCTAATAGTTATTATTCTCATTTTAGGAACATATATGTCAAAGTAATCAACTCCTTCCTTTTGTTTGAAACCTTTGGCTACTAATTTAGCCTTGAATTTTTCAATTGATCCGTCTGCTCTTAATTTTATTTTAAATATCCATTTACAATCTATTGGTTGACATCATAGAGGTAGATCTACTAATTTTCATGTTTGATTAGTTATGATGAAATCCATTTCATCATTAATTGCTTCTTTACAAAATGAAGCATCTCTAGAACTCATGGCTTCCTTAAAAAATTTACAATCTTCATTTATATCTAGTAATATTATTAACTTTGTGATTTCATTTCTATCACCTTCTACTAAATATTGATGAAAATCTTTTTCTAGATTAGAAGATGTTTTTCAGTTTCTTTTACTTATTCTAGGTTCTACTTCTTCTACCTCTATTGTTACTTTTCTCTAAAAAACTTTAAATGTATTAAGCACATTTGTTTCGTATTTTTTAAGAATACTGTATCTCTTAATTCTATGATAAAATGTTTAACAATTATATCTCTATATTTTATAGATAAAAAACGATATGTTTTACAGTTTTGAGCATATCCTATAAATATGCTTTCAATGATTTTATCTTCTAACTTTTGTATTTTAGGATTCGGTAATCTCACTAATGCTTTATACCCCCACATTTTAAGATAATCTAAATTTGGTTTATGTTTCTTCTAAAGTTTATAAGGTGTAACTTTTGTATCTTTATGTGAAATTCTATTCAACATATAACAAGATGTTAGTAAAGCTTCTCCCCAATAGCTATTAGGTAATCCCAAATTTATTATCATTGCATTTACCATATTTACTAATGTTCAGTTTTTCTTTTCCGCTATCCCATTTTGTTGAGGTGTATATGGGGCTATAATTTGATGAATTATACCTTATTTTTCACAATAATTTGTAAATTCATTTTAGGTATATTCACCACCTCTATCTGATCTACGTATTTTAACTATTATTTCTAGTTGATTTTTTACTTCAGTTTTATAAATTTCAAACTTACTTAATGCGTCATCTTTTGTTTTAATTAAATAAAAATAAGTATATCTAGAGAAATCATCTATAAAAGTAATAAAATACCATTTACCTCTAGTAATTAAATAATTTAATTCACATGTTAGAATGTACTAATCGTAACAATTTCGTATTTCTTTATATTTTGTGAAATGGTTTTCTAGTAAGTTTTGATTTTATCCATATATTATATTTATCTAGTTTTTCATTTTGACATTTATGAAGTAAACATACTTTTATCATGTTTTTTATGGATTTAAAATTAACATGTCTTAATCTAGCATGTCAAAAATTAACATAATCAACAATATAAACTGAAGAATCACTTTTGTTAATAATATTAAACTTGAACATTTCCCTTGAAACATATCCATGCCTACGTACATTCCATTTTTCAACAAAATAAACTTATCCGATCCAAATATTATTTTAAAACCATTTTTGACAAGCAAACTGGTCGAAACTAAATTTTTTCGAATCTCAGGTACATACAAGACATTGTTTAAGGTGAAGTTTTTTTCTGAGATTAGACTAAGGTTTACCTTTCCCTATCCTAACAGTTTAGCGGTTGATGAATTTTTCACGTAGAGAATGTTTTCATCATCGACACCTTAAAAGGACATCAACATGTTCTTTTCAAATGTAACATGTCTTGTTGCTCTAGAATCGAACCACCATTCACTACCATGTCTAACCATGTCTATTTCCGAGATGACTGTGGCTAGGATTTCTTCATTGATATGTACATGAGATGTACCATTCTTGTAGTTAGAAAAGCCTTTTCCTTATTGTTTTCCTCTTTCTTTCAAGTACAATCTGTAATTCTTCTTGAAATGTAGAAACAAGCCCTTTTGTTTTTCTTCTTGAATTCTTGTTTGTTGTAGACTCTATTCTTGAATGCGATTGTTGTAGCTTTTCTTTTATCATATTTGCCTTTGCTAGAAACTTTGGTTGATTTTCCTTCTTTTCTCGTAACCGAAGTTGTTTTTTTATTTGAAGATCTTGTACAAGTTCTTTGAGGGACATCTCATTCTTCTTATATTTGAGATTCTTTTGTGATCCTACCATGATTGAGGAAGTTTATCAATGATTGAACCGATTAGAATCAATTCACCAATTTTACTTCATTCTTTTTCAAGTTGTCCCGCTATGTTTCTAATTTATGAAATCGATCCAAAATAGACTTATTGTCAATCATAGTAAATTCCATAAATTGACTCACCAGGAATTTCTTTTTTCTGGCATCTTGAAACTTGTATTTGACGTGTAGTGCCTCCCGTATATCTTTAGCATATTCCATTACTTCATAAACATTGAATAGGGCATCTGACAAAGGATCAAGAACATATCATTTGCAGAGATATTTGTCCAATTATCACTTTCTTCTTTGTTGGTTTGTGCAAGCATTTCTTCCTCTCGATCCTAACAAGGTCCTTTGCATGAAGGCCTCCATATAAATGCATATATAGTAGCTATTTTTTAAATTTTAGATGCATTTCTCAAGTTGGTTGTTATTGCTCTCATCTATATATATGGGCATTTTTATGAGGTGAGCATGTTTAATTTAGATTTCTACCCATGATTCCATATTGCATATTTTTGAATCTTGAATTACTCAGTGCTATTATCTAGGATTCGCTGCCAGCCACTGTGGAAAGTGTATTTCATCAATGTTTGAAACCCAGATCAAACTTGACATTTCAACCATTTGAACAGTCACCCGACCCTTTATACTCAGTGAACTTCTGGACTGACCTGACCTCAAAAACCAATATTTCTTTTAATTGATGTGGGCAGTAAAACCATTGACCTAGATGGTTAAAGGCTGAACTGCTTGGGTACAACAACAACAACAACAACAAACAGCCTTATCCCAACTATTTGGGGTCGGCTACATGAATCCTGTTCCGCCA
>JAOXJP010000006.1:14481599-14505914 GCA_025762735.1 Platanus orientalis | reverse complement strand
CAAGATTGATAGGCCAAAAATCAGACAAATCTTTGACTTCCTCCTTCGGAATAAGACTATTGAAATAAGAATTAACACCTTTGTTAATAATTCCCCTCTCAAAAAATTCAGCAAACACCTTCATCAAGTCATCTTTGAGGATTTCCTAACACTCTTGATAGAAATAGCATGGAAAAACCATTACGCTCAGGGGATTTATCTTTCTCCATACTAAGATGGCTTTCTTTACCTCCTCCACCGAAAAAGGAACTTCGATAGACTTTGCCACCTCAACATCTAATTTAGAGGTGAAAAGGTTGTCAATGATTGGCCTGTCACAATCCTCCTTAGAGTAGAGAGCCAAAAAGAAACGGATTGCTTCATCTTTAATTTGAACAAAATCCTCAATCATTTGTCCCTAAATACACAACCTTACATTCTTTTCTTCCCATTCGCCACCTTATGAAAAACTTGGTATTAACATCACCTTCTTTAAACCATTTACATTTGGCTTTCTAACCCCAATGAATATCTTCATATCTTAATACAACTTCCATATCAGCAAGGAGCGATTTACGCCTATTACACAACTCCAATGTGAGACTTCCTTCATCCTCCATTGATGTGGACATTGCAGACCAAGTGGAGCCCACATGAGCCTTGATGGGGTCCACACGTGGAAAGCTATGAAGGACAATTCTCGGACAACACGTGAAGCCATTAGATTGCTAAAGGAATCGTTACTATTGCTGTTTTATGTCTTTTATTCTATTATTTTCTGTTTTGATAGGCTTAGGATATAGGAGTTTTTTAAGTAGTTAATTTAGGGTATTTTGTCAATTTCATGATAAGATGGAATAGGATGGTTAACAATCCCAAAGAAGGCCACGATTTGGCATGTTCTTGTCTTTAGAAAGTCATATTAGGAAGTCTAATGTAGTCCAATAAATATAAGTTTCTATTTTTAGAAACTTCTAAGTTCATGAAGTTAGGGGTCTTTAAAAGAAGCAACAGCTGGATGTTTTCTTCAAAAGCTGCAACTGTACCCTCCTCTTGGTTATAGATTAAAGATTGGCATTCTTGAAAGTCCTTACTTTGTTTTTAAATCAGTGCCAAGAAACCTTGAAAAACCAGTCCTTAATCTCTGTTTTAGTTTGGAATTGAAGTCTACGCAGCTAAAAACCCATCTGCAGAGTTTGAATAAGTTTCTTAGGACTTGCAGCTACACCTGGGATTAATCTCAGGACTGTTCCAGAATACTGAAAGTAAACCCATCTCTTTCCCAAGTGTTTTGGGTGCTCAACAGGTTACCTTGCTGAGTTCTAACCCTGCGGCTAACCCAAAGACATCAAAACCCTGCTGCAGATTTTTAGTTTATAAAACCCATCCTTAATCTCATTCAAACCCTTGTCAAAACTCTGCAGCAGACCCTCTGTAGCAAATCCCAGGGTTACCTCTATGTAAGACTGACCTGCAGACCCAATATCACCATTGCAGCCCTCAAACCCTTCAATTATATTAGCTGCAGAGCTATGAAGGCTTGGCAGAAGCCTGTGGCAGCACCTAGGACTAGCTCAGATCTGTCCCAGATCATTAAATCAGAAACCCCAATCTGATGCAGTCCTTATTCCCCACTCTGCTAGCAAATAACCCTTTTGTTTTATTTCGGCAGACCTGCTTTCTCTAAAACCTGATACATTCAGCACATTAAAACCCTTACAAAAGTACTGTTGGAAATCCCTTTCCCTGTAGCCCATCCCTTGTTGATATAAAGTGAGCCTCTGCATTGGCGGCAGACTTAGCCTATTAACCCTACCAGCTGTATCAAGACCCTGACTACAAACTCTACCATCTCTATTACCTTTTGTCCTGCAGAACTTTATTTTATAAACTTAACACTCTCAGGATCCATCAACCTCTGTGTTTCCTCTGCAAAAGAGTACTGCAGGGATTCTTCTCCTATAATACCTACACCTGCAGAGTCCCTTTCACCTTTTGAAACATCTTCTGAGAGTACCCTAACTAACTCCCAAGGTATTGCAGACCCAATTTTACAAAAACTACCCTGTTGATACTTTAAGACCCCTATGTCTGCAGAACCTTTTCCCTTTGTTAACCCTATCCAAAACCCTAAGAACAGTCCCACAACTATCACCTTCTGTTATTAAATTCTACCACAGACCTTGATGCAACATGCATGTAGGTGAGTGAGTGTATGCCATAAGAGATTAAGCATAGAATACCAAGGTTATGTAGCAAAATAAACTAGATTCCTACTAGCACCAAAAACATGCAAATCTGATTGGGTTTCAAAAATGTTAGGTTTACAATATAAAGGGTTCAAGTAAACAAAGTCATGACATAATAATACCCTAATTTATATACTCAAATACCCCAACTAAATTAAAGAACAACAAGGTCAAGCTTGCTGACTGAAAATCTGGAGGTTCAAAACATGTGTTTAGGAATATGAAAATAGTGCAATTACATGTAAAGTGCAAGAAAATGGTCTAGGGTGTGAAATAATGTGAACTAATTGCCTAAAGGAGCTTTCCCAAAGTAATGGAAAAGTCCTACGGACTGTTAACTCAGAAAATCCAGCAAGCTAACCAATTAGGAATTTTAACAAACAAGTGGTAGGCATTCAGTTTAAAGGCATTGCAAACAATGGATTTAATAGGCTTAAGAACAAAGGTTTGCAAGAGAATGTAGCAGGCCATGGTAGGGATTTAATATCCCCACAAAACGTGGGCTGTAGGTTCCAAAATAACCACAGAAAATTAACCACAAGAGTCCTTAGTTATGCCAACACAACCAACCAATGTCTACTCAAATAAGTAGAAGTGAGCTGAAAATTGAAGGAAAACACCTGATTTTCATAGTGGTTGAATCCCTTAATGTTGCCTAACAAAAACCTCCACAAAAGTGCATAGCAATCCAATAGAATCAAGCCAAGTTATTAAAGAACTCAAATCTGCCTAGATTTGAGTAAGTGCCGCTCCTACCTAAGGAATCCTTTTTGGGATTTCCTTAGGTCTGAAAATTTCTGCTCTCCTTCACAATAGTAGGTGTCGCCCAGGCCTTGTGCAGCACCTATGATGTTCGAATTGCCCCAAAAGCTTGAATCTTCACTCCGGTAGATCAAAACATTAATGCTGGAAAAAAATTCAGATTTCGAAAATTTGAGAAAAAAAAAAAAAAAAAAAAAAAAAAAAAAAAAAAAAAAAAAACAGAGAAAAGATAAGAAGGTAGAACTCCTTTAACCCAAAGGGAAGGGGCTGGCATCTACCACCACAGTTAACTTGGAACAAGTCCAAGCCCTTCCCAGGGTTTCTTCAATGTCGTCACGCACCAAGAGAGAGAGAACTTTGAAATTTTAAAAATTTTATTCATTGAATTACGAGGGAGGCATGTGGGTGCTCTTATAGAGCTCCCCACGCCTACGGCTATAATAAAAGAGGTCAAACAAACCTTAATACTCATGTTCAGACAAATTCTCCCCAGAAAGCCCCTAAAAACATGAATCAGACTAATATACCCTCTATCAAACAAATTGTTCCAAAATACGCTCAAAATTGTCCCCCCCTTACAAAGAGACATAAAATAAATGTACAACATATAAATAAACAACTAGTAATCAAGAAATAAATCCTAAACATAAAATCTAATTCTCCCAAGTCCGGAAAATCATGTGGGCCCCTATCCGAACTAAAGCAAGGGCCCGGATCTCCTCTGTCACCTCAGATAGGTCTAAAAAGTACTACCTTTGGACCTGATGTCCTCATTAGATCGACATTGTTTTCCTTTACATATGTACACAATTCAGATCTGTTGTATTGGAACTCCCCCTGCTATAATAGATCAGTACAATAATAGGGTGTTCTGAGTTCTCACGTACTACGAGTATAATTGAAACCAAATGTTTAGGACTCTTATATTACGCTACTGGTTGGGGTTAAATCTGATTTTGGTGGGTAACCTGTACTAGTTCTTTATGGGCCCATAACCGGCAGGGTAGCAACCACGCCTAGGTTGTCCTGTATCATCCATTTTTCTATCTAACAATTGAACCTCATCCCAAATCTTACTTTTGTTAGCATCTAACGAGCCAAATGTCTCTTTGTTCCACTTAATTAGCTTTCTTCTTAATGAATTGCAACTTCTTCAGAAAGCGAAATCCTTCCCATCCACTTGCTTCCACCTCATTCCACAAAATTCTAATACAATCTTTAAAAGACGGGTGAAGAGTCCACATATTTTCAAACAAGAAGGGAATCGGCTCATAATTAACATTTGAAGTATTCAACAAGGTAGGCCAATGGTCCGATGTAATTTTAGGAAAGGTATCCTGTGTAAAATGAGGATAAACATCCTCCCAACAATTTGAGATAAGGAACCTATCCAAACAACAAAGAATAGGGTTATCTTGTCCATTGGTCCAAGTATATTTTGCATCCATCAAATGACAATCTCTTAGAGCACACTAATTCACAAAGCCATCAAAGTCACCCATTCTTCTTGTAATGTGACTTGGCATATTTTTTTAATGAATGAATTGAATGACATTGAAATCTCCACCCACCACCCAAGGACTAAGCCAGCTCTAACAGATACAAGGAAGTTCCTCCCAAAAATACTATGAATGCATGGCAAAAGACCATAAACTCCTGATAAGAACCATTCAAATCCTAAAGCAATATCCTTAAGACAAATGGATACTGAAAAGTTTCCCTCCAGCCCGTCAGTCTTATAAATCACCAACAGATTCCAAGCCAATAGTATTCCCCTAGTCGATCTAGATGCAGGAAGATCAACCCACTCTAATAAATCCCGACCAATAGCACTACGAATCAATTGAGGCTGCAAAACTACCTTTTTGGTTTATTGAGAAGTTATCACATTGGGATGATATTTGCAAATACATTCTCGAACCGATCTCATTTTCTTGACTTACCCAAACCTCTAACATTCCAGAAGATAATCTTCACATTTTCATTGCTTTTTTGCCCCTATTCGATCTTGATGAGGACATGGAGATCAACGTGGGACCCACACATGGGGTTAGTGGGATCAATTTATGAGGATTATGGATGTCTACATAGGGAGTATCATGAAGGATGAAATTCACATCGATTTAGAGAAAATTTGGTGATTTTCGAGCCACTTTCGATTTTTGAGGCATGTAGGACCCACTTTCTCATGATTGTGGAGCCAGATGTGTGTGTGTTTGCATGGAGGACAAGTGGCTGTATTTTATTTTCTGTTTTACTTTAATTTTATAGCTTTTTAGTAGGGTTTATAGCCTTACTTTTATGTTTAGAGTACTTAGGGGAATAATGGGAATATTCAGTTTTTATGGGGATGTAGTAGCAAGTAGATTATTTTAGGCTTTTAGAAGCCTTGGTCTATCGCTACTAGAGTGGGAGACGATTTAGAGGTTATTTCCTTTTTAGTATTTTGATTTCTTTTCCTTATGTAATAAGGCTTATGCCTTTTTGATATAAATAAAGAGAGGGAGTTCATATTTCGAGGGACCCTATTCAAATATATAAATAAAAAAAACTAAGTAGAAATTTGCTCCCTGGATGCTACAGCCAGCTGGTAAAGCTTCTTTTTCCCTTGTTTACCTAGACAAGGTTTTGGGTGGGTGATTTCTCAAGGTTGGAAGTTGGTGATTTCTTCCAAGGTAATTCTCATCTTCTCCTTCATCTCTTCTTCCCTCCTTATTTTCTGGTTTTTCTTGCTCTCTTTCTTGCTTACCACAGTCCCCTAAACCAGTCTACTTCATCTACTACATCCTTACTATGTCCCCTCATAGCCGATCACATCCCCACCCCTTTCCTTTGTTTCCCTCCAACCAAACCATCTCCCTTTGTCCTTTAACATCATACGGCTATGATGCAGCACCAATCAATAAGCAGTCCAACACCGAAGGCAATTCTTTAAAGAACTTTCACATAAGAAGATTCCAACAGCATGCACATAGGTAGGCTGTCTCTGACTTAGCATAACTCACCAATTTTCAGCAAAATCACAAGGAAATTCAACTCAGCCCCATCTAGGCATTTATTCGAACACATTGTACGTAGATTTCTGTGCTCAATAACATATATTTATATATTAGTGAAGAAATCAGCAAGTTATCATCCAATAAAACACTTCCACAGATTAATAATCTTCCAAGGAGGTATTAGGTGTTGTTCCAAGTACAGGAGGATGATCAGATTTCACGAAAATCTAAAACCCAATGTCTCACACCTGGCCTTATGTCTGGGTTTAAGGATTCTTGAGGTATTCAAACTCAAAACTTCAAAATCAATTGGAATAGGGTAGCCGCAAGGTTTAGTGCATCAATCTCCATATAAAGTTTGAAAAAATTCAAACAAAAACTGTGCTGCAAAGATTGTGAATCATGAAGGGGTTCTTAAGGATTTATTTTTTCTGGGTAACCTGGGACAGCCGTGTGATATGAAGTTGATAACGAATAGTTGGATGATCGAGGAGTGTAAGGGAGAATGAGTTAAGGCGGTCGTGTGATGTAGAAAAGGTATGAGCGTGGTCTGATGGTGGTAGAAGATGAAGGGAAGAAGAAGACGAGTAGAAGAGATAAGTGTACCTGAAGGAAATCACCAAGCTCCAAAGTCTTGAAAATCACCAACCAAGAACAAATTCCAAGGTACCAAAAACTAGAGTAGAGAACCTTCAGCCGCATGGAGAAGAAAACCCAAAGAGAGAACTTTTTTTTATCTTTTATTTCATATTGCATAATCAATTACATCCCCTTCTCCGCTATTTAACCACTAAGAAAGAGAGCCAAAATAGAAATCCCCCCTTTCTAAAACCTTAAACACAAATTCTCTCTATTGCTTCAACGTGAATGCCTCCTTAAAACAATAATAAAACTCAAAAGACAATTCTACCCTCACTTAAACAAAACCAAAATACCTGATATATCCTAAGTCTACTAAACCATAAAAAACCTCTATAAAAGATTATAAAAACCATATCCTAAGTCTACCCTCCTTTCCATGTGTGGACCCCACCAAGGCCTTGTGTGGGCCCCACCTTGCCTCCATGTTCTCATCAGGCTAGCCTTAAACCGGTCAAAACAACCTGTAAAAATCAAGAACTCCAAGAACATCATCAAAACCCAATTCCCTTACTCCTATATTCTTTCCTAAGCTTGCCAGCCACCCCAAGACATCCCTTTCATCATCCTTCTGAAAAAATATCCCCATTCTTTACATTCACAAAAGCTGCTGCCCACCCAAACCTGTTGAATCCCATTAAAAACCCAACACCCCATCCAAGAAACCCAAATCCCTGACAGAAAAAAGCCTCTTTATCACCTTTGTGTGATTTCTATAAAGGGATTACACCCTTGAAACCTGCAGCTGACCTTCCTCCATCACTTTTACTGTTTTGGGTGTTCGAAACCTAAAACCCATTCAATATTATCTGCACAGCCATATGGTTTTCTCCTCCCCTTCTGATATTTTTAAAGAAATCCTCTTCTTATGTCATATTACATATAAGGCCTTGTGTAAGATCGCATTTATGGTTAGGACTGATTTATATAATTTGAAAAAGGTCCCTTGTTCTAGGACACCTAAATTTCTGTCAAATATTTGGGCCTTCTAAGTGTTTATTAAATTGCCTAAGAGGGATTTTGACCGTTGTACTACATCAGATCTCTTTTCCCCATTGTCGCAAGCCAAAGTCAGTCCATCTCTCATTTCCCACTCCACATTTCGAAGCTCCCTTTAACCTTTCCCCACCTTCTTGGAATCGCCAATATCAACACCCTCTTCCACTGCCATATAGTCAGAGAACTTCACCTCATTCCCATTATTGTCAATCATAGAGAAACCAAGTCTTCTAGCATTTTATCCACCTCTTTCTTCAGAAGATTGATAACAACCACATCCTCCAACTCAGTGTCTTTAGCAAACTCAACTACAGAAGGATCACAGGTATGGCATTCCACAATTCCAGCTTGAATGGGCAATAAACCCAGAACAGAAGAATTTAGAGAAAGACAAATAGAAGAATTTAGAGAATGACCAACAGACTCATGAATTACAGGAGTCAAACGACGAATACTTGAATTTGCCAAAAGAATAGGGGACTGGGTTTGAGGTGGTTGATTTGGCTCCCTCATACCTGCCAAAGACTGAGACTCCATCTGAGCTGTGGTATCAATCGAACAAGACTTAGGCTCCAGAGCCGACCCAAAGAATTCCTCAGAAGAATCTTGAGGGTAAAGAATTCTGGCATATCCATGGCTTCAATCAACTCTGCATCTCCACCCTGAAAAGATTGCTCATCCTCATAAATGAACTCCTCTTTGTGGTCCTCTTGCAATAATGAGCCTGATAATTCCATCAAATCTCCACTCGAGCCCACAGATGGGGTCTTACTTCCCAATCTCAGATTTCCCAGACCCAAAGGATCACTGATCAAGCTTGAAACATCCCCAGACGAGTTGTCCAAGGTAGGCAGAACTTCCACAGGCAAGACTTCTCTTGGGGGAAATACTGGAGTTGAGAAATTCTTGCATTCCAAAGCCCATGGAGTTCTATCCAGGTGAAAAGAACAGGTCGATTGCAAAGCGTCCACGTTGCTAGAGGCCTGGTTAGAATAGACACTAGACGGGGATTCTCTACTTTGCAGCCTTTCATAGCGATTCTGAGAAGATCCTTCGATTCCTGCAAAAAAAACCAACACCTTAACCCCACTTGTTGCAGAGGGCTTCACATTTTTTGGAATGAAACCATGACGAGTCGAACACATCATCGACTAAGCTTCTATATTTGCGGAAAGGATGAGACGAGCTTTGGCTGTTCCTCTAGTTTCAGGCAGGAAGCCCTGCAAAATCATATCCACTGGAAGAACTGAAGGAGACAAAGGGTTTCTCACTTGTAATACAAGGCATTGAACGGGGCCAGTTCGGCCCATTTGAATGACCCGAAATAGGATCTTGGGTCTCATTACTTGACATGGGCCTCAACCCTGTTGGCCATTGCTTTGGTCCATTACCTTTTGGACGTCAAGCCCAATTGGTTTTAGATTTTTCTACATTCAATCCACAATCCTACCATTGATTTCATTACCAGCACCTTTCACTTGCATTTCTGATGGCTTAGAAGAAGCTCTGGGTTTGAAATTCGAAATTTGAAATGTATTTGAGTCTCCCTCCATTTGACGCACCTTCTTAGAACCTTAATCATATAAGTTTCAATAGAAATGAGCAATTCAGATCTATCCTCAAAAGGGATTATCATATCCTTTCCTTTAACACCTTCCAAATCGGACCATCTTACAGCAGACACGACATCATCCCTAACCTTGGAAGGGAATTGCATTTCCTTGTTGTCCTGCGTCAAAAAGTAAAGCCCAAATTTCCGCAAACAGAGCACCACCCAACCCAATAGGGCCTTAATACGCCTGCAAACATATCCTTCACTATTTCTGATTATGCCCCCAACTCCATCAGGCCTCAGGTTCCCAAAAGAGCAGCCATCGAAATTGAGTTTCACACTTGAGCCTGATGAGGGTTCCCAAGATGACAGATAACAGGAGCATGGGGGATCGACCTTGCAATCTCTGACAGGTGCCTGATAAGCAAATAAATGGAAAACTCATGAAAGATATCTAGAGAGGAGGCCTAAAGAGCAACCCTCATGGAAATCATGTCAATCTTCTGTCTAATATCCTGTCTTCTATCATAAAAAATTCTGTTTTTAGGCTCCTCCCAAATAGTTCATAAACCTATGACAAGAATATGTATCCAAAGAAGTTTCCCCCTCGTGCCAAAAGGGATGGCGACCCAACTCCATAAAAGGCCTGAATATCCTAAGGAAAAGATAAAGACACATCAAAGAAATTTAGGAAATAATACAAAAATTCCAATGCAAACTTACAGTGAATGAATATCTGATTTGTTGACCTCGCATTCGATATGTAAGTGGCAAACATTAAGGAGGATGTATCAACCATTACACCGACGATGAAGCATATCCCTTGTATTCACACATTTGTAGGAAACTTCCCAACAAAGAGCCTTGTATCTCAGAGGCGCTCTATTATTCCACACCATTTTGATGAGGACATTGGGTCCAGGTGCGAGTTCCAGGTCTACCAGAAGAGACACAGGAGGGATACAACCATGCTTTGGTTCCATTAGTATTGTTCTTTTTATTTATTTATTTTATGTCACATGTTGGTGAGGATATTTTAGTCCTTCGGTGTTATATAGGGGTTAGTTTGTTATTATTAGTAGTTTGAGGTTATTTCTGTCACTGAAAAATAAGAGAGAGGGCTAATTTCGTCTAAGTTTCTATTTTGTAACCTACCTAGCCATGGGACTCTCCATAAAGAGCCCATGACCAGGTCTAAGGGAGATATTGAATTTAAAATAAAAGTTGATGTTCATGTTTTGCTTTGATGGTTCCTCCTTCCTCTTGCTCTTTTTGCAAGTTGAAGATCCATTAAAACCCTGGAATGAGTCTAGGCCACCACCTAGTTTAACACTAGTGGTGGAGGCCACTCCCCTTGGGTTAAAGGTTCCCCAATCTACTTCTTCTTCATTCTTATAATTTTTTTTAGATTGTTTTGTGTTGCTGAAACTAACAAATCGTGGGAGATTCATCACTATGGCTTCAACTTCAAATTTTTTTGCAAGGCAATGTTTTCCAAAGCTCTCTAAGGGTGGGACAATACCTCTAGTAGCAAAACCCAAGTGCTGCTTACAATTTTTATGAAGTTACCTAATAGGCCCAGTGGTTGGGTGATAATCTTACTCGTATGGATCCATGGCATCTGAACTGCCACATATGTAAAAGTAATTAGTAATGATATCATAACCAACATAATAAGAAAGTCTCGACTTTCTAATCTCTGTCATTTGAATTCATTGATATTTAAAAAGAAAAATAAGTGATTGAATACAATTTTTACTTGGCAATGATTTGGAAGAGAAAAATAACAATTGATCATGAATACTAGACTTAGAAGAAAACTAGAAAGTTATAGGCTGAATACTAGAAAGAAGTCTAGAAACAGTTAGAATAAGTAAACATAGATGAGACATTAGAATGTAACTTAGAGATATGGAAGTTTAGAAACATTAGAAAGAAGTCTAGAAACAGTTTGAACAAGGAAAGCATAATGTGCAATTTGATCTAAACACCCATGCACATACATACACACATATAATCTCTTCATTCTATCCTTCATGTTTAATATTTCTAGGGCCATTGAGAATTGAGAGACGGAATGCAAAGAGGTGAATGGGCTTAAGAAGACTGAAGTTGTTGAACAAGGCCCTCCTATGAAAATGGTTGTTGCACTTTGGGGAAGAAAGGGAAAGCTTATAGAGAAGGGTGGTGCTTACAAAATACGGAGCTCGGGGACTTTTGGGACTCAAATGATATGGTTGGGTTGCATAAGACAGGATTGTGGAAAGGCATAATGAAATTTTATCTGTGTTTATAGATGACATTCAATATAGAGTCGGTGATGAAAGAAATACTCTTTTTGGAGAGAACTGATGTTGTGGAGATGTTCCTCTCAAGGATGAATTCCCAATTATATCATCATTGGGCATAAATAGAAAGGCATGTGGTGGACTAGATTGATGTTATGAATGCAGTGGCTGTGTGGTTACCCATCCTTGGAAGAAGCTTTCATTATTGGGAGATGGAGGCAGTCACTTAGATGTTAGGAAAAATCCAAGAGTGCAGAATAGCCCCAAAAGAAGAAGATAGAAGATGTTAAAAGCAAGAAATAGAGAGCAGTTTTTCAGTAAAAGCCTGCTAGCATCTAGATAGGGATCAAGGTGCCAAAATACCTTGGAAAGGTATTTAATTCAGCCCGGTTCTCACAATAATTCAGTTTTTTTGGACCACACCGATGGAAAACATCTTGACAGTGGATACTTTGATCAGAAGAGGTATGTACATCCCAAACATGTGCTCTACGCTATTACGAAGAAGAATCTATATCTCACTTGCTAATCAACCACCCGTATGCGTGGGAACTATGGTATACATTGTTGAAGGACTTCTCAATGATGTGGATTTTGCCTCTGGATCTAAGAATCCTCTTAAGAAGTTGGAGATCAAATACCTTTTCAGCCAAAGGTCATGAGATCTCAAGATTGGTGCCAGCAGCTGTGTGCTGGTCCATTTGGAAGGAGCGCAATAATAGAGCCTTTGAGAACTATGCAAAGCCTTATTATGTGGTTTATCAGCGGGTAAAGGAGATGATGTTTTTTGAGCTGTTAAATGTAAAGGGTGTCATAATGTAAGTAAGTGGGTCCTGAGAAACAGCTGGGACAGCACCGTAGGTTATTAATCGGTGCCTTGGTAGGATTGGGTTGTATTGTTTCATTGATGTTTTTTGTTCTTTAGGGATTGCCTTATCCCCTTTTTTGTTTTCTTTGTTTCTTTTCCTTTGAAGCAATAAAGAAGTTTTTTTCTGATATATATAATAAGGTCATTACCCAGTGTTGGTCCTGTCACTAAGGGTGCTCAAGAGACTCAAACCCGTGTTTTCACTCTGGCAGCCCGAGTCACTACCATTACACCAAAGCAATATATATATATATCAAGAGTGAGAGAGAGACTGTAAGCTTCTAAAATGAAAAATGATACAAAAAGCAAGACCACAAACTAAGAGGCTTCCTCTGAGATATAAGCCATTGTGTTTGAGAAGGATTGCTGCTGCCAACTTTTTCTTTCTATTTTTAAAAAATAATTGATTTTACATATGAAACTATCAGAAGTCACACCGTGTATTAGCATGCATCCCCATTTGCATGAATTTGGAGTGCATGAGGATCCAACAATTGAGCTCTCTACCATGCATAAATGTATATATGTGTGTGTGTGTATAGATAGATAGAGAGGGGGAGAGGGAGAGAGAGAGAGATTGTAGACTCTTCTAAATTAATAAATGTTACAAAAAGCACAACCATAAACTATCAACCATTGAATTCATGGGGGATTGATATCGTCTAGTTTTTTCTCTCTTTTTTTTCAAGAGTAATTGATGTCATGTTATTTGAGAATAAAAAGATATAAAAAAGCTCAACCATCTGAAGGGAACTGCATATTCAAACCCAAGACTGTTATATCCTGTTCCTCTAATAAAAACATACCAATTGTGTACTGACATGCATCCCCGTTTGCACAAATTTAGATTGCATGAGGATCAAACATCTGAGCACACAACCATCCATGTACATCTTGTAACATTGTTCTTCTACTTCAGAAAGATTAAATTGAAATGGGGTAAATGAACCAGGCACCTAATAGTGGTTATTAGAGGAATTTTTTTTTGAGAGAGAGGGAGTATTCAATAGATGTTATCAGAGAGAGAAAAGCAAGACTTTACTGGAAAAGTGGGTCTCAGTTAAGAGGGAGGAGTTTGTGAAAGAAAGTTACAAGTTATGTGCCATGAAATAAGCCAGTCTCTAGGGAGAGCCCGTCCAAAACTCACTTCCTGTTGGTAAGTGAGGAGCAGATTCATGCAGGGAAAGGGGAAAGTGGGTTGTCTCAGATGTGGGTGTGTGGGTGTGTGAGTGAGAGAGAGAGAGAGAGAGAAGAACGGATAGGGGGTTGCATAGGTCGGGAAATATAAACCTACATGGCATTGTTCACTACTTTTGTTTTCCTATGAAAAACTCAAATAATAATAATAATAATTCCATGTAGCATTCACTTTGCCATAATTATAATATCAATCCCAAAGTCCCACGGTTACACCTAAAGTTAGCCATTTGCAATGCCACATCTAGAATGCTTTTTGCAATACAATCACCTCAATATACAGATAATACCTTGAAAATTACCACACAGATAAACACTGACACTGTTGTGACTGCTACTTGATGTGTCCAAATATTAATGCCCTTTCTTTCCTTGATATTTCTTTCCTCAATATTTCCTCCCTAAAGGAGGGGGTTACACCATTAAGGACTCTCCAACTCATGAAACTCAAAAATTTCCAACAGCAACAAAAATATTTGTCCTTATCAAACTCATCTAACCTAAATTCTGACACTTTTAAGCTCCACCTCCATAGCTTCCTCTATATTAAAAGCTATCTATGGCTTATAATATGACTGAATGATGATTAAAATGTTAAGTATTCAGCCAGATTTTCTGCACTGAAAGGTGTAGAAGTTGGAAAGGAAACCATTCATATGCCCACTTTCACTCACCAGTTTGACATGGTTACCTATTGTCTAAGCATTGGTTCCAGTCATTCAATAAATAGATTATAATATGATAGATGTTAACGATCATGCAGTGACCTGATGAGGAAACATTGAAGCATATATAATACTACAATGCATAGGATATCCTTTCAGTATTTATTTATTTATTTATTTTTATAGGTGATATCCTTTAAGTAATTATGATGCAACAATTACAGTCCACCATCATAATTCAAAAAAGGAAAAAACAATGGACACAGTTTTGTTTTCATTAACTTTGATTTTTCTCCATCCAAGTGCAAATATAACTTAACAATACTCCATGGGTTATTACCAACTGAATTACCATGGATTAAACAGGACATTTGACAAGCAGCAATACCACAAACATCTCAGGAGTCCAGAATTTTGTTCATTTATGTCTTAAACCTGTGTTATCAACGAGTAACCTAAGGAACCCACAATCAAAAAAAAATCTGAAACCATGGTTCATTACTTACGTTGTTTTCCCATAGGCCTTCCCTATCTCACTGGAAACCGTATCGCTTAACTTAGTACAGAAACTCGCCACAAACCCGAGTTGCCAGAGTCCAGAAAAAGATGCTCCACCTACTCCATATATCGATAGAAAGGCACAAACACAGCCGGCAGCACTGGATCCAATAACACTACCAGGCCCTCTTCTTCCTCTCCTCTTCTCAGCCACCCCTTGAGCTTCCTTTTGTGCCATTTTCAACTTTGTCGCCGCTGTGCCCTGCGAGATACAATACCACAATCTCTATAACGTAGAATAATCCATATAATTCACCAAATAAAGTACAAAAGCTCGCCATTTTTCACAAATTCTTTGTTTTCTGGGTACAAAACAAAACACATAACCAAATTAGGAGAATAATAGAAAACCCAGATAAAATTTCACTTACAATGACAAAATATGTCGCTACGAGCAAGAAACCAGATGCTCCAAAAGCCCGCCAAGTCAAAGTACCCAGCAAGAAAGCAGCCCCAATTCCTGAAAGTGATAGCCCTGAGACGAGAATTGGAGACCCAACTGTAAAAATGAGAAGATTACTGAGGATTGCAGATTCCCATGTCGGGGGTGATGCTTGGATAAGATCAAGAGCTCCTGAAACAGCTCCCTGAAACCCTAGGTCAGGAACTGCAAAGGCCTTGAAAGGGACCATCTTAGGAATCCTAGACTTTGGGTAGAGCTTTAGGGTTGTTGTTAGGAGATGAATGGAGTGTGGTGACGAGGAGGATGTGGGTGGAAGTTGCAGAAGCCGTGTAGATTGAAAAGAAGGAACTGAAACTGCCATCAAAATCTTGGTGAGAAGCCCCTAATTGAGTAAACCAGACTGTTGTGCATCCCAGTCTCTTCCTTCAAACCCACGCAAACCAAACTAACAAACACTGCGTTGGACCAAAATTATTTCATCGGACCGGTTAGCTACCAGGTTTCTTGGTCAGGGGTTCGGCCGAGGTCAGCCAGCTAAAATCTCTCCTATATTAGCATAAGCACTCCCAATCCCAATCCCTTAAAACTTTGTTTATTATACTGATTTTGCATGCCGAGGCATCTCTCACTCCCTCTTTCTCTCTCTCCCCCGATTTATTTTGTCTGTTTTTTACTTCTTAATATATTTTTATTTTGCTCTTTAGAGTGTCACTTTACTTCCAATTAAATTTCAGCATCTATGCTACAATCTAATCCAATTCCTATTAAATTTTGACACATCACCATATAATACTTATCCCCATGTTAAATTTTGACACATCACCATAGAAAACTTATCCCCATGTCCTCTATGCCGGGTTGTGGCAAAGCATACCAAAACATATGGGGAGTGGGTCTCATGCAAAAAGTGTATAAGACCCCACCCCTCTTTGTCTTGGATTTCTTGATATATTATGCCAACCGGCGCAAGGATATGTTCTTCCCTTCTTTATCCTCTTTATCTCCTAAATCCTCTTTTCAGCTCTTTAATACTTTTCTTAATTTATGTCTACTGATTTATTGATAATCAATTTACATATTATTATGTCGTCAACTTTCCTACTTCACTACAAAATTTTTATTCATTTTTTTTCTATTAAGAGTTTTTCATTCTCTCTTTTTCTCTATTCCAAAAATGTTTTTTTTTTAATTTTTAAATCCTTTTTAAAACATTTCTTATTTCAGTCTACATTTATTATTATAGAACTCCCTTTGAAATCGTGTTCCCTCCTTTTTTTAGTTGTTATTGCAATAGTAAGATTTCTACACATTGGCAATAAAATATTTTAATTTGTTACACATACATTGTATTCTTCTATATTCGATGTATAATAAATGATATGCATTATTTTGTAAACAACAAGTATTTATTTCATATAAATAAAATGAAAAGAACGATTTACTAGTCTAGATGAATTGACAAAAATAAAATCCGAAATTGATCAAGGCTCGTGTTTGACACTATGTCCTTAAGACAGATTTCGCCCCTCATAGTGGTTCTTACGAGCTTCGCGAACATCTATCTCCTAGGATACAATGATCTAATATACATAGAAGAAACATTGCAATCTGTGTACCTAGTAAATCAAGTTTGTGTTGTTTTCCTTCTTTTACAACATGTTATAATGCTCTCTATATGCCTAATTTCGGGCACCCCCTATGATACCTAAAATTAGATTTCTAATTACTTGAAATGAATGAGGGACAATTTATTTATAGACTATTCATGTCTATTAGGAACAAGCATAGGGTCACAACTTATGAAGTTCAAACAAACACGAAAGTAAAATGATGCATTTTTATAGCCACATTCATGTATGTTCGGAACAAACAGGGCGTTAAAAGGTGCAAATTAATAGCCATCTTCATGTCCATACGGAACAAACATGGTTAAAAGGGGTGGATTTAATAGTCACATTTATGACTATTTTATCCAAATAATCATGAAGGGTAAAACTGTAAAATCACACAAATAGACACACCCCCACAAGTTTCAATTGTTTATTGACCCAACCCAACCTAGTTCGATGTGCATGTGTGTGTGTTTATATGGGCATAGCCCATGTTGGGTAGATCCTCATGCATCCACAAAATAACAATGCCCCTTGGGACCCAAACTTATGTTCAACATAACTATATATGAACACATAAAGTTTTATGGGCTATACCATGTGGGACTATTCAAATTTCACACCCTTTTACCAATTTTACTAGTGTTCAACTAAGCACTTTTGGAGACAATTTCTCATTCACCTAGATTTAAAATCTGACTGGGTGGGCATCTTTGAGTCAAAATAAAAGTGGGACCACAAGTTGTTTAAGGCGGGTCCACATGGGTTCGTGTTCACCTTGATGAGGAGAACAACACCGTATGGTTGGATGCTCAAAACTGTTAATGGGTGAATGAGACATTGTGTCCCAAGATTTCTACTTGAACACTGGATAAAGGATGTAAAACTTGAATAGTCCCACATGGGTTAGCCCAATTTTTTTTGGAAGTTTATATAAATAGCATTGGATATAAACTTGGGCCCCAAGGGACACTAGAGGATGGATTGTATCCACACCTCTTATCTAACGCTCCTATGCTAGCACATTAGCACCGACAAGTGATTTTTACTTTTTGGGGGGGTGCATTTCACTTGTCAGCGCTGATGTGCCCACCCCCTGACAGGGTGCGGAGAGAAGCGTTAGATAAGAGGAGTGGATACAATCCACCCTCAAGACACCATAGTTTTGTGGAAGGGAGAGGACCTGGCCAACATTGGCTAAGCCCAAACCAACACACGTGTGCACCGAATCGAACCAAACCAGGCTAGGTTGGGTTGGGTCAATAGGAAAAAATTAAATTAATTTTTATTACTATTTTTTTTTCTTTCTCCCAGATTTGGTTATACCTATGAGGGCGTGTCTATTTGTGCGATTTTACAGTTTTACCCTTCGTGACTGTTTGGACCGAATAGTCATATTTGTGGCTATTAAATCATCACCCCTTTTAACCCATGTTTGTTTTGTACGAACATGGAGATAACTATTAAATTGCACATTTTAACCCCCTATCTGTTCCCAACAGACATGAATGTGGCTACAGAATTACATCATTTTGTTTTCGTGTCTATTTAAACACCCTAAGTTGTGTCCCTATGTCTATTCCAAACAAATGTGAACAATCTATAAAAAAGTCATCCCTCATTCATTTCAAGAATCTGAAATTCGAATAAGGCATAAGCATCATAGTGCATAAGTATTATAATGTCAGTGTAAAAAAGCGATACAAACATAGTTTGGTTTATCAGGCACACAAATCGTAGTGCTTCTTCTGTGTATACTAGATCATTGTATCTTGGGAGGTTGGCGTCCAAGAAGTTCTTAAGCACCAATGCAAAGGGCAAAATCTGTCTTAAGGACATAGTATCAAACACTAGCCTTGATCAAGTAAAGTTTTTAATTTCAATCATCCGAATCAAGTACATTCCATTTATTTTATTTCAAATATATTACTTCTTGTTTACATAATCATGCACATATCATATAATACAGAAATAACAACTACCACCCGGTAAAAAAAATTTAAAAGTATAATCTTACCTGTAATGTTACTATATTCTCTAACATTACAATTTGATGTCTCGCATCATTGTCTAATTTTCCAATCACCTGCCTTTGTTCTTGATATGCCTCTAGCTCTCTCCTTGATGTTGTTCTGAGAAGTCAAATATACAGTGTATAATTGGTCGTTGCACAGTTGGTTATTTGAGGGATCAAAATGTGATGAATTTGGATGAAATTTTTCTATAAAGAACTATTAGAATTATTTAAAAAGGTACAACAAACCTATTTGACGAATTTTTATAAAAAAAAGAGAGTAATATTTTAGAGAGAAAGAAAAACTAAAAGAGAAAATAATTAAAACAAAGGAAACGTCTTGGTCATATGCCAAAGGATCAATGGGTCCTGGGATACACATACCTTGCCACATGTTCAATGCTCAAAAGATTAAGACTAGGTATTGAGTAGGTTCCATCTCAGGCAACCTATCGGTTGAGGACCACACGATAGTGGGTTTCAATCTTCTTAACATGAATTATGTGCCCTAAAAATAAGTACATGTACTACTTTATGGGTCTTGTAACACATGATCAGATAGTCAAAATAAAAAAAGCTTTTAGAAAATTATATATAATAATATTTTTGAGCCTATCTTTTCTTATACATTTTTTTACTAGAATACTTTTTAAATTCCAATATTATTTACAGCATTTTTATAAAATAACTACAACAAATTTTTTTATCCCAATTACTTGGCTCAACCACACGACCCTTGTTATAATTTATTATCATAAATTTTTTAACCAAACCAAGCTTTTAGAGAGATGAGCTTAGTGAATCTCGTCTCATGCTCTCTTAGGAAACGAGCTTAAAGGGTCAGGCTCGACTCATGACGAGCCAGGCACCAAGCTGAGCTGAGTTAACTCCGCTCTTTAGCAACCCTAGATTTGGGTATAGGCTTGAAATGCAACTTAAGATTGTAGCAAAATAAGTGATACACACATACACACACATAATGTTTGTGACAAAGACTAAGGCCTTTGAGGTAATCCACACATGAAATATTAAGAATATCTATCTTTTTAGAGATCCAATGTTTTGGTACACACACATTTCCACTAGCTTAAGGCAATATGAACCATGGATACAAACACATTATGATGTAAGATAATGGAAATGTATATATGGATTGCAAAGTCAGTAAATCATTTTAATGGGTCATATTTGGATTAGGACTCATTCTCTTAGTTATACCTTGAAGAAGATATCGGTCCTAACAGCCCACAATAAGGGACAATGGCCAAACAATGGCCTCAACCCTTGACAATAACTTTATTAAAATAAAGAAAAAATGCAGCTTTTAGCAGCATGCAAAACTCAAAATGAGGTGATAACTTCCTATTAGTACTCCCATATTTGCTTGACAGCATCACATAATCTACTATGGATCCATAAGACTACTATTAGGAAAGTCTTATCTTATTAGATGAGTAGGCAACTACTACATAACGGATGGACCTGGGTGCCTCACCTTTTCCCTGACCTTAATCAAACCCTCGAATCTAGAAGGCCAAACCAATTACTTTAGACTTTGGGTTTCTTTTGAGAGAATCTCCATAAAAGTGTCTAGTCTTACCCCATAGATTGGTGGCGACTCCCAAAATCCGCATGATAGTGAAAACCAACTTTTATAGAACCATTAGGAAACCTTCACTATTTTGTCCTATGCCCCTCGATGTGAGGATTGGATTCCTTCACAAGGGAAATAGGGGGCCCATTGTTGCATGGTGGGTCAAACGGTGCAGAAATATCGAGGAGGTGAAAGAAAACGCTTGTAAGTTTATATTTGTATTGTCAATTCCATTCCATCATAAAAAGTATATGTTGTGTATTGTGGTCAAGTGTGTAAGGCATCACATGTTTGTATCTGTAATAATTAGAAAATATATTAAGTCATGCAAGTTAGAGTCAAATCTGGGAAATGTCAATATCATACAAGTCCAGAAGACACAGGATCACTAAAGGAAAATGCTAGAGACCATCGAGCTTCCAAGTCAATTTTTTAACAAGTCTCAAGCATGCCAGACCACAATAGACTCAACCTCAGAATACCAAAGGTAAACTCAAGGTTGGTAAGTGGTACATGAGGGTAAGGCCAAGCAAAAAACCATATGTGGTTATTATATGATTTACCCAAGGCCTTAGAGTGAAAGCTCTCACACCAAATGGTTAAACAAAGGAAAATATGTATAAATTGATCAATCTTGGATGATTGAGACTGAATCTCGACAGGTCGAGAATCGACTAGATCAATTGAATAAAGACTCAACCAAATTTTGGTAAAACCTAAGAGATCGATCCATGACTGAATTGGATCAATAAAATAAAATGGCACAATCAGATGTCAATCTCGATCAATCGAATAGTACAAGCTTGATTGATCAAACCAATCTGGATTGATCAAACCAATCTGGATTGATCAAGTGAGACATATATGGAAACAACATATCCAACTCGCAAAAATTTATCGAATCTTTTTTGACCTTTTGAGCTTCTCAAAGATTAGGGTTTTCACCCTATATAAAGACGGAAACCTCCTAAAAAACGAATGATGAGTCCTCTTAAATATTGGTGAATTGTTCGTGAAGAAAAAAATGTTCTTGGTGCTCAAATTTTGAAGTTTCATTTTGTGCTTGATTAGTAAATCATCATTCTATGTGAGAGGCTTACACACACGACCCTAGAGTTGCATCATTGGTAAATCTACACTTGGGTCATGATTAGGTGATTTCAATCCTTTGAAATCCCTAGAAAGCTTGGAGAGCTCAGCCCAAACAAAAGAAATCTCAACTTCCTTCAACTAGAAGGACTCTCCAAAGATATACAAGTAGTATTGTCACATCAGCCTAGAAAGAGGCATCAACTACTAAGAAAAAAATGTATTTCATCATTCTACTACAATTGGAGTCCACTGGAGCCACTAAAGGTGATATTTTTGGTTCTCCGACATAAGGAGCTATCGGAAGTGATTTTACAGTGTCCATCGAGGCCACTGGACACAGTCGTACTCACTAGTCATTGGGTATGGTAAGGTTGTTGATTAATCTGTAATAGATTAGGAAATTCAATATATTAATAAAAATCATCAACTCGGTGAAGATCTTTTCAAAGTAGATGTAGACACTGAGTGCTAAACCACAATAAATTGCCATGTGTCTTTGTGAAATTGTGTGATTAATGTATGCCCATTGGTTGGAATACTTTGCATGCTTGAAATTGTTAATCACTTGATTGACTAAATCAAAAAGGAATCGTGTAGAGTTTAAAGTGCGTAATCTCATAATTGACTTGAGCTCAATGATATTGGAACCATATTAATTTTACATCAATTGAACTATTGAAATGCATATTTGGATGTTTCTGTTTTTGTAGGTGTTGTATGGTTATTTAAGTCCTTGTTTAATTGTGAGTAATTATATACATTATATTTTAATAAGGTGGTGGATTTTAGGGTCTTTAGGTTAGGGTTGAACCTTTCTAAGAGAGTAATTATGTACCCAGTTAAGGGATCAAGCCATTTGTAGTTCTTGTCGAGCTAATTAGAGACATGGAGGTGTCATTATCACATTTCTTGAAGATAGTGTAGACTTCCCAACTGATTGTAGATACAATGGATAGAGGCCAAGATAACTCTAAGATATGAAAAAACTTGGACTCAATTACTGCCTCTCATAAGGTGGGGGGGGGATTGCATTCTTTAGCAGAGATGAATGAAACCCCTCATCATGCTTATGACCATTTATGGTCGGGTATTAAAACTGGTGAAATCCAAAAACAAATTCTTTGAGTTATTACTCAGTTCTTATCTTTCCAACTTAAGAAGACAATAAAACCACCCACAAATCCAAGTGGTTATCCCTCAAGGAAAACCCATTGATCTTGGTGGTCTTGATACAAGGACCTAAGTTGTTCCCCCTCACAGAAAACACATTGGTCCAAGTATTATCATAGATCCTAGTGATGTAACCCATAATCCAACAAGGATAGAGAGAGAGAGTTATGCAAGTCTTTTAATGGATGCCATTCCTATATTATGGAGTTCTTCATGTGCCTCTAAACCCCCTTCCAAGCCATGGCTTCATCCCTTCCAAGAGGAGTTGTTAAGTTGTCTCATGTAGCTTTTAGGCTCTCTCTACAAGCACTTTTCTCTCTTCTTCTTTGTATTTATACAGAGGGCCTCTTATGGGTTCTTTATAAAGGAGATAAGATGGTATTTTTCCTATCACTTCTTTATATTTCAAAGACAAAGTTAGGTGGGCCTTGGGCTCAAGGTGTACGACTTGATAGGGATACAATAATATGATCCATTCTAAGTTTATGGATAATGGTTTGCTATGCCCATGCTCATAGATATTCATGTTTGCATAATTTCAGGGCCACATTGCTGGTAAAGCTTTGATTGAAGCTGTTTGTGGAGATTTTATTCAAGATGCTTGTAGAGATTTAGTTCATGCTACTTGTACACTTCAAGGAATGTGCTTTTTGCACACTAATGCTTGTACAATAATGTTGCTTGTAGAGGCCAATAATGTTCTTGTACAACTCTACAAGCCTTATCATGCTTGTAAGTAATGTTGTCTTGCATCCAATTACACAAATAATAATCAATACTCTTGCGAGTAGTGTTTCTTGCAAAACAATTGTTGCTAGCAAAAATTTAGAACACATTTGACAGTCCACACGTCTATATTCTTTATCCACAACTTCACGTGTTATTTCTACAAATCAACAATCATTCAAGATAAAAGTTGATGGAGCTCTCTAGTGTAAGTCCATATGCATTGTCAATTCCATGTCAAGGTTAATGAGTGGTATTAGGCTTTTTGTCTATGTAATTAGGCTGTAAAATGTGAAGATTCAAGGACCAAGCATGAGTAATTCTAACAAGCAACACCAGCTCAATAACTGAAGTTCCACAAGCTACTCAAGTCTACTTATAACAAGTAAAGAACTTTAAGAAGGCCAAGTCATTAAGCACTCTATATAAACAGGTAAAAGAACAAGTTAGATTTGTCTAAAAGCATGTTGTGCTCAAAGTGCCTTTATTGGACCATGGTGAGACCTAAGAAGACATTAAGAACCAGATTATGACCCTAGGACTAATCTCAAACTAATGTTGAAGTCTGGACAAAAAGATAAAATTCAAAATATTCAAAGAAAGGTGGATTGGCAAGGTTTGAGTGCTCGAGGACTCATCCGAATGCTCAAACCTGCTTATGGAAAACAACCATAAACTGGTTTTTCTTCGAGCGCTTGAAGATAAGAATCTGAGTTCTTGAATGATCTGGTCAAAGCACTCGAATAGGTCATCTAAGCGCTCAAATATTCCAAGAATTGGAAATTAATCAAATTTAAAACTTTATAACAGCTAGTTCTCTGAATAACTGTAATAAAACCGCTAAAGCTCAAAAAAGATTGTCTTTTCCTTTATAAATAGAAGACTTAATCCCTATTTTAAACAAGACAATGAGTGTGAATCAAGGAATATCAAAAGAGAAATGTAACACCC
>JAOXJP010000006.1:14452121-14463948 GCA_025762735.1 Platanus orientalis | reverse complement strand
CCTTACCAAATTTGAATTGATTTCACATAAGATGTAAATCTAAATCGTGCCCTCTTATGTGGGGGTACATACATAAGTCGCATGATGTTGTCCGCATCATTCTCCTGAGGTGGGGAGAAATTCAACCTCGAATTTTGACGTGGCCACTCTCCATTATAGCTTCCAATGGAATGGTTTGGGCTTTTCAAAAGTGGTAGTTGATGTGGTAGAAGTCTGAGGATTGATGACTCGAATTTACCTTGTGGATTTGACAGCTTCTTGGATTTTGATCTTGATCTGGTACGCTTTCGGGTTTTTGCTTGAGTTGGAATCTTTTTGGGTTTGGGTGAAGTCTGGTCTTTGGTGATGATTTGCAACATGATAGGAGTATGTGGTCTAAATACGGATTCTTTGCAAGAAGCCAATCGCTTTGATCTCTTTCTTTTCCCGGTCTTTGACAATTTCCTGGCTTTAGTCTGACTTTTAGATTTAGGCTTTTGATATGAAACTAGAGATTTCTTAGCCTCTTCCGTCCTAAACAAGACTGCAGTAAGAGCCTTAATAGCTTTCTTCACAAACCTTATCTCGGCTTCAAAACTATCCATTCTACAATTCAGTTTCACTCTTGTAGCCTTAAGAGTTTGACCATAACTTTGAATTGCTTGATACACATCATCCTTGCTCACTCCCATGATTACTATTAGATAGACCCGTAGAAATCCAAGTAGATAATAATTAGTTGGGGCCTGACTTTGATACCACTAAGATCCCTTGTAGGTAAGCCAAGAAAACTTCACCAGCCCTAGCCGTGAGAGAGAGAGAGCTTAAAAAGCTTTACACAATTTTTTTTTTTTTAAAACTTCATTCATTAAAAAAACCCATTACAAGTTGTGGCCCCCTTTTATAAGCCAAAAAAGACTCTACTAAACCTACTAGCCGTCAATCACCTTATTGTCCTCCTAGCCAAATCGTGTGGAGTGATTTTCCCTTATAAAAACCTTATTTAAAGCCCCTTACAATTATGCCCAATATAAAAAAAATGTCCAATATATCCCTAACTCTAATAAACTCTAAAGACATCTATAAAAGTGTGTAAAAAGCTCATAAAACTTCATCAAATGCTCCATAAATCAAAGCCAACATCACCCATATTTGCTCCCTTGCCTCTCTGTGTGTGGACCCCACCTTGCATCCATGTCCTCATCATGTTTTGCATAAATTGCACATATTCTCTAATTTATGGTAGAACTTAGGAGTAGCACCAATAGGTGACAAAACGAGGATAGTTGAATGAGATGGTTCAGTATGTGCAATAAAGATCAATAACCGCACCAGTAAGGAGTTAGTTGAAGGTTTTACAAGGAAAAGGGGAAAGCCGAAAGGACATGGATGTAGATAGTTGGAAGAGACTTTAGGTCTTATGATATGACAGAAAATATGGCCCCAGATAGAGTGGAACGGCGGACCAGGATTCATGCAGCAGACCACAAATAGTTGCTGTAAGGCTTTGTAGAGTTGTATTCTGTCATTGATGCTATACTTTGTTTGGTTAGGAGTCTCCGTAATTATTATTATTTTTCTTAATTTTTTTTTTTAACGTTCATTCTTTCTACTTAATCATGTAAATTGTTTGCAGGTCTGCACATTTACTGCATTGGGCAGGGCCGGGGTCAGGGCCTGCCTAGGCTCGGGTTCAGCCCAAGCAACTAGGCAGCCCAAACCCAGGTTTCCCAAACATTGATATCTTAATACCACATGCTATATAATTTAACTTACATAGCATAATGCTAACAAATGCTACTTATTTATATAACTATGTTTAATGTTATATATATATACATATTATTTGTACTCATGAACTTCTTAAACTATGTAACTCTATGCTAGGCCTGCATGTATATTGATGGACTGGGCCTGGATCAGGGTCTCTCTGGAGCTAGCCTGACATGAACTTCGAGCCTTAAAACATATTCTGGGCTCAACCCAGCCTACTGAAAACTTGGGCTTTCCGGGCCGGACTTGGTATGGTCCCGCCCAGTGTTCAGTCTAATTAGGGGTTGTTTATCTGGTTAATTTTCTGTTGCAAGTCCACTTAACTATCAGATTGAAATACCAAACTATTGTTTCACCATTGTTTTGTCAGTACTCTATGGCTTATTTGATCACATGAAAAATGTCACAGGGAACCTTTCGCATTGCATCATGGCGTGGAATCCAAGTGGCTGTGAAGAAGTTTGGGGAGGATGTGATTTCTGATGAGGATAAAGTGTGGGTTACTATCAGTGCATTCTATTTTTTTTTTTCTATTTGCCACAGTTTTGTGTCTGTATTTGTTTGTTGGATCTTTGTACTAACTTTGATATTTGGTGTCTGATGGGTTTTACAGCAAAGCATTTAGGGATGAGCTTGCATTGCTTCAAAAGATACGACATCCAAATGTAGTCCAGTTTTTGGGTGCTGTAACTCAAAGTAGTCCAATGATGATTGTCACTGAATATTTACCCAAGGTTTTTCCCAGTGCTTGAATTACTAGTTTAAGATCTAATTGAAGGCAGTGATTACTGGAAGAATAACTGATTGGATCTTGAATTTTGGGTTTTCCTATGAAACTTATTTGTAGTTTTGTACTTTAATTAAATAAAAGTTTTTTGACAAAGAATTTTGGAATTACCTGTTACAATTTTGTATCTTTTGGCCATCACTTATTTGTCATCTCTAAATTTTGTTAGTAAAATTTATACTTACTAGATTCACACGAATTTGATAGCTGATGCACCTAAGTTTTCCTATTATAAAGGTCTCTCTAGTCTCTATCAACCCATACACTATTGTTTTTTTTTTTAATCTTTATCCAGGTGGCTAAAATTTCTTCTATGATCCCTTATTCAAGTTGACTAGTAGAGGCAATCCAACAGGCAGTGTTGTTGAATTGCTTCTTCATCGATCTGACAGACAGACTCGAGTCGATGGAAGGAGCCTAGAAAATCCTGACACTTGTCAACCTTCATCTAGTCACTTGAGTTCAGTGTTTACTGTTTGTTTACTGTTTCCAGATTGCATGCCTAGCATCTACTAGTTAATAAGTTCTAGTTGGGTCATTGGGTTCTTCAAGATAGAGTATGTGAATGTCTATAGATTACTTTTCTCTTGTTCTCATTGGGAACACTAGGTTTTATGTTGGAAGTATTATGAATAGCAAAGTCAGAGTTAAATGAACATCCAACTTCGTGGTTTGTAGTGTTGTTAAATTTACCCAGGTTATTTTTATTTATTTATTTATTTTTTATGGATAAATTTACCCAGGTTCATATGAATGTAAACAAGTGTTTTGAAAGGTAAAGGTGTGAGATATTTTGTTAGTTTCTCCAAACACATTAAGTGTGATGCTTGAATCTCATTGTTCCTTGTTCTTTTTTACTTAAGATATTTAATATGCATGGAAAATATTGTAAAAGAAACTGAAAAAGTGATGAAAGATCAATGTTTTTGATACTGGTTAAAAAAGATTAGTATTTTTAAAAATGTGTAGAAATGATTTGACCATCACATGAATTATGGTCTCATCTGTGTGGTAAAAAATTTTGAAATTGAAAAACAAAAGAAAGAAAAAAATGTAAAAGTTAGTCTTTTATCTCTATTTTTTATATTTGATAAGTGGAAATTATCCTTACGGTTATGCTTTGCTTTGCCTGTATACGTTGCAGGGGGATCTTTGTGCTTTCTTGAAAAAAAGAGGAGCATTAAAGCCAACATCGGCAGTCAAATTTGCACTTGATATTGCAAGGTCTATTAACTACCTTATGTGCTGGATTTTTCTATCACTTCTTCAATTGGTATTACACACAATTGAGAAGCAAAGGCAGATCTTTTAGCTTGCAACTTAAATGTTCTAGTGCATTGTTATTGTGGGATTAGATGCAGAAATGCCCTAATGGCAGAATGAAGGACTTACCATTGCAGAATTGAATGGTTTTGTTTTATTTTGGATTTGAAAATTATTAAAATTTTAAAATTCAAAAAATATTATATAAATCCTTTCGATTAATGTAGAAAACATGTCTAAACTGGAAATACCCTTCAATAAATTGGAAATTTTCTAAAAATATGTAAGGAAAAAACGTAAAATAGGTAAATAAAAGCAATTGACTTAATTATTTAATTTATTACCATATTTGTAGTGACTTTTTTATTGTTTAACTGACTAAAGCTGATATTAGATAAAGAGGTAGTGTATCTTAGGCCGAGAGGAAGGCAATGATGAGCCTAAGTGGCACACTGGCCAAAATTGAGAAGGAACAGGGTGATTACAGATGCAAGGAAACCCTTCAGTCTGTAATCATTTGACTTTCAGAATAAAAATTAAACAAAAAGAAAAAAGAAATGGTATCCAGAAAAGAAATGAACTGGAACAAGGGACGATTATAAGACCTCAACTCTGTCATAACTATTAGGAAAGCAAAAAGCATACTTTTTATATGGTTAAAACAAATTGGTTGATCCTTACATTGATTACCCAGACAAAATCGCAATTAGTTTCAGCTGATCATGAGTGACTATGGTTAAAACAAATTGGTTGATCCTTTCTTTGATTACACATACAAATTCACAATTAGTTTCAGCTGATCATGAGTGACTTTCTAGTTTCTACTGATTAAATTGGAGTGAAATGCAGTTTAGACTTCAGACATAGCCTAATTAAGAAATTATTGTGTAATAAGTTCCAATGGCATGGATTTTCTGGAATCCATGTTGTTTGAACTACCTAACGTAAACAATACATGTTTTGGCTGCACACAAATTACACTTGCAAAATACTGTGGATAGTGGGATCCATGGTGTTAAACTTGAAAGGCCATTTGATAATGTAACTCATTTATTATTGGTAGTTTCACATTTTCACAATTTTTTTTTTTAAATTTGCAGGGGAATGAATTACTTACATGAGCATAAACCTGAAGCAATAATTCATCGTGATCTTGAGCCTTCGTAAGTTTCTCATGATAAATTCCTTTTGTTTCCCTGATGTATTTAAGTGGGTTTTTTTGTACTAGAATTATGCACTAAATTTTCATTATCTACCTAAATAGTCTGAAACTATCGGAACTTTTTTTTACATTGCCTACGAGTAATAGAACAGAAATATACTGCGGGATGATTCTGGGCATCTGAAAGTTGCAGACTTTGGAGTTAGCAAGCTGCTGAAATTTGCAAATACAGTTAAAGAAGATAGACCTGTAACATGTCAAGATACTTCTTGTAAGTCTGTTGCTTTTCGATGTAATTTGTTCTCATTTATCTTGATAATCTACTATGCGAATTTTAGGTTTAAATGGTGGTCAATCATTTGTGTAATGAGTAATTTTCCCTTTGGAGGTATCATCTGTACCTTTTGTTTCTCTTAGTTTGATTGTTTAATTTTTCATAAATGAAGGATATGTAATATGGTTGTTTTTTTATTTTATTTTATGTGACAATGAGCAGCATTTTAAAGGACATAGAAGTGTAAAGGTGATGATGTCAAATCTTAATCATATTGAATACCTTGGGAATTTCTTGGTGGTCGATGCATTAAAGGAACAAAAAGAGTGTAATAATGATGATGACCTTTTTCCTTGCAAAAGATCTAGGACATATTTCTTTGAGATAGGAAAATATCCTTCTTGGAATGAGTAACTTCACTTCTAAGAAAATATTGTAGATTTTCTAGGATTTTCTAGATCCTTAATCCCAAACTCCATCCCCCAGAAAGCTTTTCAAGCTGCTTATTTCACACTGATTATTCTCAATGACTACAATGTCATCCACATAAATGACAAAAACTATATCACTTTTACTATCTTGATGCTTAACAAAGAGGGTGTGATATGCTTGATAGTGCTTGTACCCTATCTTGAGCATAGCACCCTGAAATCTTTGAAACCATGCTCGAAGTAGATCGGTCCATCACACGGCCATTAATATATCCAAGCATCCCTCTCTTGTCGATATGCATATTCGCAGATTGGAACCACTCCACTTAAGTTATCCCATTGAGTTTAACAATGGTGATCTGCACACTAAGGTTGTCACATTGACTACCTAATGGTAACTCACTACTAAAAGCCCCTGATGCAATACCCGACTGTCTTGTCTTCTCAGACTCCTTGTTAGACATGTTGAACTTGAACTGATACTAAATACTGTTACCAATTAGTTTGTTTTTTTTCACACCAAACAACCTTGCCACTACTACTACCAACTTCACAGATCCTCTCTGATAATGCAAACAACAAATCTCCTATACACATAGGGTTAAGCATAACACATCTATAGCCCAAGTGGTAAAGAAACAACCCTAAATATAATTCATGTATCTCAAAAATCACAAAACAACATTTAAGGGGAACAAATTGAGGGCAAATACCTACTGTCTATGATCAGAAAGCTACAAGTCACAAAGAGATCACCAACAATAATGGGTGGCAACTTAGGAAAAAAATCATTTACTCTTCAATACTTTTCAAAAATTTCTGAAACTTGTTTCTTCCTCTTCCTTGAATAGAGTAGATGCAAAACAACCCAAACAAGTTGCCAAAAAAATCTGAGTCGAAATCACAAAAACTGGAAAATTAAAAAATTTCACCAAAAAACCTCTAAAAAATCTCAAATTTGTACAAACTTCATGGGGATTGGTTTTATAAAAAACCTAAAATCGAGACATGCTTAACCCGTCAAAAACCTGTTATGGGACTGACAGGATGTATGACTATTGACATTAGCCTTAAGCCCTGCTGGCATCAGCAGTTGACTCCCCTTTGCTATACTGACCTCCTCAGACTCCCGCTTTGATACCAAGATGAAATACCTTTTGATATTTTGCTGTATGTAGAAGATTAGAAGAAGAAGAAAAGAAGGAAGAGTGAAAAAATTGGGTAATCGTATGAGAGTGTAATATATCTCATACATATGGATTTATTATATATATGAGATACATTGGAAAAATACTAATAGTACCCCTTTCGAATACAAGGAATAATCCTTATACATATCTTGACACTTGTACCCTTAAATTGATGTTACCCCACTATTTCAACACTGTCTAGACCAAAAACTCCATTGTAGATCAAAGGGCTCTGATACCAAGTAGATTTCTATGGTAGTGTGCTAGGGTCATATATTAGAATTGAAGTGGGATACAAGAATAGATGTAGGGTATTTACAAGCATATGTTTATACAAAACATATACTCTCTTATACATCAACAGGTTCAACTTACATGGCTGACTTTACCATCCGTATGACCTAGTGACGTCAACAAGTTGCATGGTTTGTTGTGCTTTGGCTTAGGTAACTTGAACCTCTCCTTAACTTTGATACCTAGTCGAAATGTATTGGTGGATTGATTAGGGTTAGCAGATGAGGGGAAGAAGAAGAAGAGGGAAATATAATGTATATTGTAGATGATTACGTATGGAGAGTTTGTTAGTCTTTCCTCTCACATACTCGAATCTATTTCTACTCATGGCATATATGAATACATGGAAAACATAGAGTATTTACAAGTATACCTAACTACAGGAATACCATTGTGGGTGTTTTTATTTAATATATTTGTATGAAATTTTTTTAAATTTTTGGTTGGTTTAGGTTAGTTTCTTATTAGTCAATTCGGGTTTTTCTTTATCTGATTGATTTGAGAAAGTTATGGCCAAAATATTGGTGGGAAATCACTTTGTGACCGGATTTAGGTATATTTGAGTTTTATTTTTTTTAAGAAAGTTTGGTGAGATTGAAAACTAGAAGTTTAGGGTATGAAAATTTTATATATACCCCTTGTAACTTAGAAATTAATTAATGAATTGATTATTGAATGAATGAAGAAAATTGCTAAAGCGCTCTTGCTAAGTGTGATTGCCTTCCACCCAAGGTGTGATTGCCTAGATAACAACTAGTTTGATTTATAGTTGGTATCTTTATCTCTTTCTTTTTCTTCTTGTAATTTTAACTGCAATTGGTTCTACCTTAGTTTTGGTATCAGAGCTTTAGTCCTGCATTAATGACAAATGCACCCTTATACATTACTGTACCCC
Organism: Platanus orientalis; assembly: GCA_025762735.1. Lineage (NCBI taxonomy): Eukaryota > Viridiplantae > Streptophyta > Magnoliopsida > Proteales > Platanaceae > Platanus > Platanus orientalis. Next base: position 14,455,900 of record JAOXJP010000006.1, on the reverse strand, counting down.
ATACATGTATATCTACATAATCGCCATGAGAGTTTCCGAATTAGGGTTCTAAGTCTTGGGATCTCTATGCCTTGAAACCACTAGAAGAAGCTCACCCATTTTGTGAAACTTTTTTGCGGGCCCTTTCGACCTTCCTCACTGGTTATGGATCTTTGAACTTACTCCAGTCCCTAAATCATCTTAAATGGTATATGAAGAAGGAAGTTCCTTATACCGTGGCCCCCAAAAAAAGATATTGATGCCCATGAAGGAGACTCTTTATGTGATTTTGCATGAGGGCAATTTGGGTCCTTTCTAGATCGGTTCTTCTTAACCCATTTCTAGGGCATCGCTCCCCTTGATTTAGGTGGCCCCTGTAATCAAAGGCTTGACCTAGGCCAATCTAGGTTGAGGGGAACCCACCAGACCAAATTGGCCCCAAGTCCGAATTTGAAGTCCGAGCCACCCAATAAGTCAAAGGGGTTGAAATGGGCTCTAACATCACACCGGGCTGAATTTTGATCTTCTTATATGCATGAGAATACTTCTTTGCCCCTAAAAAATTCAGCATATTGTTTGAAATAAAGGGGCAATTTTGATAATTTCTTGGTTTAGTTTATGGTATAGATGAAATTCCACATCTTCCCCTTCTCTTGAGCCAACTACCCTATCCACATTAGGGATAGGATCAACCAACTTTTCTTTTCCTTTCGTCTTCCTCCACAATTCCTCTACAACCATCACTGGTTGCTCCACCGCTACCCTTTCAACACTTAGCCACTTGGAATCCGTCCCTACAATTTTAGTCATATGCTGGTTGTAATTTGTGGAAATTGTAGTCAAAGTCTTTGTTTCAAGTTTTAGTCAAATTAGGATTTTAAGTCAAGAGAAGGAATTAGAGGATTGGATGTGTAGGCCTCTTTTAAACACATTATACTCAAAATTTTAAATCAATTAATTGAAAAGATCTTACTCTTTGCTCTCTGTTGGTTTGGTTTGGCTCCAAGTTTTATAGGTGCTGATTTCTTCTCCAATTTTGTTTAGTGAAGTGCTGAATCCTTGTAGAGCTTGCTTTGTGATGTAGGATATGTCTAGAAAACCATAAATTGATAGAAGAAAGAAATCAAAAATTCAAATTCTGGGTAGCGGTGTGTAATGATCAAAATACCCTTGTCCGTGCATCAGAAAATTCTGCACTCAAACGTGGTGAATCTTGGGTTCCACTATTTTAAATTTCATCGAATTTGGAGTTGATTTGGTTTATGAAATTATATCCATAAGTTTGTTGTTTTTAAGTTTATGGGAAGAAACCAAAAAATCAGAAACATGGGAAGAAGAAAAAAAGAAGAAAATAGAGAAGGAGAACGAGAGAGGATGATAGAAGAGTAAGTGAGAAAAAAAAAGATTATTTATGGGGGGGGAGAGAAGAGAGAGGATACCACAAGAGAATCGTGGAATATTATACCTACTTCAGCACACACGTGTCTTTTTTTTTCAAATATTCATCTTCAACTGATTTACTTCATACGTAAAAAGGTCTTTAAATAGGCACCACGTTGAGAATAAAATAAAATAAAATCATATATTCTGGATCTTTTAACTAAAATAGACTTACCAAATAATAAAAAACCTAAAAAAAAAGAATCTTGGTTGACACAATATTTGTCTTGTTGGCCAAGTTATTGGGCCCTACAAGATCTTAAACAATATTCTTAAAATATTATCTATAATCTTGAAGAAAATATCTTCAAATATTCTCCACAATTTTAGAGAATATTGGACTAACGAATTGACATTGTGGATCCCCCAAATATCCCCAAATATTTTCCAAAATCTTAGAGAATATTGGAGATATCTACATTATGGGGCCCCCTCGTTGACTTCAGAGAGTCATAAGAGGACAAATAAAGGGGCTGTCTTCCAACCACTTTTGTGGGTCCAATGGGTTGAGGTAGCAGCCCATAAAAAGAAAAAAAATACTTCCTAACGACTAGTCATTAAGTTCCTAAAAACCCCATAGCTTTTCAGCCATTTTACAAGTATACCCTTAAAATTAAAATTCTATTCTACCCCTTGGAAAACATGCCTTATTAAATTCAACCCCCTAAGAATTAAAATAATTGCAAAACCCCCCTAAAACAGAAAATTAACCCTATACTACTAGACATTCCATGGTCTTCCACCTTCTTCTTCTTGATATGGTATGCTCTCGCATCATACTCCCTGGGTTTGAAATAGTTCGATCACGAACTTGTTGCAGTGAAAGTCTCAAATTCAAGGATATACACTTCATTTTGTGGATCTTCAAGTTGTCGGGGTAGTAACTATGAATGTATATTGGATGAGAACAACACGCAATCAACTTGTGGCACACTTGCTTCCATAGGCTACAACTTGATGTTTTCCTTGGATTCTTCTTTTATCACAACTTGTGGTTCATCTTGAAGATAAATGGAGGTTGGTTCATGGTCCTTAATTGACACCACTTGTTGGGAAACCTCTTTGGATGTTGGCTCATGTTCTTTGGAAGATTCTGTTTTCAACGAATAATCTCCTTTGGTATAGGTTCTTCCAAACTTAATAGCTCATTTGGATTGGGTGGTTGTGATAAGGTTTTGAGACCATACCATTGACCAGACCATACCATTGACCACAACTAATTAGCTTTAAGAGGCATGTTTCCACATTGTAAGTAGCACATCTTTCCGCAATCCACTTCTTCCCTAAGATCACTCCACGACATTTCGATGAGATCTTGCATCCTGTACAATCTTTGTAACTTTCCATAGAGAATTCTTTGGCATACTTGTCATCATAGTACCCATTATAGACATGATTTTGTTCATCGTGCTCGATTTTCTCTAGCACCCTTGGAGAGATCAAGTTTTCTTCACTTTGATTAGTAATTAGAACCTTTAAAAGTTTCCCAGATGAAAGGGAAAACTTGGCTTTAATCTTCATCATTTTCGGGACTCAACAAGATAAAACTAACTGAAAAACTGGAAGCTCTGATACCAAATTTGATGTAGGATGTGTCTAGGTAAACCACAAATTGAAAGAAGAAAGCCAAAATTCAAATTTTGGGTAGTGGTGTGAAATGACCAAAATACCCTTGTCCTTGGGTCAGAAAATTTTAGGTTCAGATATGGTGAATTTTGGGTCTAAGATGCACCATTATTCCAAATTTTGTCGAATTTGGAGTTGATTTGGTTTGTAAAATTATATTTGTAAGTTTGTTGTTTTTAGGTTTATGGGAAGAAATCAGAAATTCAGAAACAGAGAAAGAAGAAAAAAGAAGAAAATAAAGGAGGAAGAGAGAGGAAGATAGAATAGTAAGAAAGAAAAAAAAGATTACTTACTTATGGGGGAGAAAAGAAGAAAGGGGATACCATACCCCAAGAGGAGAGAATATTATAGGATACCACACTCACTTCAACACGCACGTGTCTTCTTTTTTAAATATTCATCTTCAATTCATTTAATTCATACGTAGAAGGGCCTTTAAATTAGCATTACATTAAAAATAAAATAAAATAAAATCATATATTCTAGAATAGACTTGCCAAATAATAAAAAACTTTTAAAGAAAAAAATGAATCTTAGTTGGCACAATATTTGACTTGTTGGCCAAGTTATTGGGCCCTACAAGATCTTAAACAATCTCTCAAAATATTCTCCACAATCTTAAAGAATATTGGATCGACAAATTGGCATTGTGGGTCCAACAAATATCTCTAAAATATTCTCCAAAATCTTAGATAATATTGGAGATATCTTGTAACTCATATTGTGGGGTCCAT
>JAOXJP010000006.1:14432360-14446900 GCA_025762735.1 Platanus orientalis | reverse complement strand
GTGTTAAACTATTTATTTAATTGAATGAGAATGTGATTAATATGTATCCATTGGAAAGTGATTGATAAATTATTTCGTTGTATATGAATGTAAAAGAAAAAAAAATTATGTACAAGTTAAGAATAACTGAATGTAAAGTGAAATGAAAGTATTAATGTCATGTGCCAAAATTCATAATGGTACTGGTATGGGTTTTAGGGCGTGACACTTATAAATTGCAGCGTTCAATCAATGACATAGAATGTAAATGCACTCTACAAAATGTAACAATCATCAGATTGGGTTGACTTTTGACTTTCAGACTTCATGAATTACTTAGGTTATTCATCAAAAAATAAAAAATAAAAAATGAACTGCTTAGGTTGCAACATCATTTGTTTAGACTGCATTTATACTTTACAGAGACTTAACCCATAGATCATCATTTGTTAATGATATGGTCTGTAACAGATTTTTTAGTGCTCAACTTCATATTTTCATCTTATGGAAGTTAGTACCTAAAATTAATCCACTCTTGGTAAGTCAATGTCGAAGATTTCCCAAGTTAGCATGAGTTAGACAATTTATATACCTTTTTGGCCCAAACATGGACCCTTGACTTTGGTTTAGTGACTATTTGCAAAGGTTAGTCAGTGAATTTAGCTACAAGAGTTAATTTAAGGCATCTAACTGTGGGTAAGTTCAGAACTCCTATGTTAATTTCACAACTAAGATGAGTTAAGGTATAAATGTAAATGCTTTTGCAAAATGGGTCATTGTTGGCTTTGCTGCTAAGTACTAACATAATTTCTGGACTACGTAGCCTATAATAGAAAGAAATTAATTCTGGAACTTTTCCATTTATGAAAACAAGGTATTAATCTGTACAACTATATTTTATATTATTATATTAATGGTACATATATATGTCTACTTGTTAACATGGCATCTACTTTTTACTCGAGTGGGTATATCCAGCTTGCTCTAAAGAAGATCAGGTTTAATAAAGAATAGGCCTTCTAATCCAGAAGCAACAATACTGGAAGACATTGATCAACTCAAACAATGGCGATGATATGTTAAGCTTTTATCACATTTTTTAAAGGCGATGCCTGGGTTAAAACCATGTCCAATATTGGGTTACTTTGAATTATATTTGAACACGCACCCTCAAGTGCCGTTTTATGTCATCTTTTTGGTACTTATGGTTGTAACGAACAATTGTTGAACAGCTAATTGAACTATGTTTTTAAGCACCTCTTAAGCAAAATCAAATGAAGTTTGAAACCATTAACAAATCCATGTCTTCTTTGGTTTGTGATTGTTGTTTTATCATTCTGATTCTCCAAGCAATATTGATATTAGGGGCGTGCGTGGTAGGAATTAATACTAAATATATTTTATATGTTTGCTTTTTGCAGCAATTAGAATAGTGAAAATTTTTTCATGTCAACTAAAAATTGCTGCAAAAGTGTTAGAATAGACGGGAAAAGTGTTATTTTTTTTACGTCAAGTAGAAACTTGTCAAAAAATGTGCTTTTTTTTGTCAACTAAAGTTGTTGCCAAAAATCTATTTTTACATGGTAACTAAAGTTGTCGCAAAAAAATTAGTTAACACCAAAAGATCTTAGTTGCCACAAAAGGTTTTGTTTTTCTTGACAACCTATTTAATTGATGCAAATTTTTTTACGTCACGATGTACTACAGGCTGTGTCACCTGTTTAGTTGACGTCAAAAGGTCTTTTCACATCTACCTTTTTCTTTTAGTGATATTGCTACTCTCAAGGAGCTTCTACAACGTATCAGGGATGACATGGTGGTTGGAGTGTGGAAGGAGAAGGAGATGAGAGGGGTTCTGAAATTGAGAGGAATATTGACGCTTCTTTATTAATGCTGTGGAGAGTGTCTTTGGAAAGTCTTTGCTTTTAGAGACCATAGTTTAGTTCAGTGGTAAAAGATGGGTATGACTTAATAACAAACTTTAATGCCAAATGAACAACTGTAGCTTTTTGTAACATAAACAAAATAATCACAAAAAGACAAATACCCAATGTTAAAAGCCAAATTACCCATGCTATTTGTTCATGTTACAAAAAAACTACAGAAAAATTTCTACAAATAACCATTCCTCAACTTTAATTGGGTGGAATAATATACTTTGGACTGTTAGGAATTTTATGGGCAAAAAAGAAGATGCCATAAGTTGACCGTTGGAGAAATCCTGCTTTCTCTTGAACAAAACTATATAATCATGCAGATTTTTTTTTTTTTTTTAAGACTTGCATTAAGCTCTAGAAGAGGAGGACTCTCTAGGGAGAGTCCATCGAGTACACCTTAGAGAAAGGTTACAATCAAACAAGCTTTTTTGGGCTAGATTATGAGCCTTATAGTTTTGGCTTCTATTTACATAAACCACCCGAGTTTGAGGCTGGGCCATAAGATGAGCTTGACATTCTACAAAAATGTGACGGTTATTCCAAGGACAAGAAACAAAGGGGCCATTTATGATATTGACCACCGCTTCCGAATCAGATTCAATAATAGCATTCGTAGCTTTGATTTGAGCCACAAGACGGAACCCCAACAAGATGGCTTCCATTTCAGCAACTGCCAATTCTTTCCAGTCTTCTTTGCTACGATCCAATCCGAGCCAAACACAAAAGTGGTCATGAGCAATAGCAGCCAATGCTATACAAGATTGGTCCAACGGAACTGCCGCATCAACATTAATTTTGATCACCCCTGTCTCTGGTGGTTGCCAACCGAAACACCCTAAGCGGGTCAAAAAAGTGGAGTTATCCTGGCATGAGTTAGAACAACTCTTGTCCAAGTCCTGCATCAACCTGTGGAAGGACATCCAAACTTTAGCACAATTAAAGGTTTTACCATTAAAGACAACATTATTTCTTTGAAGCCAGATGAACCATAATAGGATTGCCATGTTAGAAATATAGTCGCGTTTTTGCTTCTTAGACTTCCACTTGTACTCTGTCCAATACATCACCCACTAGTAAAAGTAAAGATGTTGGGGTGGTTGATGGAGGTGGGTGAGGAATTGACACCAGATTTCCTTGACAAACTTGCATTGGACCAGACAATGTAACACTGATTCTTCATCCCTATCATAGATTGGGCAGATGGGAGATTTGCTTGGAATTCTTTTGTGTAGACCCCGATTGACAACTAGAGCCTCACTAGAAGCCTTCCACAGGAAAACTTTGATCTTATTTGGAATTTGCAGGGACCATATCATCTTCCATAGTAGCCCGAGGTCAGATCCACCTCTACTATGACGACTTGCTAGTAAGTCATATGCGGATTTAATAGTGAACTGACCCGATTTTTCATGACACCAAATTATATGATCGTGGGTCATATATCTAGACAATGGGGTGTTTTGGATTGCACTTTCTTCCGTAGGCGAAATGAGACCTTGAATAGGTTCTAATTGTCAGGTCATAGTGTCATGGTTAATTAACCTAACCACCTTCCAGCTGTCTGTTTGCGAAGGGGGGGTGGACGGGAGGTGACCATCTAGGAGGTTCGGCAACCAATTATCTCCCCATATATTAACCTCTCTGCCATCTCCAATGAGCCAGTGACAACCCTTTATGAGCACTTCTCACCCTGTTAAAATGCTTTGCAGCCCCAAGAACAACTTTCGGCCCAATATGTAGCAATCTGGGTAGTAGATAGATTTCATGAGAGGAGCCCAGAGCAATTAAGGATATGCAATTAGCCTCCAACATTGTTTGGCTAGTAAAGATTTGTTTGCAATGGTCATATCCCTAAAGCCCATTCCTCCATTACGTTTTGAACACTTTTAACTTATTCCAATTGACCCAATGAATGTGTCTCTCTTGATTGACTTGTCCCCACCAAAAGCTATGTTGGAATTTATCTATCATTTGACAAATACATGAAGGGATTCAAAAGCATGCCATTGCATATGCTGGGAGGGTCACAAATACTGACTTTATGAGAAATTCCTTTCCTTCTTAAGATAACAGTTGGGATTTCCAAACTTTTAATTTTTGAGGCCGTTCTTTCTCCAATATAATTGAAGAGACTAATTTTTGTCTCCCCTATTGAAGATGGCAACTCAAAGTGCTAATCTAGCTTCCCTTCTACTTGCATACCCAGAATATAGCTAATATGCATTTTCAGACCATGTGGAGAGTTTGGCCAAAAAATGAGATTTAATTTGCTGTTTGCCATTTGACTCGACGCTTATTGGAACTTGGAAGGAGGATAGGATATGGCATCATGCAGATTATTCTAATCAATTTTTCGTTCTTAATTTTTTGGATTTTCTCGTTTTTTAAATCGAAGGATGATGAAGGCGTTGTGTTTTTAATAGTTTTTTGGCATGCCATTTTTTAAATAGGAAAAATCAGTACCTCTGAAATCTATCAGTGGCAAATGGCAATGGTTAAAAGTCAGTTGTAAATTTTTTATGTTTTAAGCAAGCAATAAAGACAGCAGGTGAAAAGATAAGAAGGAACGAATAATATAAATAAAATTGAGAGTTAAATGGAAGAGCAAGAAAAAACTTTACCAGTAATCATGTCTTTCTCTTTTGTTCACAAAAATCGCCTTGCGGCCAATAGAGTTTCTCTTTGTCACAATGGAACTGTTGATGTCGTTGCCAAATCCATCCTTCTGTCTACCAGGATTTCTCAAAGCTTCTCTACAATATGCCTAATCCTTTTTTTCTGGAATCCGGAGACTTGGTCTTTTTATCCTTCTTTTTTCCAAGAAACCCTGGTCTTCTTATAATATTGCAGTCCACATTCTCACCGGCAAGGATAAAAAATGAAGAAGAAGAAGATGGCATGAGAGAGGTTAAGAAAATAAGAAAAAGTATTAAAAAAACAGAGGGATTGAGGGAACACGATAAGGAAGAGGACGATCCGGTTGACATGTCGATAGCGAAAAGAGGGGAAAAAAAAAAGCAAGCTATTGACAATTTTAGGAGTGATTCATCTGGAGCAGTGAGAGATTAAAAAAAAAAAAAGGAAGTAAGCTATTAACATTTCTAGAAGGCGTGCGTGTTGGGGTCCAGACGTTAAAACCAATCTTCTCGTCAAAGATTGCAGTGAAAGATAAAGAGAAGAATTCATTCGGAGGAGCAGTAAGCTACATCTCTCTTTTCAAATTTTCATTTTCAATTTTGATTGAATTAAAACAGCTGTTCTTTCTAGAAACCCAGTTTTGTTATCGATTTTTAAGATTACCAACACCGAACAGTATAAATAGTATGAGATGGGTCTCGTGCTATAATCGCTAAAAACTAGCTTAAAAGAAATAAAGGAGAAAGAAAGGATGTGCTATAATCTTTTGCAGGTATTGTTTCGTTACTGGAACGGTTTTCTCATCTTCTCCTATTTTCTCACCTGTCTCATAATATCATTTCTGGGTTTGGTTTGTTTGGTTTTGAGAAAATTATATTGTTATTTTTATGTATTTTATGATCTAGATTTTGATTGTATTCTGCGTAAAAATCAGACTTTTGGACCTTTTTAATCTACTTCCTTGTATTCTAATCAGATTCACGATGTGGGTTTTCTTTTCTCTTTTTTGGTTTCTCAGTTTGAATTGCTTCTTGTAAAAATTTACTATGTGATTTTATGACTGAAGAAGACCTGGCTATGCTAATAGATTGATTTGTTTTCTCAGAGTCTGCTCTTTAGAAGCACAAGCAAGAAACAAATCAAGTGAGAGATGAAAGATTCTGGGAGAGGAGATGGAGGAGGAAGAGGAGTATCAATTAAAGGAGAAGATCAACAGAAGGTCCCATTCTACAAGCTCTTCTTGTTCGCCGACCGGCTCGATGTCGGGCTAATGATTGTCGGCACAGTATGTGCCATTGTAAGTGGAATGGCCACGCCGCTCACGACTCTCATCTTTGGAGAGCTCATCAATTCATTTGGTGCAACACTCCCTGCACATGTGGTTGCGTCTGTTTCAAAGGTATTCACCATTTTCTCAAGTTTATACTCATTGAAGTCAATTCATAGTTTGCCGACTCCTCAAGTTGACTCCTTTGACTCCCCCGAGTTGACTCCACTCATAAATCTCATGAGTCATGTTGTTGATTCTGAACCATACCTGATTCATTGAGTTAAGTTCCTAAATTGGTGGACTCATTTGACTTGGACCGATTCATGTGACTCAGCCGAATCTTGTGAACCTTGAAATGACCCAAAACTAAGCTGGAACACAAAAAGAAACTTTATTCTTTTGGGAGGTGGTTATTGAAGTTTCTTTTCCAAAGTCTCCAACAAATGAGCTCTTAAAGACATTCAAACCCTATAAGAAAGAAAAAGTAAAAAACTTGGAAAAATGAACGCTAAAATGGTAGGGAGATTAGACTTTTAACTTGAACTTCTAACCATATAGACTTGAACCTTAAAGATTAAATGGTATTTTGTTTTTATGTTTATATTGAAAATATGTACTTTGGTTTTCAATAATACTAATAGTATTTTTCCTTTACTTTAGACTTTAAAGTTTATAATTAGTAACATCTTCCTTGCTATAGTATTAGAATATTAGTAGTTTGTATAGTTTATTTTTGGATTTTCAATTTATGATACTACAAAATATTTATATTTATCAAGAAAATGGATAATACTTGCTCCAAAATACTACACATAATTTTTTTAATATTTTTAACTTTTTTATATTTTATAAAAATAAAAATGAAGAGTGACATGACTCCCCGAGTTGACTTTGTGACTCCCGAGTCCACTCCACTCCTAAACTGTTTGAATCAAGTAAAAAGTCCAAGTCGGTAAACCTTGAATCAATTTACAAACAAGAAAAGAATTAGGCCATTTTCCCATATGAAAAGTTAGGCAAAATTCACATTCTTAACATCTCTAATTGTGTATAAAACCTTCAAATTGGAAGACTAGGAGGTTCATTGGAATCTGTCGACAATCAGTAGTCCGGTAAAGTGACCAAAATTAGGCTTTTTTCCCCTCTCTTTTGATTCATAAATTTACAGGTAATTTGGTTGTATGGGCCATACTACATGAAAAGTGAGAGTCTAACAGAAGGTTCATGTGATCTCCTATGTGGGGTATTGGGGGATGTTTCCTATTTTTGTCTTTATGAATATGAAGATGGCTAGATGGGGACCCTTTCTCTGAATAAATTGCCCAATTCCTTATTACAGTGGGGATTCTTGTTATCAGGCTGAGCTCATTCTTTACCAAATTTCCATCATGGCCTATACTATGGGAGACGAGGAAGGGACAATTGTCCCATAATAAACAAAACACCCATATTTGGTCCTTGTCTTTCTGTTGGTGGGAAAATTACTTCTTCATCCCATGGTTCTGGGTATGGGTAGTTCTTGTGATTGGAACAGGTCTAGTACATGTCTCAACAAATAGAACTTTTCTCAAACTTCAAAAGGAAAGAAATGAGAAAAATAGAACCAAACTTTGTTGATAAAACAATTAATAACACAATATAAACATCTTGTTCAACTTCAGGAGTCATTAATCTCTTTAGAAGAGCTATATTATTCAATGTCGAACAAGTCGGTGATAGAATCTAAGGAATGAACTAGGTTCAATTCTCTCAAGCCAAATTACAGAGTCAGTTAAACTATTCCTATTCCTAAGATAGACAGTTCTACTCCTAAGATATAAAAAAAAATTGAAGTTGATGTTGGAGATCCTTTTCTTCTTCTGTTTCTCATCTATTTATATCAAGCCAATCAGTTATGGCAATTTGGTGGTTTCTTCCACTTTTGACCCCTCTTTATTACCATAGCCGCTTTCTTATGTTACGACAAATGTCCGTCGTGAGGTGTGTAGTGGCCTTGCCCTGCTTGCTTCATGTAAGTGATAATCCATCTTTGTTGCATGTCGGTTGTCATGACACGTGCCTTAGCACTGGCCCTATCACACATCCCAGTGTGTGGCTCTATTTCTAGTTCCATTAAAATCCACGTGTCATCCTCCTGCAGGCAAATTTTTAGGGTGTTACCAACGAATGCCCCCCGCACGTGTCTAGTTTAGATCTTAACTAAATACACATGTGACCTTCTTCTAGTACTTTAGGTTTACACATTTGAACTGTATTAATTATTTTAGGGGTCTACGTTCGATGATGTAACTGATTTAATTAGATAATCTCAAATGACGCCTCTTCCTTGATGATCTCAAGCAGAACGAACGACGGCTTCTGCGTGGAAAATTGAATCATCTTCATTATTTTCTAATAACCTTTCCTTTATGAGTCTATAAATACCAACTTCGAGCATCATCTTATGTCCATTCATCTTCATTATGATTGCATATTATCTTTTCTACAACCATACTAGTGGGTCTCGATATTCTAGAGTAGTTTCAAACTTTGTTAAATGAGGTAATTCCCCTTTTTGTCCTATACTTGGTACCTGGATTCGCTTGTTCATGAGAATGTTTGATATTAATTTCTCACGCCATATTCTTTACTCGAACTACCACCCCACGATCGGAGGTTGGTCATCTCCTCTCTAATCCTTATTTCAAGGAGCAAAAGATCACACGGATCCCTCAGTTGTTCCTGGAGTATGTCTTGAGTTATGGAGGAATGCTCTACAGATAGGGATGAAGCACCATCCACACCACTGGAGACGTAGTTTCCCCTTACACACCGCTTGTCTCCTATATGTGCCATGGTTTTGTGAAAAGGGCAGTTGTTGGGTGAAGTGTACTAGCTTGAGCCATTTCCTTTGCTCTCTTGATCTAGAACCATTGCCTGGGCGACTCTTGAGGTGGCTTTTAGAGAGGTAAAAAACACACCTCATCCATGTCCCTCAGCAAGTGGTGACATACAGGTTGAACAGTTTCTGCGGAAGCTCGTGTTCTATCCCACATTCGTCACCAATTTCTGCGCCCTTTTCTCCATAGTTTGCAGGCCATTTTATGCTTTAAGAAACGATGTATGGTCTCAATATGAGCCTTTGTATTTCCATCGCTTTATTTGTTTAGGACATTTTTTCCCTTAGACATTATTTTTCTCAAGAAGAGTCTTTGTAATTTTTGATTTATATATATAATGAAACTTTGATTGGACATTTTTTCCTATAGATTCTTTTCTTTTCATTATAATTAATCGCATCAGACTCTTTTTATTATGGGACATTTTTTTTCCTTATACGAACCATAGCGTTTTGCTCATGTTACATTTTGTAGGACATTTTTGTCATCGAATACCTTTTTATTTTGATATGGAGGTTTACATTGCTTCAAGAACTCACCATCAAGTCCTTCTCTGGTATGGGCGAGTTGATGAATATTTTTACCAAAAACTTTGTTGTCTTGGATTGTCCATTCCCAAGCGAATGACCATTCCATTTTGCTCAAATTTCTTGCTCTTGAAGGCAATGCTGCCCCCCAAAGCACTCTATGGGGTTCATCATTTTTTAGGACATGATCCTCAATATGACCTAAGTCATCTTGATGAACCATTTTAAGTCCCTAAGATAATATGCTAGGACCGCAAGACTTTGTTGTTGCAAAACCTCCAAAGGAAAATCCTTCCTTGGCATGTAACTTTTTAAAGTCGACCCATTTTCTACTCACCATAGAGGCTATGTCCTTCAAGACCATAATCTTAGGCTTAGAGTCCTTAGCCCTATGGACTCTTCATTCCCTATAGTTCCAAGTTCTTCTTTGATCCTTGATAAAGAACTCGTTGTTTGTTGATCCTTCTCGCACTGGCCTCACTCTACCTTAGCCGTTGCAAAGCCTTCAATGTTTTGATCGAGTACTCTTCTGTCTCAACATCCTACTCCTAATAGCATGAGTCACGGTGGTCAACTCTTTTCCAAGGCAAGATTGTTCGTTCATCCAATATTACATCGACGATGGTTATGTCGACGTTTATTGGCTTCAAGACTATACTAACTAGCTTTTGTTGTGTAACTAAACAGCCTTTGTGCTCGATGGTTTCTCTACAACCTTTAGCGGTTGCTTTACTGATCGCAATCCTATTAATATCTACCTGTATTGGGGCAAAGTTGGTCTTGTTTTCTTTTGCTTGGTGTGTCGTTTGACACACCAGTTTGCTGTTTTTTTATTTTATTTTCTCCTTTGTTACTTTGATTGCGATTGGGTCGATATCGACCAATCCATCAGGAGGGTTTGCCTTCTTTTTCCCATCATAGAGAATCAACTGATTGATATACTTGACTGCTAATTCCTCGATTCCTTAAGGACAGGTATCAAGTTTGGTGCCGCTATGTTTTGTAGGAAACTGATTTTCCCACTTACTAACTTGCCACATGGTCCCTTATCCGCTTGCCTCGAGGTTTTCCTAGCACATGTCTCATGTAACTATCTCTTCGTTTCGTTTTTTGGCACCTCAACCATATACTGACTTTGTGCATCGATCATCGCCCGGTTGAATTAGAGGTTCGAGTCCTCTTTCGTGACCTCAAGATGATAAATTTTGCTTATACGGAAGATGCATGTCTTTCTAACCCATGTTCTCGCATGACTATCGATAAAAGTCGTATTGACTTAGGGAATCCCCTTAAGATATACAACTTTCTCTTTTCAATTGTTGAGCTTCCCGTTTAAGGAAGACCACACTGTAGAGATCTTTACCATTCCTTAAGAGGTTCTCTATGTTTCCTTTAGGGTGTGGATACCCCTCAAACCTTTCTCGACATGGTAAATTTATGGCTCAGTCAAATTGGTCTTGGCCAGGTGGAAGTTGTTCTTCGTGACCATCTAATTCTTGTAAGGTCTTTCCATATAGGTCCCCCATTGGGATTTCAAGCCGTTAGTTATCGAGATGAACCTTTGCTCGATCTTCCCCCTCGAGTCTTCTTGGGGTTTCTAGTATTGAGCTGTTAGACTTTCTCTCTTCAAACCATTCTCTAGGGCTTTGCCCTGACTCTTTTCTAAACTAACCTTATTCAACCATCAGTCGTAAGGTTGTAGCAATTTAGCAAAGCATTTTTAAATAAAAATATCTTCATTTCAAAATTCTACTGGAATCCAATAAATGTAAAGTAATGTAATATAATATATGAATAATAACCTTTCAATCAAATAAATATTTCAATGATTCCCATGTTTGTATTTCAAAAGTAAAAGGGATCTAGATGATAGAAAATTTTTTCCAACCGAATTCTTCCTAAATTTTCTATTCTAATAAACCGACTCTTACCAGAATTATATATGGATATTACAATGAGGAGCAACCGACCCTTGGCCAACTTGTCGAATGCGTCGCGTTCACCATCGAACCCTTGGAGCTTCCTGCATCATAATTTCCCATGAAAGGGATCCTTGTTTTCCATGGTGTTAGGTCATTCTTCCCTTTGAAGTGATCTCACAATGTGGTCTGTAATCTATATATTAGTGGGAAAGTTTGATTATTCTTCATTTGGTTTCGGGTATGGGTAGCCTGGTGATTGGAACGGGTCCAATACATGCCTCAACAAAGAGGACTTTTCGTAGACTTCAAAATGAAAGAAATGAGAAAAGTGGAACCAAACTTTGTTGATACAACAACTAATAACATAGTACAAATGCTTTGTTTAACTCCGGGAGTCACTAATCTCTCCAGAAGAGTTGTGTTACTCGATGTCAAACAAGTCGGTGATAGAATCTAAGGAATGAACTCGGTTCAATCCTCACGTGCCGAATTACATACTAAGTTAAACTACTCATATTTCTACTTTTAAGATAGAAATAAAATTTGATGTTGATGTTGGAGATCCTTTTCTTTTTCTAATTTGATGTAGTTGTAACTCATTCTTCACATTGTTTGGTGATTTCTTCCACATCCCACCCCTCTTTGTTACCATAGCCGTTTTCTTATGTTATGGCATGCCCATTGTGGGGTGTGTAGTGGTCTTTCCCTGCCTGCTTCATGTAAGTGATTATCCGTATTTGTTGCATGTCAGTTGTCATGATACGTGCCTTAACACTAGCCTTGTCAGGCATTCCTATTTGTGGCTTTATTTCTAATTCCATTAAAATCCATGTATCATCCGCCAGCAGGGAAATTTTTACGGTGGTGCCAACACCTTCTTTAGCTAAAAGGCGAAGAAGGCTTATCCATACAAGCTGCAAGCATTGTGGGCCTTCTAATTACAAGACAACAATTAGGCTAAAACACCTATTACCTCGTGTTAACCAAAACACCCATGATTAGCCCTTAAGTCTAGTGATTTAAAATGATCAAAGCCTACATGCTATGGAGTTTATCCCTAATATATCAGAATCAAAGGCGGGCATCGGTATTATGCGGATTCCAGTCTGATGGTTGATAAATTGGTAGCTACAAACCCAAGTTCTTTTAATCATTTTTCTCTTCTTGGTTGGCATGTTTGCATCTTCTAGGTATCAAAATACTAATGGGTTTGACCCCAAAGTATCACAATGGGTAGCCTTAGAGTGGACACTTTTATAGTTAATAATTCCATTCTTACTAACCCTTAATCATTTATTAAAATAGTGGGAAACCCATCTTCTGCTGAAGATAATTTATTACCTCTAATTTCTTATTTTACATAAATTTTAATTTTACTAGTTATTTAGTTATTTAATAAAATAGCTATAGTTATAGAAAATTTTAAAGAAATTTATAGGAAAAATGCAGAATAATATTAAAAATATTATTCATAAAAAATGATAATTTGCTGAAAGTTTCAGGTAATTTGTATCCAGTATGGAGCCATTGTCGCAGTATATTGGCATGCATCCCCTTTCTGCACCCTGTTCGGCAGAGGTCTAGTAGAGGCAACCGTAGCAGTATCGTAAATAATAAAATATTACTAACAGATACAAACTATGGAAAAGGCAATAATTTATTTTATACTAGATGGTTTTTATCTAAGAACATAAATTCTCTCTAAATCAATGTGGTTGCCTGGCCTAATGTCTAACTGAATCTTGAATGTATCAACTTAAACAATGTGTTTACCATTAGCAACTCTAATAATTTATGCGAATCCCAGCATATTTACTTGGCAAAGTCTGTGGGGGTTCCTACCTTAAAATCTAGGTTCCAGATACCAGCACCTGCTAGAAGCCTATAATAATAATAATAATAAAACACTAATCCATTTTCTTATCCAAAAAACAATTCTAAATATTTATTTTATATTTAAGGCTGTGTTTAGAAACCACATGTAATGAAATGACTTCATTTTGGCTTTTATAAAATAATTAAATAAAAATATTATTGAAAATAAAATTGATTAATCTATCAAACCCAAAAATTAACATCATTCCTATTTTTTGTTAACTTTTTGGTGGAGTTCCATTTTGAAGGATTATCTATGCTTTTGAATGCCATGCAAAACAAAATAATATAATTTCATTCCACATGGTTTCAAACAGTCTGAAGCCTTCTTCATAAAAATATTAAAGATGTTCTCAAAAGTTGTAACTCTTAACTCTTAAAAAAAAAAAAAAAAAAGGGTCTCCTTTAGATACTTTTTGATAGGCAAAGTAGTTCAGGCAACAGACTTGATCAAGTGACCCCCGTTTATATATATATATGGATGGATTTCATGTAAATTTTCTTGGGTTAAACTGATTTCAGGTGACTTTGAAGATCTTGTACTTGGCAGTCGGTACAGGTGCCGCGGCCTTATTTCGTAAGTGTTAACTATTTCTTTCTTTGCATTATCAGGTTCTTTCTTTGTGGAGTAATTCTAGGTTAGGTTGCACATGGGCTTGGCCAGTCAAATGAGATCCACACTTGGTCTCATGTTTAGATTTCTGGCATGATACCGAAGTGGGTTGAGCTTGGAAGTGAACTTACACAGAGGAAAAAACTTATCTCCAACCCTCAATATCTAACAATCACCCTGTGCACTGTGACAATTCAAAGACATATGAAGACATTATATGATGTTGCTCGAAAATTTATCATGTGATTATGCCCTTAGTTCTGTTCAAAATAGTGATCTATTACTTGGTTAGCCATCAAAGAGATTTTTTTTTCCTATTTAATCACTATAATTAGCAGTTGAGCTGCAGTAAATACTGAGTCAACTGCCATTGTTGTCATTCTAGAGATGTCTAGCTGGATGGTGACAGGGGAGAGACAGGCCGCCCGCATTCGAAATCTATACCTGAAAACCATTCTAAGGCAGGACATCACATTCTTTGACACAGAAACAACCACTGGAGAAGTCATTGGGAGAATGTCAGGGGATACCATTCTCATTCAAGATGCCATGGGAGAAAAGGTAGCTTCTGAAGTTAGTCTTCAGCTTCTCCACAACTTCATACCTGCATTACATTCTTTGTTTTCCCTCTAGAAAACATCAAGCACCGATTAGTTTGAAAAGAGATTTTCTAAATTCATGACATACTTCAAAAATTATGTCAGGTGGGAAAGTTCATACAACTCATTTCAACCTTTTTCAGTGGCTTTGCAATTGCATTTGCAAAAGGGTGGCTTCTCGCACTGGTAATGCTTTCATGCATTCCTCCCCTTGTCATTGCTGGCGGTGTCATGTCAATATTCATTTCAAAAATGTCGAGCCGTGGACAAATCGCATACGCTGAAGCTGGAAACATTGTAGA
>JAOXJP010000006.1:14385119-14402883 GCA_025762735.1 Platanus orientalis | reverse complement strand
AAGTGAAATACACTTTTTGGGGGGATTTTTTCACTTTTTGGCACTGATGTGTCGGCCCTGATGTCATTCCAACTTTAGCCACTCTCCATGTTGTCTTACCCAATCCGTTTACCCAGAAAAAAAAAAAAAAAAAAAAAAAGAGGATATATAAGATTAAAACTATAACACAAGTGTTCAAATGAAAAAGAAGTATCTAAAAAGAGGGACCCAATTCAAAAACACATCACGTGTCAGCCTGTGTTATCTATACATTGAGAAAACATATCAAACAGGTTTTTAGGAGAAGATAACAAACAAACAAAAAAACCTACCAACACTAATAATAGAGGAGAATGGAAGATTTATTAACCTTTTTCAAGCATAACTCATTAAATCCAAGTCAAAACTCTAAGTTGCAAAAAAAGATAACCCTCAAAACTCTTCACTTAGTAAGAGAATGCTATCATCTTTACAGTTCCAACCGATATAGGTATATATGTGTCCTTTTTTTGACTTCACAAATTCAGACCAAAACCATACTGAACTCAAAGAACTCATTGTATTTATTTATTTATCTTTAATTATGCATTTTTAGTAGATATTGTATTAAACGCATACTATTCTTGCGTCTTATTTTTACACGGAGGTACATACTGCTCTGGGTATAGCAGATCCTTTCCCCGTTTTTTTTTAAATCTCAGATTTTGCTATCAAAGCTTTGATTACATGCATCCGGCCTGTTTCATGCCCTTCAAATTGTCCATTTAATGGTAACAAAGGATTTTAGCACGTTCGGGTCGAATCATAAATAATTAGAAAGTTGGACCAGATTTGTCAATTAAACCCGGGAACCAACCACCCTGGCCAGGTTGGTTTAGCTTGGGGACCGGATCGGCATGAACATTGGTCTCAACTGGATGACCCCATCGGTTTATGTTAAAACCGGTTGAGCCGGGTAGATCAGGCAAGATTTATTTGTAAGTCATTGCATTGACATCATCGGATCCAAGTGCAGAATGTGTCTTGATCTACTCTTACATCCAAACATGCCCACACAAATATTGACCAACTAGAATTAATCCAAACATGCTACCTGGGCCAGAGTCTGATAGATCTTTTGAAGAAGTGATTAATTGGACCTCAAGTCCTTCATTACGCATGTATTTATATATTTAAGGACAGTCAACTGTGAATTGCTTCATATAATGTTGTATTGAATATTGGTAAGTATCTATGTTCTTGCTATTTAAGAACAGCAAATTAATCTTTATGTGAATGGTTGAACAATAATATGAATTGGACTCTGTATTATAACTTCTCTACATGATATTTCTGTCAAAGTAATCCATGTAACTTGATGTCATTACTGTTGTCTTGAAACCTAATATTGTTGAAAATAACGATCTTATATATTTTGTTTCCAAAAGTATGTTTTAATTTTTCTTGGTTTCATTTTCTTTGGTGTTTTTTGTTTGTTACTACATCAGCTGGATAACTAAAAACCCTCCCCCACATCTATTTGTGAGAGAACTCTCTCATGTGTATGATTGTGCACTGAGGTGCATAACATCTCGCCACACGTGTGTGGGCAAGGGTTTGGGCACAGAAGCGTTTGAGGCGCACTTTGCACGTTTGTTTCATCACAGAGTTACATTAGCATCTTTATATTTTTTTTTTAAATGATCCAGATATGATTTTGCAAATTGAATGAGCTGCAACTAATCGAGTTCTACAACTATATCAAATCTGCAATCGGACAAGATCTACAACTGACCCAGGTCTGTGACTAGTGACGATCGGCCAGTACTATGAACAGTCCAAGAATTGTGACTGAACTAAATCAGTTCTGCAAATGGATCAAGACTAGCCAACGGACCAAAGGCTATGAGTTGGGCCTTACAAGCTCACAGCAAGAGCCAAATTCTGCGACTAGGCTGGCTCTATAAATAAAACAAATAAGTTGTGACTTGGGTGGGGTCTTCCAAGACTTATAAACCAACGACTTACTGAAAGCTGCAACTTGGGCTCACTTAGGCCCAGTTCTGCAGGTGGGCCTTGGTAACAGAAAATTCTGCAACCGAGGCTTGCAAGCAACTTGTCTTTACACCTTGGTTCGAGAATCAACCAACCACCTTGGGAACATGCATTTACAGAACTTTAAGTACACTAAAAGTGGGTATGTTATTAGTTATTAAATCACCAAACATGTGAGATGATAGATGGGACAACAGGCCATCATAATCTTTATAAAATGGATGAAAGAGCTCATTCACTGGCACTTAAGAAGGCCAAGAGAAGATAATCTAAGCCGGAGTGATCTAAATGCCTAAAAAAACAACAAGGATTAGGAGAAAAATCCAGCCATTGAAGACCTTCTTCATCCCATTTCTTCCTTTTTTTTTGGACCAATGTTTAATAACTGCTTAGTCCATTTAGAGTACTCTGATAAGCTACTCCTATTGAAGGAAATAACTTGGATACTATGATGCAGATATTGTTTACTGTAATGTATAAGGTTGAGTATTAATGTATTTTTAATGGATCTATATATAGCCTTTAAGGTCGTGTGTTTAATTGCAACACACACTTGATGGATCCACTCACTTGAGTGTGGGGATGTGGTCACCTTTTATAAAAACTTGGGCAATTCTTTAGAATGCTCTTGAGCATCCAATATGGTATATGACCAAAACAGTGCCAACCTAGTAACACAGCGAAGATTGTGGGTGAGGTGTGTGAATGACGTTCTCAAATGATTCACAATAATAGAGTCTAGTTCATAGACTTGAGGTCCATTAGGCTTCCATGGGTCATGGGGTCTTATTCCAAGGGTTGATTTATAGTGTGTTTTAAGTGAGAGGTTTTACAATTGATCCTTATTTGATTCAATTTTGAATCTTTGTGGGGGATTGTAACATATTTGGTAGTATATAACATAGATATTCAAAAGTGAATCTATATTATATGCGTAACTGATATATTATATTACTATATTTGATTGGGTATTAAATTTGAATGAGTTACAATATCACATTTATTATATTTAATGGCCTTGAATAAGGCATTATAGTGTCTCACATGTTACAATAACTCAAAAGGGTTGTTGAACAATGTATAGTGTCTGTGAGTGGACTCTGCTGGGGGATATGGCATACAAGCATGATTTCTTGGGGGTTTTTGTGAGATTAAAAAAGTATTGTTTTTCAAAGAAGAGACACATTAGTCTTTGTTCTTCATAATTCCTTCTTTATAGTATTTGAGAGTTTGATAATCTACACACTGGGAGGACCGTCCTAGTTATTCACATGTGGATTCATTTGTTGTGTAGAGAATGGTGAATCATTGGTGTATCCTTTGGAGGTGGATGTCGAATCAAGTCATCGCACTAAGAGAGTGACAAATCCATTTTAAAGATAGTGGAGTACCACAAGCGACACCAACAAATCTTTTAATCACAAGTTTGTTGGTATTTCTGTTTCTATTAACTTTGAAAACATCATCCGTGTACGTGTTATAATTAATTTAGTTGATTTTATATTCTTTTTGTTTTTGTTATTGTTGAATATCATGTTTATGCCACAATAAGCACAAAGGATTGTGTCCGCCTCCCTTAAGAATGCTTACCCCTGCTGGGCATCAGGGGCGGACACATCAGCGCTGAAAGTGATAAGCTCCCCCCCCCCCCAAAAAAAAGAAAGTGTAAATCACTTTTCAGTGTGGATGTGTTCGCCTCCCTAACACCCAGCAAAGGTTAACATTTTTACGCGAAGCGGATACAATCCTTCCTCCATGAGTAGTTTGAGTTATTATGATTATAATCTTCGCTGATTAACTTAAATATTAGACAGATTGTTACTGTAGTTTTTAATCTACAAATCTTTGTGAACATGTAACACTAAATTTACTACAAAATTATTCAACAATATCATCATTACATCCTATCTCTATTTGTCAACCAACATCATTACTTTAGATGGTGACCATGTTTGCTTGGTATTAGGGTATCTTTGAAATGTTTATAGAATTCATGGTATTTGGGATGATAGCCTTCTCAGTTCTGCTTGTTTTGGTATACAACAGCTTTGAAATTTGATAGTAGTACTCAAGAGATTTCATATTTCTTGGGAAAAAGATTTTAATGAACAGGTACAATTGCACCATGGGTTGGTGAAGGGACAACAGAGAGCCGGCCCATACAGCAATCTTACCATCCCCATAACAAGGTTAGTGCAACATGCCTTTTGTAAACGGATTGGGGTAGACAACTTAGAGAGTGGCTAAAGTTGGAATGACATCAGGGCCGACACATCAGTGCCAAAAAGTGAAAAGCATCCCCCAAAAAGTGTATTTCACTTTTTCTGCGCTAAAGTGTTAGCCCTGGTGTCATTCCCAACTTTAGCCACTCTCTAAGTTGTCTTACCAAATCCGGCCTCAGTCTAAAATGGACAAAACATGAACCTTGACATGTTCTTTTCTCAAGAATAACAATGCCTAGCAGACATGATATTTACCATGATCAACAAAGATACAGTCCATTGCCCTCAAAATAAAGAGCATGATGTTGATAATTTCTTTTATTAGGAACAAAACGTACTGTCATAAACAAGTCTTTGATCCAAAGGTTCAGTTGGCTGTGTTCAAATGAGTGGGTGACAATATGTCAATCAATAATTTTAAGTGGGCCGTCTCTAAATTCTCTAGGTTCTTCTTCGGAGTGGTGGTATGACCTCTCACACCATATAATTTTATGTAAGAGTAGGTAGGCCGAACCTTGTGTTCCTAACAAGATCAGTATGCAATTCCTTTGTTTAAAGGGTAATATTTGCATTACTTTGTTGCTGATGGATTTTTCATGGAGTATATCCTCTGATCTTGCTGCAGATTGGTTAGGGTTTTTCATGGTTAGAGACATTCAAAAGAAACTTAGATGTTAGAGAGAGATGGATCGGTTTCCTTCTAACAGAGAAAAATTTTATGGAACATGTTTAATAATTGAATGAATTAAGAAAAGACCTCTATTAAAAAATAATAAATAAATAATACAATTTTTTTAATATCCCAACATGCCCAAAACCATTTCAATTGCAGGTTGCTCTCTATGAAAACAACCATCTCAATATCTGTCCAACTACTTGATTCGTCCAAGACTCCCAAGTTGCTGTTTTCATGAACATTCTATTCATGTATGAACTTTTTTTATGATTTATTCATGTATGAGCTTTAAGTTATATGATCAAATATTAGAAGTGTTTATTTATTTGAACATAATTGAATTCAATTGTTTTTAATTCAGGATAATGTAATTCCATATGGCATTTCCAATTCAGTGAAATGAAATGAAATGAAATTTGCATTTTCAAATTGAAGCACAGAACAATTTATAAAACATAACAGCTAGTCATGTACATGTATAATACTTAAATGCTCTTCAGAATCATATCCAATAATTGCATTCTTATCCAACCATGGACAGCTCAACATCACCTGTTGGTGTGTTCTGAATCACTTCCCACTTCAGATTGTACTTCTGGTTTTTGGTTTTTGCCTTCGCATAATTGTATTGCAGTGTGATGGAGGAGGAGCACTCACTGAACCACTAGGGCCAAGACATCCTAACATGCTAGGCACAAATAAAGGCCAGCGATATGATATGGTCTGGGACCGGGATAGTAGATCAGTACGAAGAAGGAACAAGTCATGGTTGGCATCAGCTGCCTGAATCAAGCTAAAGCTAACCGCATTGCTTCAATTCTTCTCTATTTGAATCAGCAGGTGCTGGTATTAGATATCCTACTTTGTTTTCCTAGGTTTACAAGTCTCCCAACACTTCCTTTTATTTAAAACATAAAAAAAGAACAATGAAAAAAGGCACATTCAGATTCATGATTTAAAAATTGGTAAATCTCTTAGTTTTGGAAGGTTTAAAATCAAAATTTTCGGAGTTATTCGCAGAATCATTTCAAAGTAAGATGTTAGGCTTTTAGAGAGTTCATGAGTTCCTACTTTCCCATTGAACCAGTCACATCCACTTACTTGTATTTTAACCTTCTAGTGTGTGTTTTTATGCAATAGATGGAACTTTTTTAATATTTTGATCAATGACAGAATGTTTTTTATATGATTATGTAGCAATTGTAATCCCACACACATCCTTATCCTGTGTACATGTTTGATGCATGAAACATGCTTAAAGGCCAATTACCATTTTCAATTTTTAATCACAAATTGGATTGGTAAGGAGGGTTTTGCAACGGATTGGCCAAATGGAATTGGGACCAGCAACCCGTGGCTCATTTGCGGATTCTGATTCCACTTTTTAAAACCATTTTGTAGATCCCAAGTCCCAACCTAAATGAGGATGCTGAAAGGTCAATCTTTGACCTAAAGATAAAAAACCGGGAGCTCCAATTTCCATAAATGTTAAATAACTAGAACAAAAGAAATTCCACAAGACGAGGACAAACGATGAAATATACAATTATTTTCCATTTTTCCTCTTTTCTGTTTTATGCATTCAACGACGAAATATATAATTTCACTAAGATAAAAACTAATGACTCGTGACAAAGACTAATTGCTACCTCTTTCAATCACTACAAAACACACCCGCAACACCCAGATACAACAACTGCCTCTTCAAGGAGAGGACGTCATCTTTTCTTTTTTCCTCTTGGTTCTCTTCCCTTTCTTTTCCCCTGTTCTCCATTTCTTCTATGAAATAACCATCTCCCTCGCAATAAAGATTGCTCACTTCATTTGAGACGTCAAACAAACCCATCACATTTCCCTCCCTAGTACATCCTTGACATGCCAAACTGAACAGTACCTACCTTTCTGTACGAAGCTGCAGTGGTGGTCGCGGCACCAATCCCTCCAAACTGGGCTTTTGCCTGCAGCAGGTTTGCATCAATAGCGGTTCGATCATCAACCTGCTGTTCCTTGGCCACTCCTGCACGCGGTAGATAAAATGGGGAGGAGTTTATGTCTATGGCTATTTCTGGGGCTAATTTCGCTGACATGCTGCATTGTGGGGGTTGTGGTTTGGTTTGTGACATGTCCCTTTCACCCTCAGCTCCAGGCCTTTCTTGCTTTGTACAAGTTCGACGGTAACAGTATGGGGGAGGGACACCCTGTGGAGGAAGAACCGCATTCCTGATTGACATTTTTGGATCATAGGCATCTTTGATGCTGCTCCCGTTCTCATATGGAATGACTGGTCCCACGACTTTCCCAGGTTTGGCTGAACAATGATAACATAAAAGAGAGTTCTTACATCCAAAGTAAAAAAATGCAAATAGTAATCTTCTAATATACCAATTAATTAGAGGATGGACTTTATTTTGTTGGTTATGTAATATAGCTCAAACGCATATAAATATTGATTAAACATTAGCTAATTAATAAATAGAACAATGGTACACATTTTTAAGCCATCATAGTAACCAAGAGAGAATCAAGAGCATGAGAATGGTTGGATCATTTTGGGAAGAGGTATCATACAAAATACAATATGAATGACGGAGTGTTTGAAGCAATTTATAATTATTATTTTTTGGATAATTAAACAATTAATAATTATAGTCCTTCTATCTCCTTAGTAAATAAGTAGGTGAAATAAGATAATTTTTTAATTGTTTCATAAGAAAAAAGATAATTTTTAAATTGAAAATAGGATTATTTTTTGTTCCTTTTAAGTTCTAAATTTTATATCCTTGTTATCTAGTATTTTGATTGAGTATCAGTTTTAACTCACACAACTATAATTGGTATTTTATTAGATCAAGCAATTATCTACTGGTATTTTTTTATATAGTAAATTTCTAATGAAAGGTACAACTCCAAGATGACATCATGGAGAAGTGGAAAAAAAAAGGAAAAGAAAAGAAAATCCTCATGATTTTAGATATTGATTAAATGAACTTATTATTGGTTGTTAGTAAGCTTCATACACTTTCACTATATTATATTCTAATTCATTATTATTTTCAAATGAACCAGGGAAAATTTACAGAACTCTTACAAGACACAAAGTTGACCAGCCTAGGATGAAAGGACTGAGGAGGTCAAGCATGAGTTAGTGATTTTTGAACTACATACACACATACAAACATCTATCTATCAATCTTCAATCTTATCTGTCTATCTATCTATCTATCTTTGAGAGAGGAGAATGTCTGTACCCAGTGGAATCCTATGTCGTGCCTGTGCAGTCCTTGAAAGATTTCCAGAAATTCCATCTGTATATCTGAAATTCTTATGACATGCCTCCTCTGGGATTTGCCGATCTCTGAATGAACCCATATTTGGCTCTTCCTTGGGGGGTATTGTATTTGAATGGACAACTGTAGACCTGCAAATCAAAGACAGGTCGAAAATATTTACTCTGTTCATTTGAATAAAACTATCTTTATAAAAAAAAAATGAATAACACAATCAAATAAGAAAAAGCCTTGATACATGACAACCAATCTTTGATAATACACTTAGCAAGTCCTGGAGACACTTTAAAAAATGAGTGTGGTAATTGGTTTGGGGGTGGGGGTGGGGGTGGGTGAAGGAGGGAGGAGAAAAACAACTGCTGCATACATCCACAGGTATAACCATTAATACATATTATATGCAACAATGCAACCAAATATATCAATTAGAAAGTGTTAAAGATGCAAGGATCTAGATGTGGATTTGTAGTATGTAGCAACAGAATATGGGATGTACCTTTCAGGCTCACACAAGTGGTCAAAAATAATTGTAAGTGTTCATATATGAAATTATGCATTGCTCAAATGAACTTGTAAAGAGAATTACCTTGGAAGAGATACATGCTTCCTCTCCAGTGGAATCACAGGCCCACTTTTACCACCATTTTCCTCAAGATGTACAAACTGCTTTCTGAATTGATCAACAGCACTGCATATGAAGCACAAAAAACCATCAAGGGAAGAACAGCATAATAAATAAATAAATAAAACATTTAAGAATGAACCCATCTAAAAAATGCCAAGTAAAAAAGAAAGCATTAAGAACCTACCTAGGATAGAGAAAATTTGTCATTTCAGTTCCATTAATGTAGTCTTTGAGCAGTTGTGGATGGTATTCTAGTATCTCCCGGAAAATTAGTTCCCGAATGTCCTCCTTTGTCACCCTCCGCCGCTCAAACTCAAACTCCATCTTTGTGATTGGCTGGCAAGATGGCTCTCTCTCCACTTTTGAAAGGCCTTTAAAGTAAGGATCAGCCAATGCCTGGTAAACCCACACAACCATCAGTACCAAAACATCTCCACTTAGATGACCTAAAAAATTTTAAAATAAATAATGAGGGGTGCATCTCAAAGTCTGGATGCTTGACACTAGACACTGAACTTGGAGACACACGACAAGGTAGATTCTTCGACAGAAAGTTTCAAATCTAGAAACCATTGGCTCTAGAAACTACTTTATTTCTAATACTAACGCCTATGGTTTCTTTCTTTGATTGCTCATACAAGAAGTAAATAAGGGTTCAAATCAATTACGGATCAGATGGGCATAAAATTCAAAATCCCTAAACATGTTTCAATGATGCGAACCTCTTCAGCAGTTGGCCGATCCTTTGGATCAAATGCTAGCAGCTTTTCTAATAATTTGAGTGCTAGAGGATCTGCATTTGGAAACTTTTGTGCAAATGGCACAGGCTGCTTTTTCCTCATGCTGGTTAAGTATCTCCTTGCCTTTTCATTACGGACCTAGATCCAGTACAGAAGAAAGCATTGATGCAGAGATCAATAAGAAAACTTCAGCAACTACATTAAGTCATCCAACATAAATGGCTGTTAGCAGCAAAAAGAGTAATGTGTAATACCTGTGAAATGGTATCTAAAGATGGTGTCCCCAGCAGATCAGTCATCAAATCCAACTGATGAACAACATTCTTTCCAGGAAATAGAGGTTTCCCTGTTAATACCTCAGCAAAGATGCAGCCTATACTCCAAATATCAATTGCAGGTGTATACTGCAATCCAAAGCCGTCACTAGTTAAATCATATTATGAAAGAAAAAAAAATTCCAAAACATTTTACACTGCAGTATAAAACACTTCTGAGAAACTAACATCAGACTTGACACAGTTACCTGAATGGCAAGATATTTCAACTTGCAGGAGAGTTCAATGTCCCTTCCTGAACAAGCATTTTTTGTCTAGGGATTACTACTTACTTAAAAGACTAAGAAGACACTCCTTACAAAAAACAAACACAGATGTTCAAGTAATCAAGCTATGACTCATAAGAACAAAAGTACTTGAGGTAACATCACATTCACTTGGTTGCAGAGACTGTAACAAGCAAACTATTGAGATTTTAAACAGGCATTACAAATAATGGTGGATACTTCCAATAGAACAACTGAACTACAAAATTCACATTCATTCGCCTTTTAAACTTTGTTCAGCTGGGTGATTAAAGAGTAAATGCTCGAAAACTCGGGAAACTTCCATTATGGGGATCAAGCCCTTGCTAAGTTGATTGGCAATTGCTCAGGTCAAGATGGTTGAAGGTTCAATCAAGTCTCGAGTTCTCCAAGTCTAAGGTTTAACTATAACAAAACTTTAATAGTAAACACTTGAGTTCTCGAATTCTAGGTTTAACTGTGACAAAATGTTAAACATAACCATCAGAACAAATGAAAGAGTGTGAAGTAACACATACTGTAATCTTTGACAAACAACAATGCACATCCAATAACTGGAGTTCGAAGACAAGGTCAAACTAATGATATAAGTTTAATTTCTCATGTAGCTAGAATACTAGTGGTGCATCGCCACACTAATATTCATAGCAAAGGAAGAGAGAGAGCGTGATAGTAAAACATAAAACTTGGTGGGGAAGTAATAATGTATGATTGAACCTCGGCAAGAGAAAAATGTACAAGTATCAGTAGTGAAATGGTAAAAAACAAACACACAAAACAATATCCGTTATGGAATAGTACATCTTAATCATGCTTTTAAGGTCAATATTATAACAGAAAATGTGAGCTTGTTTCTCTGGCAACTATTTTCCACCCTGGCAAGTGACCACCATTTGAGTTTGGTTAATATAGTGATCTGCTGCAAGCTGTACTAGCAGATAGGATTACGAGTTCTAAAGCTAATCCAGCTGTTGCAAGTAAATCAATTGCTCTAAAGGTAAGTATAACTTAAAAATACAAGCAATTTTTTTTTTTTTTTTTTTTTTTTTTTGAGAGGTAAAAATACAAGCTTTTTATCAACATTACATTCAAAAATCATAAACAAACACTTGGACAGGGCATTACAGTCTCTATAACTTGCAAATTTTTTTAATTGATAAAAGTACAGCTGCAATTCACATGTAGGCCTAAAAGTCAAACCCATTACTAGATGATATGCATCTAGATCTAGCAAACAGGGTGCAATTGAAGTAAATTAGTGCAACCACTGTACCAACAATAAAAGAGTTGCACACTTTTAACCTATCAGATCACAAATAATGCTCTAATCATGTTGCTGTCTGATCTGAGTAAAAACAGAGCTGAACATTCAAGGCATGTGAATCAGACCTTAGAGAAAAACGATCCACACAGCTCTGGAGCTCTATACCATCTTGTTGCCACATAATCCTGCAAAATTTACTGCTTCAGAAGAAGTGCCAAAAACAGAGTATCATTTCAGATACCCTGTCATGATAATGAAAAGATGGGACTACATTCCATACAGAGGTTATTCATCGGAATCAAATGGAACAAATCATAACACATACCGTCCAAAATATTGTTGTAGGGGTATCATTGAACGCAACCCTAG
Source organism: Platanus orientalis (assembly GCA_025762735.1). Taxonomy (NCBI): domain Eukaryota; kingdom Viridiplantae; phylum Streptophyta; class Magnoliopsida; order Proteales; family Platanaceae; genus Platanus; species Platanus orientalis. Next base: position 14,391,107 of record JAOXJP010000006.1, on the reverse strand, counting down.
CCAACCCAAAATCACAAATTTTGAGTTTACAATTTGCATTTGCCAATATGTTCTTTGGTTTTAAATCCCGATGATAAACATTTGCTGTAGTCAAACAGTTTAGAATCAGACCGAAACTCCACAAATCCTTCAAAGTCCATAAACAACAAACACCATACCAAACTTCAATGTGTATCTAAAAGAGTTGAAGATAACTGAAAAGAGTAAAAAATACAAGGATACAAAGAAATGTTCTTTAACTGACGATATGCCCCTAGATTAAATAGAATGGTAAAACAGGCCTCACATGGTCAACCCCATATAGTATGGAATGGTTTTCGACATTGATGATAAAGAATCACTATCATATATAATAACGATAAAAAATTAATGAGTCATATGCTACTATAGAAATGGACAGTAAAAGTGACAAAGCAAATAGAGAAATTTCAAGTTACCCGTGTGGATGTATTTTAGCGCACGGAGCAGCTGATAAAGAAAAAACTGATAGTGTTCCCGTGTCAAGTCATCATTAGCTTTGATGACTTGGTGAAGATCTGACTCCATGAGCTCAAAAACAACATAAATATCTTTGAAGTCCCTGTTTGAGGGCGGTAACATGATGTGTTTGATTTCAACAATGTCAGGATGTCGTAGAAGCCTGAGAAGCTTGACCTCACGCAAGATTCGAGCAGCATCAGAGATGTGCTCAAAAATATCATGGATTTTCTTTATTGCCACTTTGTCCCCGGTATGCATATCAATGGCAGAGCAAACAACGCCATAGCTTCCTTTTCCTATGACTTCCTGAATTTTGTACCTATTGGCATCGCCATACTCAGTGAAGAAGTCCATCTCTGTTGAATTCTGTAGAAGAAAGAAACTGACTAAGACGAGTCTGTGATAACTCATACCAAACAGTAATCGACAGAAACAACATAGTGTTAAGTTCATTTAATTTAGAGAAAATTGTAAATAATTCAATGTAATGTGTTTCCTCTCCTCTTCAACTATTTTATACAACCCACCCGAAGAGACAAAATAACTACTGGTAAACTAGAATTATAATAAACAAAAAAATTTCTAACAGAAACAGCAATAAAAGACTGTTTATATGGATGGAAACAGCAAGCGTTTTCTTTTTCTAACAGAAAGCTTATGGTATACAGACAGTCAGTGGAAATTAACTACTTTTATCTAAACTAATGGTGATGGATAAATTTCCTGTTTTGAACTAATTATAGCAATGATCTACTCTCTAATTTTAGCAAAAGATGAAGGCAAGCAACTGAGAATAACACAAAATACCACATATTTCCTACTTATTCACATACAACACAAAAAGAAGGCAGCTTTTCAGATAGCCAATGAAAAACAGAGCGTGTAAAAATGTATTCCACACCACGAAAACCATTAAAAGAGAAAGAAGCAATTGGATCAACAAAGTTATAACTTTAGGAAACAGAATCGAATTACAAGAGGTGATACTGAGACTGCGTGACAGTAAAGCCCCAAACACGGAATAATATATGATAAGAAAGAGGTAGATGCTTTGTCTATTTGGAAAAGATAGCAATTTCCAGAAAAAGAATGAAAATTTTATGAAGAAATCATAGAGAGGCCAAATTATGCTCGTCACCGTCGACTGGAAGCCAAATTTTGTCAAAATGATCAAATTCTTTAAAAATAAAATTAAAGCAAAAAAAAAAACCAGCTGAAACAAAGAGAAATTAAATAAAGAATAATTAAAATAAAAGAATCATATGACACTACACGATGTGCTAATGTGAGAGATTCCAGCAGTCGAACCGTAACACTAGAATATGCTGTTAATTTTCAAACAGATCTAAACCGACAGCTCCTAGTCCAAAGATCCAATTTTTCCCCAAAAACCGGCACTATTTCAAAAATTCAAAATACTAATCCTAACAACTCGGATCTCATATCAACCATCTTCGCACAAATTCACGATAGAAAGAAACAGAAAAAAAAATCGCCATAAATCCAAACCTTCTTTCGCTGCTCTTGCTGCATTTTTCCACGTTCTCCAAAACCCCGTTCCCCCTCCCTTCTCTCTCAGAATTAATCTAACACTCACTCAAAAAAAACAGGTCCCAATCGTTGCAGAAATCAGCCACATTTCCCCCACCTACCCCTGCTCCGTATCACAAGCCCACAATCCCGCTTTATTCTCTTCGAATTCTTGATGAAACATAGAAACCGAACCAAATCCCTCATGCACCCCTCTTCCGCCGCCGTTTCCTTGCAAACCTTAAGAACCACGAGGCCAAATGCGACAACGACGATCATAGAGAGTTCAACCGCCTCATCAACTTCTGCATCTTTGAATCAGATTTTCAGAAACTCAACTGAATCACATACAGAGAAATTCACACATAAATACAACCGTTCTCCCCCTTCTTTCACGCAGATTTCGTGCCGAGAGAAGTTCTCACGAAACCCTAGATGCTTTCAATTGAAGAAGAAAAAGAATTAATGGAGATTGGAGCTCAAGAAATCCTAGAAATCGAAAGATCTGAACACATGGAGAGCAGAGAGAGAGTTAGAAATCTGAAGCTCTTGCCCTGAATCTAGGGCAATTCGTACTCGTCGTTATCCCAAATCCGTATATATGTAGATATTGTTGTGGGTTAGTGGCTGTGTATAGTAATTATATGGAATATTGAGCCTTTTTTTTTTGGATATCATGTGTTTGGCAGGTGAGTGGGAATCGCACAATTGAAGATTCGTTGCTAGATGAATTCAGCTTCATCTACGAACTTTTAAATCGCCAAAATTATAAAAGGATCCCTCTGTTTTCTATTTTTGGAAGAAGGCTGCTTTTTTCCAATTTGAGAAATATTTTTTTAGATTTTTTTTTTTGTTGTTGTGTGTGGTAATCAATTTGTTAAGAATATATATTAAAAAATCTATAGGGATTAAGGCACAATCAAGACATGTGTCACACATATAGGTGATTGTGGCATAACAAGTATTGTAATTGACCTTAACCCAATCCATCCCTTGGTTGTTTGATAATTGGTTTTATTGTTTTAATTCTCTGAAAAACTTTAATTTTTGATTAATTTTTATAAAAAAATCAGATTAAAAAGAATCTTTCAATAGCTAAACCGAATATAAGATGATAATCTAACCCGATTTTCAAAACATCCACATATGTTCTAGAATTCTCTACAATTCTTTTAACTTTATAAAAGTTATAAGACTCATTTTTAATATGAATATCTTTATTTATAGAGTATCTGAGAAGTCAAAGTAATCCTAAGGAGTGTGGGATCCTTATGAGATTCTTAACCTTAATTTATGGGGTCCAATATCCTTAATTAAATCAAAATTTATTTAGGACACTATTTTTTATTAATTATAAACATACACACTACTAATTGTAATAATTCATATTACATATTGTAATTGAACTCTCAAAGATTAAAAAAATAATAATAATAAAATCATTTCTTACAAATATTTTACAAATATGTCATTCCCCTATACAATATTCTTTAATGACCATGATGATAAAATAATCATTGTTCACCTCATTTGGTCATTAAAACATTATCATTAAGAACTTAATAAATCAATTAAACATTTAAAAACATTTATTTGATAAAATTATTTTCAAAATAAATTTATTTATATAATAAATTAATTTGAAATCATTTGACAATTTCTTTATCAAAACCACTGGTATCAAATTTTCTTATCCAATTAAATCATGTATTTTTTAAACTGAATATTCTCCTATTTAAAGATAGTGAATTTCTTGTTAGGCATTTACATTTTCTTAAATATCATCCAGACTATCCAAACTACCCATGATATAGCTTTAAATTAGGTATCACTGGTTGATAGCTCAAAACAATTAACAGGACAACTTAGAAAAATATAAATCCCTCAAGTCTGAGGACAAATCAATAAATATGAACAACACATAACCTGACAGTGATATTTGTATCAAGTGTGTGTATAATGGATCCCTTTAATACATTTCAAAATGCACCTACATGCAAGATTAAAGTTTTACTCTAATGACTGAGATTATATTACTCCATTATATAGCAATTATACATGTAGCAACTCTATAAATAATGTGTCAAACATCACCCATAGTTCTAAAGTTTCAAGTTTGCAAGAATAAGATTATCAAATCTCTCCACACATTTCAATTTATCTGACATCTTACTATGTTCCCTAAAAACCACCTATCTCATCTCATGAAATTCACTAATTATTCATATTAAGAAACAAATACATATGATTATAGAATAAATAGTTATTACTAAATAATTAAGTAATTAATTAATTATACTTATATTTTATGTAAATGGTTTTGTAATATACATATTTCTAACAGGTTTGTGATCTGTGATTAAGATACAACTCTGCCAATGTTTTTATCTAAATGCTTTATATATTTTGTGTTGTCAATCCTAAGTTCAGATAATAAGAAAGTTGTGTTAAAAGATTAGCATTTAATATTATCCGAACCATTGAAATATGAATCTTGAAAATTTTTTGCTTTTGCATTAAGCCGTTCTTATAGTCATTAGCATATTGATTGACTTGACTTAGTCCAGTAGACACGACAAATTTAGCTCCTCCCAAGTTTGATAAATTAATAGTTAGGTTCAGATTAAGAATTATTTGACACAACCCGAAATCCGCATGGGGGCATATAGTCAGGTCATCAATTGAACCTTTCATCTAATTCAACAATGCCAAGCATCTGATTTAGTTGGTGCATTACTAGGTGAAGAGTCATGCTAGTAATGGAGATCATGGGAGAGATATGATGTCATATTAATACAAATCAATGTGGCGATGCCTAACAAAGAGTTTCTTGGTAAATACATGCCGATGTTAAGTATAGGGTTTTTCTTGTGGTTTCTTGTTTATCTCGTTAGCTTCAATAATTCTTGGTTGTTTGTTGAGAACCTCAACTAGCACCACCAGCTAGATACTTCCATTATATGGCTCAACCAATTTCGTTAGCTCGGCTCGGCTCGGCTCGGCTTGTCAGATCAGCCATCACAGCTCCTTAACGTTAGAGGGAAATCAGATGGGAAGTTATCCTAACATTATTCTTTGTTTTTATTTTCTAAAGAAGTGGCGTTTTTGGTAGATCCAAACACATTAATTAATCTTAAAATAAACATGATTAGTGGATAAGAGAAGTGGTTTTTGTTTTGATGCCTTTTTTTAAACAAGATGGAGAGCCAAACAAACTCATCATGCAATCAAGTCAGATTCACTAATAATGTGTATCTTCATTTAATCATTGTTTCAAGGTCTTGTTTGTTTTTAGTTCTTACCTTATTTGGGGAGAAGTGTTAGTGATACACCCTTAATCCTAAATGCATATAGAGGCAACACATGATAGAGATCTCACTTATCTTATCTAGGTGTCTTACTATAAAATGGGAGCCAAACACCCTTAACCTAGGTGGCCAAAGTATCGCCTTTCCAAGAGTGAGCTCTAGGAATCAAATCCCCCAAACAGCATTTCATAGTTGATTGCGATGTTGTCTACCTTTTCGGCTTACATGCGGTCCCAACAGTTGTGCTATTAACCACTGCAGTTATGTCAGCCGTGCTATTAACCACATATGCCCCTTAAGATGCAGTAATGTCAAATCCAATCCCTTTAGTTCAATTATAATGTTACAAAAAAACTTAGCCATTTGCAAGATTGCACAAAGTTTTGGCTTGTAAGATGTAACCTAGCTCTCTTGCGTGCGATGATGGATTACTCTAAACACAGTAGTTATATGTAGATATTTTAGCACTTTTTTGTTCCAATATCTGTTTCAATGGTTTTTTTTATTTTTTATTTTTAGACATGAAGCAAAATCAGATTCCTTGCCATAAAGGTAGTTTCAGTAATTATATATAAAGGGGGTGCTTAGTAATTATGTACCCATTACGTACCCCTAAAAAACTCCCCTCCCCCCCCCCAAAACACACACACACACACACACACACAAAAAC
>JAOXJP010000006.1:14348241-14380476 GCA_025762735.1 Platanus orientalis | reverse complement strand
TACTAAGTCTACTATATTTTATCTTATCATTATGTAGATTTTTTCATGACAAATATATATTCCCAGAAAAAATGATCATTTGATGATTGTCAAAAAAAAAAAAAAACAAAAAAAAAATACTTGTAATAGCAAAGGGAGAACTATATAATAGCATCTACCAATTGATCGAAGATAATGTGATTGGTGATATATGCTATCATTGTTAAGGCTATAATCGAGTCTGTCATGTCCTATTGTAGGTGTTTGGGCCGTGTGAGTGAGCATGGTCTTAAAGTACTCTTTAATAAAAATTAACTTCTTGATTTAAAATAAATAAATTTAACTTTGTATTGATTTCTTATTTGGTTAATAGTAGCGTTAATTTTTCTTCTATTACTAAGGCTAAGGATGTGTTGGATTTAATATTTTATTGATATATGAGAGGCTGTAGTTGTAAACACGGGAATAATGTATATTTTGTTATTTTAAGAAATTTAAAATTTTGGTTGGAAATTAAAAATGGAAAAAGATTATATATTTGATAACCAATGATGGAATGGTATATATATTGAATGAACCTAAGGATTATTATAGTAAGCATGTCATTGGCATGTGAATAAAGTTATTGGTACTCCACAATAGATTGGCATAACAGAATACATGAACTATAGACTTATAGAGTGTGTTAAGAGTATATTGAGTTCAATTGGGTTTGAACATTGATTTTTAGTAGAAACTATCCGTATAACATATTATTAGCAAATCATTACCTCTCAGTTGCATATGACTGCAAAATTCTTGAAAATGTATAGTTTTAAAAAAGAATTGTTAATTACTTCTTCTTACATCTTTTTAGTTGTGATGCTTATATATGGGTTCTTGAATGGTAGAAGACTAAGTTGGATGCAAGATCCAAAAAATATATTTTTCATGGTTATACAGATCGAATAAAAGGACGGAATATGAGATCCTACTATTTGCAAGGTTGTCTTTGGTCAAGATCTAGTCTTTAATAAAAATTCATTGTAGAAAGAAAAGTTGTAGCAAGGCTCAAGTTCGATGGAAATGATTAAAATTAATTCTTTAGTTCTCTTAAATCTACCAAACACTCCAAAGTGAAGTTGGCATTGAAGAAACAGAAAAGAATGATGGTGATATAACAAAAGCTGAAGCTCAAAATGATCTACACCATCACCCCCTCCCCCTGCAAAAAAAAGGTTCCCGCTTAGCTCAAATATTATGTTACAACTCAAATAGCCTAAACTAATTTCTTATCAAGAAACATGTCAATCAATGACTGTTGTCAAGTGGAAAGTATTTATGAAAAATGAGATGGGGGCTTTATATAAAATAAGATTTAGGAGTTAGTCAAATTATTTAAGGAAGAAGAAGACTATTAGTTGTGAATGAGTGTATGCTAATGAATAATATAAAAGGTCCAATTAGTGGCAAAAGGGCATGCTACAAAAATTAGGTATTTACTTTGGTGAGATTTTCTCTCAAATTGTTTGTTTGAACACTTGTATTAAGTATGGCAATAATGATTTGGAACTAGAATAATTCCATGTTAAAACAACATATTTGCATGAAAATCTTTACAAAGAGATAAATATAACTCAACTTGAATTCTTTATTGAAGAATGAAAAAAGAATTTGATTTTCCATTTGATCAAATCGATAATTGGTAAAATAAGTGTCAATTTATTGATGTAAGTATTCAATTCATTATTGTGAGATAAGGGTTTCAAAAGTGTGAAGATAATCATTGTGCCTTTATTAATAGATAGTGGTGGGTTCATTATATTGTTACTTAATGTTGAATCCTTTTTTTGTTGATACTAATAAGAATTGCATTGCAACTTTTAAAGATCAAATAGCCAGAGACTTTGATGTGAAGGATTTGGGGGAATTAATTAGACACATGGGATGAAAGTTCAAACTACAAAAAAGAACAATATATTTTGGATAACCCATAAGTATTATGTTGAAATAATTGTGTTTCTACAATATTTAAAATACCAAAACAAGTCAATAGTCAATTTTCTGTTGGTTGTAGGTTATCTTCCTAACAGCCTCTTATTACCCAAGAAAAGGACAAAGACATCTTGAGTCTGTATGCATCTGCAATAAGGAGCCTTATATTTATCATGGTATGCAATAAATCAAAACACGTATAAATAGTTGGATCAATCGGTACATATATGGATCCAATGAGAGTTCATTAAAGAACTAAGAATTGGATCCTTTGTTGCACTTCTAGAAGAGGCCCAACCCATGGGCTTAAGTCATTTTGGACCTGGTTGGTGGTTGGTCCAATCAATTCTTGGTTTATGCGTTCTCATGCAACAATTTCTAGTGGAGTTTGATGGAGGAGTTCAAAGGTCTTATAGTTTTTGTTGCATTTCTAGAAGCTTTTGACTTGGTTATCTTGGAACTAGAAGGAATATTGGAAAGGGAGAGTTGGTTGCATGAGAAATGTTCTTTTATGTTTTATAGCTGCTTAGGAAATGTTTATTTTGGTTTTTTTTTTTTTTGGTGAAAGGCATTAAATGCCAAAGTAAGTGGCTTTTGTGGAGAATTTTCTCCCCTTATTCTCTATATAAAGGGTGTCTTTTGTAAGGAAAAAAAAAAACCTTTGTGACAAATATGAAATATTTCTCTTCTTAATGGCTCTCTTTGGTGTAAAAAGACCACAAGTTGTGGGTGTTCTTGGCATGACGATTTTCTATCCAAGAGCAATTTCTCTTTGGTTCCCTTCAACGACTTCCTCTTCTTATTTTGCAACTTGTCATGTATTTGGCAAGCGCTTAAATGAGCCCTTAACTTCTTGAAGTTGTATGTTCTCTTCATCCCTAACGCTATGGAATGGGCTTAAGCATAGTCTCTTTACCTTGATTGCTCGAAGACAACGGGCCTCCAATTAATAAAGAATCATCCATGTGGATAAATCCGTTGGAATTCATTCATGTAGATAAAACTGGTTGATATCACTTGTTGCTTCTCCCTCTCATCATGCACACCATCCGTGCCACTTAGAGCTGCATCAATTAATAATAGAGCTTAGTTGTTGGTGTCCTTCCATTCCTGGCTCCATGTAATCGCATGCATGAAAAGTGTCATTGTAAAAGACACTATTGTTACAAATCAACAAGAGGAAATAATGTAACTTCAAAGGCAAGTCAAGGTGCTTTTCCAATGCTTTACGTAAATTGAAACTCCTCATGATAGTGATGATGATGAGTCAGAGGAATTATTTGAAAACCCTTTTCATGATTGTGCTTTATTTCGTGAGACAGATGCGAGGGAAAATAAAAGATGGAATGGATGATTTAAAGTTGAAATTCCCATATTTAATGGTGGTTTGTAAGCCAAAAATTCCTTGATTGGCTCTTCATTGTTGAAAGAATCCTAGAATTTAAAGATGGTTTTGATGATAAAAAGGTTAAATTGCTAGCCTTAAGGCCAAGAGGAAGGGCCTTCACATTATGGGATCAACTCTTGATGACAAGGTAAAGAAGGAGAAAATTACGTGTCACAAGTTGGGAAAAAATAAAGAAAATGATGAGGGAAAATTTTATGCCCTTTAACTATACCCAAACTATATATTAAAGATTGTAAAATCTTCGCCAAGGAAGTATGTCAAGGACTACAATGAAGAATTTTACCAATTGATTTCTAGAGTTGATGTGACTGAAAATGAAGAGCAAAGAGTGGCACATTATATTAAGGTCTAAGGCCATTCATCCAAGATGTGCTTAACCTATATACTTTATGGACTATTTTGGAAGATTTTCATAGATCTTTGCTTGTTGAGAAGAAACAAGGCCAAGGATGTGTTGGGTTTTCTCAAGAGTAAGGAGAAAGAAATACTATGAGAAATGTGACTGCACAAAGTGCTACAACAGCCCAAAATCATGCAACTACTCAAGACTCTTAAAGAGGAGGTTGTGTAGCACCTATGGGTTTCTAAATACTAATGTACAAGGTAAAAAATCCTAGGATAGAAATATCATTCGTTGTTTAAAATGTGGTGGACCTTAGGGCATTGAGCTACGGAATGTGATAAAAATGCTAGCCGGAAAGGAAAGCATCTTTTGATTGAAAAAGAAAATGAAGAAATATAAGAAAAAAAAATGAAGAGGAAAAAGAAGATGCCATTACTCAAGGTGACATGAGAGTGTCCCTTGTGATCTGGAAGAATCTTCTCACTCTAAGGAAAGAATCACAAGAGGATTGGTTACATACGAATATTTTTCACACCGGATGCATTATTGGTGGTGGAGTGTGCAAGGTCATCATTGATAGTGGAAGTTATGAAAATGTGGTTTCTGAAGAAGCTGTAAACAAGTTGAAAGTTGAAGATCATACAAGTACTAACAAGTTTGTTTGGTTTAAGAAGGGAAATGAGGTGACTGTTAGTAAACATTGCTTAATCTCACTTTCCATTGGCAATTGATATTTTGACAAGATCATGTGCGATGTAGTAACTATGGATGTATGTCATATTCTTTTGGAAAGACCGTAGCAATATGGCTGCAAAATAATACTTTTTTGAAAGATAACACGAAGATTATCTTAGTCTCAATAAAGGAAGAAATTAAACCCAAGTCTAAAAAGAGGGAGGGTAGTAATTGTATTTCAGTGACTAAGTTTGAAGAAGAGGTGTCTAAGAGTAAGGTGTTATATGCATTGGGGACTCAAAATGAATCTTTAGTTGAAGACACACTTAAAGAAGTTTAACCAATTCATGAAGAGTTTGAAGATGTCATGCTAATAGACTTACCTCTAGGTTTTCCTCTAATAAAAGATATTTAATCTCAAATAGTCCCAACATCGAGTCTACCAAACAAATCTTCCTATAGGATGAGTCCTAAGGAGCATGAAGAGTTAAATAGGTAATTAAATAAGTTGTTGGAAGTGGGTTACATTAGGGAAAGCATAAGTCTAGATGTAGTGATTACATTGTTAGTCTTGAAGAAAGATGGATCATGGTGCATGTATATAAATAGCATAGCCATCAACAAAATTACCATCAAGTATCGCTTTTCTATCCTAAGGTTGGATGACATCTTGGATCAGCTAGCAGGTACTAACATATTTTCAAAGATTGGTTTGAAGAGCAAGTATCATCAAACTTAGACCCAAGAAGGAGATGAGTGGAAGATTGCATTTAAGACTCATGAATGATTATATGAGTGGATGGTTATGTCGTTTGGTCTATCAAACATGCCTAGCACTTTCATGTGAATGATAAATCATGTGATAAAGCCATTCATTGGAAAGTTTGTGGTTGTGTACTTCAATGATATTTTGATATATTGGTCATCATTTGACTTAAACTGCACCTTCAAGAAGTTTTCACTACTCTTCGAAAGGAGTAGCTTTTTGTTAACAAAAAGAAGTGCCCTTTTATGATGGACAATGTGATATTCTTTTCCACTAATTTGCATGATGTACAAAACTTTCATGGTTTGACATCCTTCTGCCTTTGATTCATTAAGAATTTCAGTACCATTATTGCTCGAATTATAGATTACATGAAGGTGTTTTTCAGTGGACCCATGAAATAAAGGGGAGCTTTCAATCTATCCAACAATGACTGTCCAAAGCTCCCATCCTTGCATTACTAAACTCTGGTAAGATGTTTGAAGTAGATTGTGATGCATCACGAGTTGGCATTGGTACAGTGTTGAGTCAAGAAGGCAGTCCAATACCATTCTTTAGTGAGAAACTCAATAGAGCAAAGCTTTGATATTCTACTTATGATGTTGAATTTTATGTCATTGTCCTAACTTTGAGGCACTAGAGATATTATCTCATTCAAAGAGAGTTTGTATTATGTCCAGATCATGAAGCTTTGAAGTATTTAAATAGTCAGCAGAGCTTGAGCAGACGACATGGCAAGTAGGCAAATTACTTGTAGGAGTTTATGTTTACTTTAAAGTACAAGGCATGAATCCACAACAGAGTTACAGATGCTTTAAACGGAATGTCAACATTCTTACTACAATCCAAGTACAAGTGATTAGGTTCAATACTTTCACATATATCTATGAAGAAGATGTTTTCTTTGGCCTTATTCAAGGAATTGTTGAGGGTAGCAAAGATAATCATTGTCTTTATGATGGTTTTTTTTCAAGGAGACTCATATTTGTGTTCATGATTGTTCTTTAAGGGATAAGTTCATTAAATAATTGCATGGCAAAGGACACATTGGCCGAGACAAGATTTTAGCTTTACTTGAGGTAGGTTACTTTTGGCCTAAGTTGAGGCAAGATATAGAGAGATATGTGGAAAGATGCTACAGATGCCAAGTGTTAAAAGGAGGAGCTATAAATGCTGGGTTATATATGTTAGGATTGGGACTGTGCTATCTTAACTGAAAACCAATTGGTGTCCAAAAAGGGAGTTGCACTTGCATGCCTGTGTTTAGAGCAGTTGTAGGGGCATCATCATGGAATCACATCAACAATCCCATCTCATAGTGATGCTCCTGTGACTTAAACCCGTGACCTAAATACCTAACTCTAATACCGATTGTTAGGACCGAGGTCATGCCATCTTAGCTAAAAACCAATTAATGTTATGAAGGGAAGATGAAACCCTTTTATGGCATTCACACACAGTCACACCAGCGGGCCTGTTTTTAGAGCGGTTGCAAGAGGGCAGCATTGTGGAATCACACCAATAATATATTCCATTACTAGTTCCAACGAATCCATGGATAGATGTTAGTATGGATTTTATTCTTGGGTTCTCCGAACTCAAAGGAGAATGGATTTAGTATTTGTCGTAGTCGGAAAATTCTCTAATATGGCATTTTATTGCATGTAGAAAGACCATGGGTGCTTCCAACATCGTAAATCTTACTTCAAGGTGATTGTGCGATTGCATGATGTTCCTTAATCTATCACTTCTTATTGAAACAAAAAAAAAAACATTAACCATTTCCAAAAGACCTTATGAAGAAAGTTGGGTACCTAGTTGAATTTTAGCATAGCTTATCATCCACAAACTGATTGATAGAAAAGAAAAAAAAAAAAAAAAAAGTAACCAATAAGAATGGGAAATTTAATCCAAAGCTTAGAAAAAATAATGTGAAGAGCTAGGATCAGGTATTGCCACATGTAGAATTTGTTTTAATAAATCCAAGAATTGGACCATTTAGCATATTAAAGTGTATAAAAGAAGCATGCATAGTTCATTGGAGTTGATTCACATTCCTACCATGGGACAAGTTAGTAGTAAGACAAAAGACTTAGTGGAGCACATTCAGTCTATTCATGAATATATGTGAAAACAAATTGAGACCAATAATGTCAAATACAAGACTACAACTGACAAGCATAGGGTGAAGGTTGTTTTTGAAGGAGACTTTATATGGGCTGTTCTTACTAAAGACCAATATCCAGCTAGGAATATAACAAGTTGAGTGCAAAAAAAGCAGGTCTTTGCGAAGTTTTGGAGAAGATCAACAATAATGCATATTGATTGAAGTTGTTAGGTTATGTTACTACATCAGATGTTTTTAACGTCAAACATCTTACCGCATATTTTGGTGACTCCGTTGAAGATGATAGAGAATTATTGCTTACCAGGAGCGACTGAAGTAGGTTGGGTCACACTAGCTTATTACATGGAGCAATTGGACCGAATAAAGAAGTACAAGCTGTGGGCTTGAGTAATTTTGCATTAGGTTGGTGGTTGGACATTGGACCAATTCTTGGTTCATGGGTTAACCCATGCAACAAATTTTCAGTGGGGTTTGGTGAAAGAGTTCGGGTTTGGTGAAAGAGTTCAAAGGTCTTATTGTTTTGTTGCATGTCTAGAAGATTTTGATTTGGTTATCTTGGAACTAAAAGGAATAGTGGAAAAGGTTAGTTGGCTGCATGGGAAATGTTCTTTTATCTTTTCTAAATAATAAGAAAATTATTTTATTTTACTAATTTATTTATTTTTGTAAAATGTATTCTATGCCTAAGTTTGTGGGTTGTGATAAAAATTTTCCACCCAAGAGCGACGTCTCGTTGATTCCCTTCTCCGATGTTCCTCTTCTTATTTTGGAACTTGCCGTGCCTTTGGCAGGCACTTGAATGAAACCTCAACTTTTGTAATTGTGTGTTTGCATTCCTTAACGCTATGGAACGGATTCGAGTATAATCTCTTTTCCAACAGACTCCAATGAAAGAATCATCCGTGCGGATAAATCTGTCAAGAATTTATCCATACGGATAAAATAACTCAATTTCACTTGCGACCTCTCCACTCATCATACATACCATCCATACGACTTCCAGGCTGCATCACTTCACTACTTGAAAGATACTTCAGATGTGGTTGTTTACTACGACAGTCAAGATGTAGACTTGGTTGGCTCTTTGCAAGAGATCAAGATAGATTATCTGATGCATAGTAACGACAACGGGAAGATAGAAAGATGTTCCTCACTATGGATGGGGACTAAGATTGGAACTGAGTTTTAAGAGTTTGCTGCCAGACAAGTAATTAATGATACCGTAAAGTGATTACACTGATGTTATCAAGAAACATAGTTGATCATTGTATAGAGAGATTTGCATTGATATGGGCTTGACTGTGATAAAGTGAATATGGATGGCAAAACTCCCAATTCAACTGATGTTAATGAGTAGAATGGAATTTCTGGCATGGACGACAATGTAACCAACTACATAAAAGGCAAATCTTGGGTCTTGTGCTAGAGGAACAGTAGAATAGTCTGCCATACAGCTGGCACCGACAACTAGCGCACGGCCCATCTTTGAATGGGTCCCACCTAAGAGATTAGCTAGGCCAAAGATCAACCTTTAACTAATGATAACCATTTTTTTTAATAATATGATAAGTCATATTTTTTGTGACATACAAAAAAAAAAAAAAAAGATATAAAAATAGAAAAGGATGAAAGTGTAAAAATAAAAATAAAAAAACAAATTTTCAAGGTCATTATCACCGATCCGATTTTAAGGGTTAACTTGGATTTTGTTTTGACTTGGGAATCGGCCGATCCAGCTGTGGATTGATTTGGATCAACAGATCCAACTTGGGAATCGGTTTTGAATATATATATATATATCTTTCAAATTTTGAATTTAAAATAATTGTTAAGGTTTTTTTTTTTTTTTACACTGGATCGACCAAGTCAATTCATAATTGGTCTGGATCGACCGATCCGACTCAGGAATAACCGATTCGAACTCCGATTCCGAGTTTTTAAACCATGTTGCAAAGGAATGGCCTCATGGTTGGCCGAACAGAAACAAGACTATACATTCTCTATTGGCCAAACTTTTTACTCTAGCATTGATATCATCCTCTTAAGATAATCACTCTTCTGAAATTTAAGTACGTGTATTGATTCCATGAGTCCAGTCTCATGTCTGCCGGCCTATAATTGATGTTAGATTGGAATAAGAGATGGAACCTGACAATAGTCTTTGGCAAGCAATCTCATAATATTGAGACATCAATCAATCTTGAGATTAGATCATGAGATTGCAATCTTGAGATCTTTGCTCTAGTCCTGTGGTTTTGATTAGATCAGAACGCTAGTCCAACAGAGAAAGAACTTGTTTTATGTTGTCAGAAAAACAAATTCCCCTTATAATTACGTAGCAGCATTTTTCCATATCGTTATCTGAGAATGAATTGCAATCTCAAAATATGCTTTAGAGTGTTCTCTCATTGGGCCAAAATGAGATCTCGATCTGAAGATTGCAGCCTGGATTGCTTATTACATACAGAAAATCTCATCTTACATTGTGATATAAGGTTAGATCATGATCTGAGATCACATGCCAAAGACATTCAGAAACCATCTCTACCTGGGAATACTTGATTCAACTCTTTCTTTTACTTTTTTTAAAGGAATATTAAGACAATGGGGAAGAGGTGAAATACAGATCTGTACAGTCTCATGTCTCATTAAATACACAGTTGTAGTTCCAAGTCAACAAACTAAGCACAACACAAAAGTAGGGTTGTTGTCTCCCCTCTATACAATTCTGTAAACAGACACCTCTACCCACCCTTTGATTAACACAAAATTTTGACAACTCACACAAATACCCATATAGACATGTAATTCATATTTGCAAATAACTCGACCCAACCCCCACTCCAAGGAGATAGAAAATAAAATACGAGAGAAATCATGTGCAAACTGATGAATAATGCCTTTGGCAGCAGAGACTTGCTCACCTTATTCTGTTCCCTTCTTTTAATATCACTCTATACAAAAAGAAAACACCCCCTCTGCTTCCCTTCAAAGCTTTCTTTGAAATGCTCCAGGCACATCCATCGCTCAAAAGTGGACACTGCCTATATACTACACCCGTCGGTGTGGTTTTTTTTTTTTTTTTTTTGGGATTTTCTCTTGCCAAGTATATATACTAAAAAGACTACGCATCAGTTAGCATTCACTCATTTGAGCTAAAAGTGCTTCCATTAAACAATGTTACCTCTTCTTCATTTTCTCACCCAAATTTCACTTTGTAGGGCTTTCTGGTGAATCTCCCGAGTAAGACCCATCTGGCTGACGGATACGGATGTTCAAATTATTGGAGAGAAAAGGTTCTTGGATGATCTACATATACAAATAAGTATGGTCTGGTCAGTGAATGCTTTGGAAAATCTTGGCACATAAAGAGAAATTTAATAGCAAGATACCATGATATTCAGATGAATTATAAAATTGATCTGAAATTAGAAAGGGTTCAAGTCTGAAATTAGTCTGAAGGGTAGTTCCATCATTTTAGGAACAATCTGTAAGAGAAGTATTTCATCAAAATATGGATAGGTAGAGCAATTTCAGTAACCAAGTCTAACTTGTAACCTGATCACCAGCTTCTGAGCCCTCTGAATGGAAGAGAATTGGGCGGCAACGTTTATCTTCATTCATCAAGCTTGAATTCTGGAAGTGCGTAACAAGGGCTGCCTTGCCCTGGATTCGAGCATAAGCCAAAGAAGCAACTTTCTCACTGTTAAACTTCTCCCATTTTTTCCCATTGAATGCCTGCACAAGCATTAGAAAAGCCCTGAGTTAGTATATCCAAGACCCTATTGTGAAAATCTTTCCAGAGCTATTGACCCCAAATGTTTCATTGCTTTCTGGCAGGTGAGATGCCAGAAATATGTCACTTTCTGATCCAAAAATGAGAAGTTATGGATCATCCACAAAATACCATATGGTTAAGTTTATAGGCACATTAACCACTTACATCTGTTCTGTAAAAATTAGATGACATAAAAATAAATAAATAAGAAAAAAAAAATAACATAATATACTATTCAAGGCTAAACAACAGACAGCAAATAGAACCTGATAGAAGGGGATAATGTGTGAAGGGGACACCATGTTGATAAACGCATAACCCACATTACATTTATTCTGCACCCACAAATGGCAATTGCCATCAGTTGCAATAAAACAGAGGGTAATTAAAAAATACTTCTTTCCAGAACCCCAGAATGGATTACCTTAAAATCAATTGGCAAATAGAGAAAATCATAGGTACCCCTGTGATTTTCATCAATGGCAGCCAGTAACATCTTTGAGGTGTACCTAATACAAAATAAAATAGATTGTTACCATCAACTTCAACATCTGATCCTACAAAACTACAGGGGCCATAATTAATTCAAAAGGTCATCAAACATCATTCTTACTTATTCGGGATGTTTTTTATCATTAGAGTAGTCCGGGTATCTTCCCCACTAACAATCTTGTCTATGTCAAGCTGATACTGCTTCTTGCTGTCTATCTGGTTTCCATTGTTCTCAACCCGCCGACTCCGCCCACGTTCAGCCAAGCCCTCAACACTGGATGCTCCTGGTCCTGGATATGGACCACCACCAAGGAACACAGGACCCAGCCTTGGTGAGGACATCATTCTGAAATTGGGTGAACCATTTTCTAATCCATTTCCTGACAGAGAAACTCCAGCATTCATGGCAGCACGAGCACCCATATTCATCATAAAACCCCCTTCATTGCGGCTTAAACCCATGCCTCCAAATGCAACTGGGCTCATGAAGGATGTTTCTGGTGACTCTGGGATATATCCAAAGTGCCTCTCAAAAGGAACACCAGATGGAGCAGATCCAACATGGTGGTGATGGTGTGATGAACCAACAAAGGAGCCTTGACTTGAGTAAAGATAGCCCTGTCCCTGTCCATTAGATGTATATGGATGTCGCATAGATGGTGTCGTCCAGGCAGAAGAATTTGTGTGCTCCGAGTAAGGAGTGGGACTACCCCAAAGAAACTGAGGCCCAGTCAATGTTCCAATACCAGATGCATTTGAGGTTGATGGACCAAAAGGGGACACATTTCCAGGACTTGGGGTCAAGTTTGGCTCTGGAAAGGAATGAGAATGCTGATAGGTAGCTCCATTGGCTGAACTAGTACTGTTAAATACCTGGTCAACATAACCAACCCTTCCCTGATCCTTACCAATAGGTGCAATCTTCAAAGAGTTTGACCCAAGAGGAGGTAGAATTGAAGCTAACCCAGGCAATTGGTTGCTGTTCATAGGACCAATGGTTCCTAAACCTGGGGACTGACTCAGAGTTTGCAAAGGGCCATATTCAACTGGACTGCTGAGTTGGGCCCAGGTACCTGTCACAAATGCGGCAGACTCAGCTTGCAACCAGACTCGTATTTACAAAAGCATCAGGACCAGGAACTCAAACCGAAATAAGCAAAGGAAAACAAAAACGCTACCAAGAAAAGAATACACAGAGAGCCTACCTGGAGGTGAATTGGTTATTGGTGAACCCATTTGGTGTCGAAAGCTCCTAGTTTCGTCTTGTTCCAGCTCTAGACTTAATTGCTGCATCAAGCTGAACATAAATGAAACAAGCATTATATATTAAACAATAAACATGGAAAATATATATGCTCCTCAGTAGATTGGAAAAGAGAAAAGGACAGGACCATAAGTTTAAAATTGAGCCTAACCAATTGGAAATGCAGATAAAAAGAATAAAGAATTGACTACAGTAGAAAATAACAAAAGTACAAGGAATGAACTCATTCCTGAGGGGAGTTGCAACTACAATATTTTTCCAGCAATCATACACAATAAGAGCTTGAAATTTTATAATGAAGCTACTCATAATGGTAAGTCGATACAAATTGAAACACTTAAGAAAATATTTAGAACTAGCAACAGGGCCAAGTGATCATGAACATATTACAAGTTAAAATGTCACAGTATCTCATGAGAGGGGTGAATAACATAGACAAGTCATTAACCAAATCAACAAAAACTATGTGGAACAAAATGTTCCAAATTATGTACCTCTTAGTTTAGGTGGTCTAGGAAGGGTTCCAATTAAATAGAACTACAGATATACCCCATCCACACAAAACCAAAGGTCAAATTAGATTAACTTCCAGAGGGTGTAAAGTCCTAATAAAGTTATTCACCACAATATTACATATAAGGTTGAATTAAAGGAAAGAAGCTTCAATAAAAAGAAAAGATATAGAAAACAGACGACCACAAGCACATGAGAAAACATTAAACTTGTACAATTAATAATTGAAAGGTTAATAACTATGGAAAGGAATAGAAAACAGAATTAGACCAAGTACGCACTTTCGACGAGCACCACCAGGACGGCTAGGTTCAAGCTTTATGCGTTTCCCAGCTATGTCACTCCTATTTAATGCCCTAAGAGCTGCTTCTGCTGCTCTGACATCGTAAAACTCAATAAACTTATGGTGCCGCTTGTGCGGTGTCTCCCTAATCTGTTTGCATGCAACAGGGAAAAATCACAATGCACACAGGATATATATATTGAAAAAGTAGAAAAATAAAACTTCATACCTCCTTCACTTCCCCGTAATCCCCAAAAATTTGACGGAGATCGTCATTCGAAACTGATGGATCCAAATTAAAAACTACAAGAGTTCCTTGGTTGATATCCTTGTCTGACGGGTTATCCTAGAACAAAACAAGACAAAAAAGCATGAAAAAGATGGAGATGGTAAAGCAACAGTGTGGCTATCTGGCTTAAAAGAAGCTGAAGTTCTTGTACCTTCGGAATGGAAAAATGGATGTCAAGTTTTCTCCGCCTCAGGGGCTTATTTTGTAATGCACGCATAGCAGTCCGAGCAGCCCGGATATCATAGTAAGATATCATCACAAAGCCCCTGTGTTTGCATGCAGTGTAAAGAGTCCTAATAGCACCATATTGCTACACAAGGGAAACAATACCATGATGTCAACCAAAATAAGGAACATCCTAGAACATATAGTTGAGCTGTTCAGGAAGTATGGCGTAATTTCAACACGAATCAAACCTCTCATCCAGAAACCACATTCAAGGCATGCAAAATTAAGTGACAAACAAGAAATTAGAGTAAACAAATTTTAGCATTTAGAACTCATCCATCCAAAGAGATGTTATTAAGAAAAATGGCAAGTGTGTGATAAGCATAGGATACAAGCAGGATTGATGACAACCTTCAGTATTGGAGATAGAGGGACAAGAATCCTCACAATTTTTAAGGTCAAAATATTTTCCTCTTTACAACAAATTTCATCACTGTCACAATCATGTATAAAAAGATATGCATTTTATTTTTATATTTTGTACATGTAATATACACCACCGAGAGACCAACAAATGCAAAATAACATAACATCAAAGTACCTAAATACATGGTAATGTAATAAAGTATCAAGAACAACATTGAATACATTCAGTGTAGATGGTACAAACATCACCTCATTTTATCTAAGGGAGGTCTAAGCTGAGTATGTTAATTATTGGTTCCAAGAAAAAAGGGAATTTGTATTATGGGACCTTGAACCTATATCACGGTGTACAAGGCAACCAGCATTTCATAATTGACTTTTTTCTGTCTTTTGTACAAAAGAATAGCATCTTGGATTCACCAAATGTTGTTCCACAACATAAACCAAAAAAACAAATGTGGTTCCACAACACCTCAAGCATTTTTTTCTCTCTCATCCATATGGACACCCTAAAATCCTTTTCTAAACCTCCATGTGGACGCCCCTCTCTCTCTCACACACACAATCTCTTCTCCTAAATTTACTCCCAAAATTTACATAATCCTCCTGTATATTAGTTTCCTTCAGCAATGTGTCTCTTACTCATAAATCCAGTCCTTTTCCTAAACATCCATTCTCAATCTCTTCTCTTTCTCCTCCCTAATTATCTCCTCTTCTCCCATATTATCTCCTCTAGATTTAAGTTTCTCTATCCAAAATGTCTCATACTCTCCCTCCTTCCTAAATTGTCATAATTCATTTAATTTTGTAATCTCATCTCCCATCAATCCTTCGTAAATCCTTTAGCAATTTAATTTCTCTAATATATTAAATGTCTTCTCTCTCATATCTTAAATATTCATTTTGTAATATGTTATTTTAAACTCCCAAAAACCTATCCCCTATCCTCCAAAACGTCTCCTACCCTCTCTTTCCTATTTCTTTCATTCTTCCTCTCATACATCCTTACTAACGTAATTTGTCTTATATATTAACTATCCTCTATTTCCTATCCCAAATCTTAAATACCTTTTTTAGTTCATATCTTAAACCCATAGTTTTTTCTCTCCTATCCTCCAAACTGTCTCCAACCTTTTCTTTCCTATTCCTTTCACCATATCTCTCTTTCTTTCTTTTCTTTTTTCTTTTTTTTGATAGATAAAGATAATTTTATCAAAACAACTAGGAGAAACACACGAGAAATACATTCCCCCCACCAAGGGTGGAAACACTTGGTGGAATACAATAGTCTCCCACCCAATCTTGAAATCTGATCCCTTTAAATAGGTGAGCAGACTAGGTGAAAAATTGCGAGAAATTTTTTTCATAAAACTTGGCTTGAGTTGTCGCGTTTCCTTAAAAAATCCTTCTGTTCTGCTCCATCCAGATAGCCCAAACATACCACCAAAAGAGAGCACTGCACTGCTATAGGGTAATACCTATGGGAGAGAGAGCTCCCTTGGCACTATGACCGCATTTGGCCATGCATAGAGCTTGGCATAACCCAATCTTTACCGAATCTGTTAGCCACCTCATACCATATTGCCGCTACGACCGGACAATGGAGGAATAAGCGGCCAATTTTCCAATGACTACAAGTATCCTTAACGCATGCCCTCCACTCCACGGCCCCAAGCCCCTAACATTCCAAGAAAGCAAGCATATCTTAATGAGAAACAAGTTGATTTCTTCTCCCACACCTCTCCTTCTGCTTCCCCTTGAACCGACTCCTACTCCACCCCTTTAAGTACCCCAAACCTTCATAATTGATAGAAAAAGTCATCCTTTTTAGCTCTATGCTTCCCAAACCACCCTTGGAAACCGATACACTTATCCTTTCATTTAGACTCTTTCACTCAATTTATCAGAAGATTTCTTTAACTTGGAACTCCATCCCCTCAAAGGAGACCCCCATATGTTTGCTAAGATCTAAAACCTTTCTTAAGACCCATGCAGACTAAGGGTCAACAGCAGCACTTGAATGGGTGTCTCCATTGGGGGAATGCATGCACCCTCCGACCTTGTGTAGGCCACCTGCATGAGCTTGGATCCAATCCTTGAAAGCTCAAAGATGCCATCTTCTGAAAACATGTCCTTCAATCTTTGGGTCTCTTTAGTGAACATGGGAGTTTCACCCTCAACACCGATGACACGTGATATTGGGTCATACCCCCTCGGGCCGTGACCAACCTCAAACTAAATTTTGAGACTTGTCAAAAAAAAAAAAAGAGTTGGTCCTGCCAGCAATACCTTGCTCCATCAAGACCCAAGACTCTTCCATCTCCTTGCCTAGAGAGGAGCAACCCAAAAAAACCCTATCACCTAGAGGGAGGTCATCATTAAATTCAGGCCCAGAGTCAACGGATTTTGACGCTACCTTCTTTCCTTTCCCATAGGACTCCCCTTTTGTTTGTCAAGCTCTACACTCTTGCTCTCTAATCACTATCTCCACGGACCTTCCTTTAGGGTGGTCAAACTATGAGCCTTTATCCTTCAACAACGCCTTTTCTTCCACCTCATGGGAAACCCTAACTAAGTTCGAGGGTTTAACAGCAGAGACGATAGCTCGAGCTTGCGTAGGGTTGTTTAGAGATAATCAAGGTCTTTCATAAGAGATAGAAGAGGAATCTGAAGTAACAACATTGACCTCTTGATCATATTTCCTTCTAAATGGATGGTATTGGGACCCGATTCTCGCTAGTACTCCCCATGTTGCCCGCATCCGCGTCTATTGAGGAAAGGCTTAACACAAGACCTATCGGTTTAAGAGATAACCCAATGATCCATCATATAGTTCCTCCTAACAAGCTTAATACCTTCCATCATACTAACCTCCTTGGATTGGAATCTAGTTAGAATGGGAAAAAGGGGTCAACCGAGGAATAGAATGCTGATCTAGCCTGCTAGATCGAACCTTTTGTCTTTTCTCAACCACCACCCTCTCTCCATACTCAATCGCCTTCTTCCTACCCTCGACCTCTCTCCTTTTAAGACCATCAATGAATAGCCAAGCACCATGTAAATTTGAAACACTTCATCTTCCCATTTGGTATTACCGGCTATGACTAGGCCCTCTCCACTGAAGCCATTGCATAGCATCCCTCCAATTTCTCATATCTTTTAACACCACTTGATCGTCCCCTCATCACCAGCCTGCATAACCCTCTTTGGATGCCTAATCATCAGAGTGGTAAACACATACACTCCCCTCCCCCCTTCTAGCTACACCTGGCTACAAATTTAGGATGTAAAGAAATTCCTCCCTCCACAAGGCTACATGAAAGGAAATGTTTCCATCTGAAATGAGAACTACAGGAGGAATTTTGGCTGGTTCTTTCACCAGAACTCGGGCCCATTCCATGGAGCAATCATCCGTTGGTTCTGCCCCTAAGAAACCACCATAGTCACCGTCAATCGCTTTGAGCACTGGAATGCACCAAAGGTGGGCTGGAATTTCAAAAGCCTTGATCCAAATCCCATCTTGCAATGGCCCAAAGGAATCGCACCCAACTTAGGTGCTCCAAATATCAATAAGGAAACTACAAACTCCCCATTCCTTAATGCCACCCTGTAGAACAAGTTCCTCCTCTAGGACTAAGGGGAAAATGATGAAAAGGTTGTTGAAGAGTCCTTTTGAACAAAACTACCTTAAAAGTTTCCAAACTTTTTTCCCATCGAGGATAAGGCTTGAGCACTCAGAATTGCACCGAATGGTCTAGCAACCAAGCAAGAGTGCAACTATACCACTCTATTATCGGCCTTAGCTTTTTTGGTGTAGATAACTCTTCTCCCATGGGAGGCTCGAATATAGGCATTTCCCTTATGGGGCCACTCCCAATTATCTAGAACCTAGGCATAGATTTTTGTTCTCTCCCCGAAAATGCTTCCCCCTACAACCCTGTTTTGAGGTCTGTCGTTGAAGTAGCCTACCATTCCTTGTTCTCCTTGCATTGTCTGGGTATAGGATGTGACACGACCACCCTACGTTGGTTGTGATCATCCCTCTGACCCCAATGACAAAATTGTTTTTGAGGATCTTTCTGCCGCTTGGGTCTAGAAAATATTGACCTCCTCTCGTGATGGTAATCCCTTCACTCAGGGGAGCTTAGTCTCCTCTACAAGTAATATGGTCGATGCGATGCCTCCTCATGGCCTGAGATTACATATAATCAAATGTGATATAATTACCCAAACAAGACTCATGGCTATAAGGTAGACAAATGTGATCACCTGATTTTCCATTCATCATGCAAAGAGAATAGTTATGGGGGAAAATTGCCACATATGGGCATCTTATTTGGAGCAAGTCAATAGAGTTCAAATTGCTAAGAGAGGCAATCCGAAAAAAATACTTAGACACTTTAATCTTGAGATTACATATGGTCAAATGCAATGAATCATGAAGTGATCACCCATGGATCAAAATCTCAGGATCGGGATCGGCACTGATCCAGTCAAAAGATCGCCAGATCCCTAGCTAGTTCCATGAAGGATCGGCTGATCCCAGGCCTAGGATGGGCTTGATCTCTCGGATCGGTCTCAGGCGATCCCAATCTGATCCGGCCAATCTTTAGAACTATGTGATCACCTAATTCTCCATTCATCATGCAAAGAGCACAAATATGGGGGAAAATTGCCATATATGGGCATCTTCTTTGGAGACAAGTCCATAGTATTCAATCTGCTAAGAGAGGCAATCCCAAAAAAACTTAAATGCGAGGAAAGCACATCCACATTCCATGTCCCAGGAAGAACCCATCCGAAGTAGAATCATAATTAAATTCTTCTTTTTTTTTTTTTTTTTGGACAACTCTCAAAAAATGATTTAAAAGAAAGTACGCCTGGGACTCTAGAAGCTAGATGTTCTTATCAGGATCATCACTAGAATATGGGCATCGTTAAGAAGAGCAAGAAGATTAGCCACAAAATCAATTTCCAACTCAAGGTCTCTTGAAAAAGATAGGTTCTATAATATACCCATATTAGAATTAGAAAGAATAGCATACACCCAGAAATCCTATTAGAGGAAATGCAAAATAATCTTGGAAGGACTCAATAGGGAATTTTCACCCCACTAAACATCTTTCCAAAAATTTGACAGTGCAACAATTACCAATGAGATCAAAACACCTCATCAACTTCTAAATCATTGATATTTCTTCAAAGGTGAAGATTCCATGAATAGGATCTAAGAGCCCAAATAAAGTGTATCTTGGAATGTTCCCTCTATTCGTGGCCAACTCAAAAACTAAAGGGACTTTGGATTCTAGGGAGCTACTGTTGCAACATGTATCCTTTCATTAATCCCATCAATCGCACCTCCTCTCCCCATTTCCTTCTTACCTTAAAATTCTAGCTTTTGTAATCATGGTTTCAAAACCTAGATGATTCGGATTGAAATCGGACCTGAATGGTCCAGACCTAACCTGTAGATCGCGATCTCACATGGGATCGTCCAATCCCTACATGGGTTCGTCTACTCCAATATATATATATATATATATATATAGTTTTTCATTCCCCTTCCTATAAATTTTTGTTTCTTCAAGAATGTACAAACCCTTCCCTGATTCTCTATAAATATTTCTAAAATTTTTTAAATAACATATAAGAGGTAAACCCCATGGCCTTATAACAAACAATAAATCTAGTCACTGGATTACATATTTTCTATTTAATAATAAAATTTTCTAATGGGGGCACTGCCCCGCATAAGGATAGTGGGGAGCAAGCCCCCCTAACACCCCTATAATAGAAGGCTAGATTAAACTTCACAACCCATTAGCTAAAAAAATGAATCATGTATTTTTATTTATTTTTTGTTTATATGAATTTGCACATAGTTTAGTTTTTATGCATCAACATATATAATAACATTAGATGTTTGGTTATGCAAACTACAATCTTGAACTTATATGAACCTTGTAACCTTGTTCATACATGTATGATGCACTTAACAAGCCTACAAATTATGTTCACCATTATTTATATGTTATTGTATATGGTTTGGTTTTTCGACACTAGAAGTAATCATATTAGATGTTTGGTTATGAAATGTTCAATCTTGATCTTTATAAATATGCATGCTTGTAATAGTGTTAATTCATGTATGATGTAATTAACACACCTAAATTGATGTTTTTCATTCAAACTTTTTATATAAAGCATTATAAGAATATTATGAATTTTTTGAAATTTTTTCGGAAATTTTTTGGCTGTCAATCGATTTCAGACCGAATGATCCAAAGGTGGATTGCCGATCCAATCCAATCCAATCCGATCCCGGATCGGTTTCGGGCCTAGACAATCCGGTCCAACAATCCGAGCTCTTGAACCATGTTTGTAACTCCCTCAACATTTTCCTCCCACACCACCCATCTTCTTCCTCCACTCCCTATGTTTGTCTCTCTCGCCATCCAAAATAACCCCATTCTCTTTGTATGTAAGAGGTCTCTCTCAAGAGATATTTCTAATTTCATTTTCAATCTCGTTTCTACTTTTTATCTTCCAACTATGACCATCAAATGATCTTATCCTTCTTTGTTTGGACGTATTGCACTTTTAAAATAACAACAACAATAGTAATAATAATAATCCAAAATACTATGATTGGCTGTACGGTTGGAATTAAATAATATATATCACCCATTGATATATATATATATATCAATGGGTGACATACATGACCAACAAGATTCACAAAGCCCACACTGCAATAGTAGGGTCTCTCAATGGATGGGCCATAGCACCGAAAATGTTCAGCTCAATCAATCTTAATTCAGTTCTTTGTTCACAGTATGTATAACCAGAATGTAATCCAAATATTTTCCATCAGTTCACACCTAAAAGTTGAAAGCCCAAACTTAATGTCATTGGGGACAATCTAATTTTCTCAATTTAATCCATTGTAAAAGACATTTTGCAAATATAGTCAAGAAAAGACCATTTACTGTGAAGGTAGGCCAAGTTCCAACACACCACAGCAAGATTTGGCCAAGGTTCAATACTTTGGTTGGGCCAGTGTTCAAATTCGAATTTGGATTGGGCCAGCTTGATCTCAATGGAATGGCCTGTACAGACTGAACACATATGCCTACACATTTTATATTTAAAAATTTGCACCAGCCTTTAAAGGGTCTTATGGCCTTCTCATACATAGAAAGACCAATAGGCGGGATGGGCAAAGTGGTACCGTTCAGATGCTTCAGTGAAAGTTGCGATGCCTGAGATAAAGAAGATGGTGGAGTTCACAAAGATACTGCAAGCAAAGTTCAAAGCTCCTCCTCCCAATTAAAATATAACTAGACATTCATGTCTACTTAGTAGTGGTTTTACTAGTCTGTTTTTATTTTATTTTGTAGAAGATATTATAAATTGAATCGTGGTTTCTTTTTGAGATAGCTGATAAGTACAAGTGGCTGAAAAAAAAAATCCTAAAAATTTATATATGTAATTGAAATTTGAGTCCGAGGACCAGTTTCCATTGCATGCCACTATACAAGGAAGCACTCTTTTACTCCATATAACTACTGGATGGGTGCTAATATTGATCTTCGACCTGGCCCATTGGGTCTGTATACGACAAATGCACACAAATTGCATGCGTATAAGCCTTTGGGTCTAAGAACCCAGTGGGATTGGCAGTCCATTTTATTAGATGAGTGATCTGTTATTAAGAGGTGTAATTTCAAAGACTTGGCTTCTTATTCACATGATTACATTGAAGCCTAATCTATAAACGATTACAGTTCAGCTTTGGCTCAACAAGCATAGGGTCCACACAATTATATGCTATTTAAAAAGCGGATCATTTAAAGCAACCCTTCAAATTATAACAAAATTTTATAATCAGTTAATGCTATTTCATATACTATATTAAACATTATGTCGAAACCTATAACTTTTGTTATTAAACTGAGATATTATTAGGCTGCATGGTAATTCTAGACATTAATATTCTTATACACCACACCTTAAAGTTATATGTTTAAGAAAATTAAAACCCTAACAACATTGCCCATGCAAATTCGCATGGGTTAATTCGCTAGTAGATTGAAGTGTTCTATAGACCATATATCAGGGAATGCCAAAATCCTAAAAGCCACTGGCACAAGGGGTATATAATTGTTTCCTCAATAAAGTACATAATAATAATAATAATAATAATAATAATAATAATAATAATAACGTTTCCTCAACAAAAATAGAATCACATATCAATGGCTTTACTTAATTAACAAGGAGGTGAGGGAATGACCTATCATATATCTAAATCGACGTGACTAAGAAGGCCTGAGAATGATATAACCTGAATAAGAGTAGGGTGCACGGCTTTACTCTAGATGCGTTTCTACTTGAGAAGATTGCAGATCAATAATGATATTAATAACCTTATGAATTTCAGTTGCCACAGACTGTATAACAAGAAGAGGAACCTTCTGGAAATTCAATCAGACCATGGAATTGAAAGAGTGCTTAACCGAATCAGAAGATAAGCCATAATATTTTTATGCTTCTTTTTACTATATATATGTCAAACTAATTTTTTGCAACTTTCCACCTGAAATACTAAAAGTAATTCTTCAGAAACTTCTTTCCCTCTATTATTTAAATTCAAGGAACTTCCATGCAGGAAGTATACAGAGAACCAATCCAAATGACAGACTGAAGCAAGCATTATATGCTTACAGAGATTCTATCTCTGTTTGATTCATAAAGTAAAACTGATCTTAAACAGCTAGCAACCATTGAACCCAGTAGCATCAAGTGGAGTGCAAAATTTTTCTGTGAGATCCATATCATAGGATGTGTTTATTAAGTTGAATCACAAATTTGTTTTGCAAGGACTGTATTGTAAGATCTAAATTGTATACACATGAATCTCACAGAAAACAACAGAAGAAAGAAAATAAAAATGGGGGTTGGGTCTCCAAGAAAATAGCTGCAAGTCAATGTTTTGAGAAATAATTTATGTTTTTGGCTAAATCATGAAGATATTAAGTTTAATATTCTCTCCTTTAAAAGCAAACAAAAGGTAAAATTTTACTTGGAAGTAAAACAATCAAATAGGGAAAATAAAATTAAGCAAATGTCAAGCAATAATAAGTAGCAGGACAGGAAAGAGATTATCAGAATCAAACTGAAATGAGATCTCACTAACCTCAAAGAGAGTTCTCAATTCTGAGTCCTCAACATTACTATTAATATTCCGCACAAATAATGTTCTAGAAGGGTGCTCCCCATATGGATGCTCCCCAGCAACTGCTCCAACGGCATTTGGAAGACCATACTGATTGGCCCCATTACCAGAAACACCATCAGCTATGATCACCTTTGACATACTCACACTGAGGCTCTCCTGAGGATCAAAGTCCATTTCCATACCCCCTCCACTACCAAAAAAGTCATCATACTCATCCAACTCCTCCAGTTTACTAGGCAACCCACTTAGGTCAAAATCATCCATTATACCAGCTAAAAGCTCATCCTCATCATCAGGAAGTAAGTTTCCAATTGCATGCGGCGCAACATCCTCCAAAGAATCATTTCCCTCCACATCTTCATGTAATTTATTTAAGCTAGGTGAGAGATCATCAATAGATCGACCGCCACGTTCCGAGTCTATAAATTTCACTGCAAGTTGGCAAAAACAAGTTGGAATTCCGTTCCCTCGATACATAATGCTATACAGAATCTACAAAGGAGAGATGGCACCTACACTTTTCATGTGGAAGAACAGGTAATGAACTCGAGAACAGGCTAGCATCAGTTGATGCATAATATGCATCAAATCTAGCGGGAATTCTCCATGCACCATTTCCAGATTTTCGAGGAATTTTCAGTGATGGAATATCAGAAGGACCTGCAACAGATAGCACCAATGACATAAATGCCACACTATACATATAGGTATTCATATATACATATGCAAATGGACAAACACAGAAAACGAAGGAGGACCTTTGAAGTTGCTTGAGGCTGAATGATCTGAAGACTGCTCCATTTGATCACCTTCTGCAAATAGTAAAGAAACGAAAGAACAAAAGACCACCCAATTGTGAGAATCTCAACTTTATGAAAATTGGATAATTAAATTAATGATTGGAGATAATAGTTAGATTATGTCATGTTGGTTTCAGTAAACATACAGGACGACACAGAAGAAAATTGTAGAATTTAATGCTAAATTAGATCCCATACTACCTGAAGCAAATGGGTTGGTAGACTTGTGTAAAATAAAGTTAAAACGAACAACTGCTGTCTCATCCCATTCAGTAATTGTACCACAAAAAAAAAGTAAAAGGAAAAAAAAGGGAGGAAGAAAATTTCTGAGCAGTATACAAAAACACATTAGCTTCCATAGGTTTGAATCATTGTAAAACATAATTCTACTCGTGAACAGATAGAGCAGTCATTTACCAGCTGAAAAAAAAAATTGCACCAGATAATTAGACCCAACACTGGTAAATCCAAACTTGACTTTACAAGATTGAACTGGTAATGTTTTATTCTGAAGCCTCCCTAAATCAGTCCTTAGCAACTTGCACAAATGTTCATTCCTGAACTCTAAAATAAGCTTCAGAATCATGTGCTGGTTGTCTACCTAGAAACAACACATACATCAAACCTCTCAAAAGATCAAATTCAGAAAACTCAAGTATCCTTGAAACTGGAGTCCAGCACAAAGTGAGGCCAAATAATTTAATCAACTGAAATGGAACTGAATATGTATCTAGATTGCAACTTAAGAACTGGGGGCAAGAGGGAAAACTCTAGCAGTGCAGTTTTATCTAGTGTCACAAGAAGGTCCAAACTCCTAGCAGAGATTCAGGCAATTGATGCTTTCTCAGGAGTTAGAACTAAACAACCCCTAGAAGAAGAATTACTTGGTGGGCAAGCATCAAAAAGACATTCCATAATGTACAACCACAAATAAACTAGTCTTCCATGATCCGTCCACTTGAAATCAGGGCAAGAAAAATCAGAGCAAATTTTCAAAAAATATAAAACAAAATCACAAGTCAGAGAAAGAAAAAAATAGAAGCACATAATTCACTTGATTTCTCGTTAGCCCAGTTACTGCTGAAAGTCGAAACTTCCAAAACAGAACCCAGCAAACCCTAATTTCTACTAAATCCTTAAAACCCAACAATTATTTGAAGGAAAAAATAAAATAAAATCAAAAGATGAAGAAGAAGAAGAAAACCATAACTGAAAGAATCAAACTTTAAAACCAATATAAAACAAAGATTCAAGTAAAAACCCAATCTTTACAACATTTTTCTAAAACCCATATTTGTAAAAGATCACTAGTTCATAAGATATCTCAAAACAGCACAAACCATCCCAAATTCAAACCACCCAAAAAACAAAAACTCACAACAACATAAATTCTCATTACCCGATCAAAGAAATATCCAAACAGTCAGCATCTCAAACAAAGAAACCCAGAAAAGAAACAAACAGAACAAGGGTCAAGACGAGATCACTTACCTTATCAGAAAACCCTAAAACCCAGAAATCGTAAGAGGGCACAAAAAAATCCCTAAAATCCAGTAGAAGAAACCTTAAATTCAAGGAAGAAAGAAGAATTCACCATTAAAGGTCGATCTTTGAGAGATTGGAAAGAAATCTAGTAGTTGTAATAATGGTCTAAGTTACGTAAGAAAGAGAGATGTTTGTTTCTTATACTCCTCTACTTCCTCTTCTCTCGCCGAGAATACAGAGACGGAGAATGAAAGATAATTGGACGAAGGGAGTAAAATAGCAGAGAATGATTGGAAAGGCAATGCAGCAAGACAGAAGAACTCCTTTCTCTCTCTTCTCTCTTTCTCTCTCCTCTGACGGGGATTTTTCTGTATTTGAATTGGGTTTGGCGTCCGTTGACACGACCTCCCCCTTGTATATAAAATCTTTAAATTTGTGATAAAGGTTTTAGAAATATCATCTAGATAATGTTAAAATCTAAACTCTGGATTTCGAGAGAATTACTATACTGCCACTGATTCCTTGCGGTAGTTGTAACCATAATCTCTTGGAATGGTGAATGGATAAAAAATGCTCACCTTAGCGAATGCTAACCACTGTTCCTTGTCAAGCGGCGGGCACATCAGCGCTAAAAAGTGAATATGCACCTCCAAAAAAGTGAAAATCACTTTTCAACGCTGATGTGTCCTCCCTTAGCAAAGAGCAGTGAAAAGCGTTTGTTAAGGGAAACTTTCATAAACCGATCCCCTTGGAATGTGTTTGGTTCCTAGTTTCAACTTGCCTGTTTAGTAGAAATCCGAATCGAATCCTGGCCGGATGTCTCCTGCGTCAATCAAATCATCAATTTTATGTTGACACGTGGTGAAAAAAATTAAAAAATATGTTTTTTACTGTGTGGTTAGGGATGTAATTTGCATTTTTTACCATGTGTCAATGCAAAATTAATCCTTGATGGACACTGGACACATCTTGGTTGGAGACGATCCAGATGGTTTAATAGAAAACTTAATAAGTGATTATCAAGCTCTTTTGGGTTTTTTCTTAATTATGTATAATAGGGAATATTAATTAGAAGATATATAATGTTACAAAAAGAATAGCATGTCATTTGTGACCAAAAACTGGTGCTACCATGCGTGACTATACCACAGGCTGTCGTGTGGTGCATACTGTCAAAAGCATAAAAAAAGAGTTTCAATTAAAAAGTTGACGTCTTTCCAAAAAAAAAATTAAAAAATTAAAAAGTTTATGTATGAAAAGAGGCACCAAATTTGAAAAACACATCATTTGTCAATTTGGAAGCCATATCCTCTACGCCATAGTACTCTAGGCTGTGGGATGCCCTAGACACTAAGGAGGGTGGGGTCCTACAAAGAGTGTATGGGCTCCACCCCCTTTCTGTTTGGAGTAGGGATGCAAATGAGTTGGATTCAATGCGGATAGTAGTACGTCCAAATTTGGTTCATTTATTTTTCGTGTATATATGAATTCAATTATCATTGAAATGAATTTTTGAAAAGCATATTCGAATTCATATTTGTTAAGTTTATTGGATATTTGATATATCTTATTATTATAAACAGATATTAGATATAATTGGATATTCAATTAACAGATATTTATATATTAACAATTTTAAAACTTTTTATATGATAGAGAGATAGGGTTTGGTGTAGACTGTTGGATTCGTTTTTGATCCAATGGTCTACACTCATTCTCTATATATATTTATATATATTAAAAAATATATTATATATATTTATTATATTAGCCAGATATCATATAATAATCAGACGCAGATAATTAGCTGAATATTTAATCAGATTTAGATATTATCCGTAACGGATATGTATATATATCCATAGTTGGTTTATTTATAATCGGATATTTTTTTTAATCAAACGGTATTTAATCGGAGCAATTACAAGTTTATCCATATTTGCTTTAAACGAAAATGAAAGTGGACCGGACTCAGATAATAATCGGATACTTGCAACCCTAGTCTGGGGCATCTCGCAGCGCATAGTACTGTGGCATAAAGGATACGAGTCTGTCAGTCTGTGGTATATGTCACGTATGGTTCCACCAATTTTTAATCACAGAACATTTGTTTCATGCAAGAGGGGGTGAACCCATCAGAATCCTCTACTACACTTAAGTGATAGTTTTGCATGCATTTTCAGTGTGACATGTATTCCAAAAATTAAATTTGAGTGGGTTCTTTCAACTTTTTTGATATGTGTCACACTACAAGTGCATGAAACACAATGCAACACATTAAGATGCAGTAGGGGATCCTGAGTGGGTGATACGCCCCTTGTCAAACCTAATAGAATCTGAAAACTACTATACAAATGGAAGTGAAAGGAATAGAAAAATAAACTGTAATACTTTGAGATGCAGTAGGGGATCCTAAGTGGGTGATACCTTCCTTCTGAAACCTAATAGAATACGAAAACTACTACACAAGTGGAAGTGGAAGGAACAGAAAAACAAACTGTAATGAAGGGTATCACCCGAGAATGCCTACTAACGCCAATAATTTTTGTTTTGGTTTTCATTCCAAAGGGAACTCCATGAGCTTATAAGATGCTGACAACTTAAAAGTTACAATCAAACAGCCACTACTGTGGAATCAAAATGGAAACTTTAAAAGGGGTTTGGGGAGGATAAAAGCCCTGCAAATTGGAACAAACAAGGAAAAAGTTCTGCCTATGCTATTATAGGTATATTTACATTGCATTTGGAGGTTGAATAGAATGTAATCATTTCATTTTGGTTTTTCATGGCACGAGGACACAAGATATTTAGAAAGAATGATATATATATATATCATAGTTTTGAGAACCGGACCAGCCATCAAACCGGTAAGGTGGGTGGTTCAGGTCCAACCGGGTTCAACCATTGGTATGTTTACATGATTTAACCGCGGTTTGCTCAATCATAAGTAAAATGTAATACAATACCAAAAAAATAAAACAATTCATAATACATTCTAAGGCTTAAGACTGAGTTACAAATTTTTGACATACCAAAAAATATAGAAAAATACCAAAAAAAAATAAAACAATTCATGGAAAGTGGGATTGGAATGTGAAAAGACACATTTTTAGTTTTTTTCTTCATAATTTACTAAAAGAATAAAAACCGGCTCGTTTTAATAGAATCGGGTTCTTAAAAAACCGGTCGGTTTTCATTGGTTTTGCTGGTTATATCCAGTTTTTGGAAAATCACGGTTTTAAGCCTTTAGAGAACCGTTTATGGTGCCGGTTCAGGTTTAACTGGGTCAAACCACCCGGTCTGATCCGGTTCTCAAAACTATGGCTTCAGGACTGTAGTTTAGTCTCGGCTTGAGTTGACCTCGGCCGAGCCCAAGCCCGACCGATTTGCAGAACTAACAACAAATATAAGATGTACAGTAGGTCGTGACTTACAGATATAGTGGAAAAATACCCCTGTGAAGTAGTCATTCGAATTTTTGGTCTTGGAATTCACTTTATAGACTAGACCCTGTCAGCAAGATTTCCCAGTCCAACTCCGTGCTCCAACAAGCATTAGGTGGGAAAAAGCATTTCTAAGGACATTTTATTTGTAAATACAGCACCATTGTGATTAGTACACCCCTGGATTTACAAAAGTACCCATTATGATGCTTCTTCCCCTCATATCAGCATGATCCCCTCTTGTAAATCCAACGGTTTGAATGGTCCCATATGTGTGTTGTATTCTCTTAAAAAAAAGAAAGAAGAGGAAAGCTTACTACACTTAAATTAAATGCTAGTGACGAGATCACTAACATATCATAAAACTCAATTCTAATTTGTTGGAGCTGAGTTTCGAATATATGTTTCAATAATTTCTTAAGACATATATTCGGCATTAGTGTTGTCAATTCCACTCAGCATCCAAATAAGCTTTAAGACATTAACACACTGAGCTAGTAAGCATTCTTGTCGCCAAAGCATATCTTATATCTGTTTTTTTGCTAATACTTCTGACAAAGGAATAGAATGCTTGTCCTAGCAAATGAAAAAGCTTATTTTTAGGTCTGTGTGTTTGTGTGCTTCATTAAGTGCTCCTTTCCTCATGTTGAGCTCCAACGAAGTCCAATTGAAATTGGTCATTCTCAAGCAAATTTGAACAGGCAATCTTGCAGTGGTTGAGCTTCTTGTGCTATCAGCGATTTTGAACCACTGGCTTCCAGAGTCGCAGGATTGATCTCTACTCGAGCATTTGCATGGATTAGTGATAATGGCGTTGCTTGAGTCAACATCCAAGCATACTGTGGTACCGTTCGCGAGGTTTGTGGGAAGATGCATCTTGGAGTCTGATATGACCTCCCATTTTGAACCAGGGTCAGTGCAGATGATACCAAGTTTGGCTGGTTTTCCCAACCCGGTAGCTTGTAAGCAGAAGTAGGTTCCCTTCACCACCAGTCGATGGATGAAAAATTATTTTGTATGCCCTAGCACCAGATAGTCCCTGAGCTGCATCTCAAAAATAAAAAATAAATAAATCATATCAAGTACCCCCCACCCTCCCAAAAAAAAAAAAATCAGACATAACTAAGTGATAAAGTATCTGATAATGACAACGGTATTTTGGTAAATATATCATAGGAAAAAGTATCTTGTGTATATATCAAAAATTTTGATGCTGAATGGAGAGACATCAGTCCCATTACCAATTAATACGCCACATGTTTCCTAACAAATTAAGGGTATCTGAAAAACTACACATGGATCAAAGGAGGGTTTTATGATAAACACACAGCAAGTATGTACTTATGCCTTTATCAAATTACCCTTTGTCAAGCATCTTGTGGGTAGGGGTGCCAATTGATCTGTCTGTTTGACCATTAAGCACAACATTTAAGGGCACAATCAGAACCCAACTGAATTTAAACGAGGTTAGGATTAGCCAAACCTAACATAATTAAAACCAAGCAGGCTGGTTGGTCCTTAGAACAACGGTTATTAATCTGGTCTATGGTGGGTGAAACTGGATTAGGTTGGAAAATGCTTATCCTAACCCGACCTGAATCCCAACTCTTGGCAATCCTAACCCCCAAAAAAATAAAAAAACACAAGGGTTTGATTGGCTTGTGCATCGTTTCCAAAAAATCCCACCCTAAATCTGTTTCTGCTTACAGACAATTGTCTAACGGGTTAGACACACCACAAGACTAGTAAAATGCATTTAAACAAACACACTTGGAAATGATACTACCTTGAAATGGTGTTTGAAGGGAAGAGAGTCTTTGTACGAAGCTTGAATTCCGAATCCCATGCCAATCCCAACGCAATAAGCCATAAGTTTGTTCCATCCCCATCACCCCTTCTCTTAAGTAATTACTTCCTACTAGCGTCCACATAGCCAAGTCCCAATCCAGTTCGGCTGCCGCACCAAATAAGCAATTCAAGAACACATTGTCACTTATTCGATCAGCCCCGAACTCACTGAGAAACAATGGCCACCCTTGTTCTAACAGAAGCCCCGCTTTCCTCATTAAGTTATTCACCACACTTTCACAGACCTGATTACGAAGGCCGGTCTTTCGAGCTTTACTGTCCGGAAATTTGTACCAGTGCACCTCAAAAACTAGCTTTCCACTGAACGTTAGGTTGACTGGTTGCTTGATGAGGAAAGTAAAATCTGTGTCGTAATTTAACCCGGAGAGTAGAACAAGAATATCCGGGTTCGCTGCGTGTACTGCTTCAGCTCCTTTCAACATGTACCTAATGTGATGAAGAGAATCAACTTTCAGAATCATCTTCCATGCGATACATGTAGAGGTGATCACATTCATCTATTTTTTTTTTTTTTTTTCATTAGTCTAGGAAGAACACAGTTAACAACTCAATGAATGATGTAGATCAGATAGTGAAGATCAACCAATCTAGTTCATTTTTTAGACGTGATTCCGAAAAGGAGTCCATTATTTGTTGGATTCCTAGCACTAGACGTAAGCCATATGTATAATGGAGTCTAGAGGGAAGATGTCATCCATAGGGGTGGGCACGGGCCAGGTTCGGGCCGGGCCATAGTAGGCCCAGGCCCAGCCCTCAAATTATAGACCGGGCTCAGGCCAAGGCTTGGGCCCGTAGGGGAGGGCTCGGGCCGAGGCTTGGGCCCATAGGGGAGGGCTCGGGCCGGGCTTCGGGCCGGCCCATGAATTTTAAAAAAAATAATTTTAAGATGTAGGTTTGAACTCTAAACCTAT
>JAOXJP010000006.1:14336858-14348141 GCA_025762735.1 Platanus orientalis | reverse complement strand
GGGGGATTTTCTCTTACCAATTTTGTACACTTACATCTATGCAACAGTTAGCACTCAACCATCCTCTCATTTGAGCTAAGAGTAAGGCGCTTCCAATAAGCAGTGTCAACTCTTCTCTGCTTTCTCACTCAGATTTTCCTTTGTAGGGCTGCCTGGTGAAGCTTCCAAGTAAGACCCATCTGGCTGACGGATACGGATGTTCAAATTGTTGGAGGGAAAAGGTTCCTGGATGATCTACATATACAAATAAGAAAGGTTCAGTCAGTGAATGCTTGGGTTGCACATTGGTAGAGAAAGAAAAATTTAACAGCAAGACCCCCTGATTTTCAGATTGACTATTGAGAGGAAAAAAAATGAAAAGAAAAGCATCTGAAAATAGAAACTTTATGGATGACAAAAAATATTAGTAATTAGTATAATCATTTCGAAAGGCAGCTCCAATTTCAAGAACAATTTGTAATTTTTCAGTATTTTGTCAGCAAATGGGCAGACATAATAGTAAAAGTAATTAAGCCTAAAGTGATACCTGTTCTCCAGCTTCTGAGCCCTCTGAATGAAAAAGAATAGGGCGGCATCGTTTATCTTCATTCATTAAGCTTGAATTCTGGAAGTGGGTAACAAGGGCTGCCTTGCCTTGGATTCGAGCATAGGCCAAAGAAGCAACTTTCTCACTATTAAACTTCTCCCATTTTTTACCATTGAATGCCTGCACAAGCATTAGAAAAGTCTCAGACCATCCAAGTTTCAACTGTGCAAATCTTTCCAGAGCTTTGGGATTCTCATATTTCATCATTTTCAGGAAAGTGAGATGCCGAGATTATTTAGCTTGCTAATCTTGGAATGGGGGGATGCTAGGCTGTCAAGGTAAATGTTTGTCAACTATGTTATTACATCACATGTTATGGGGTATATGGAAGGAGAAAAATAGAAGAATCTATGAGGGGAAGAAAGGAGTTGCAGAGGTAGTGGATTCAATCACATGTGAAGTGGCAAGGTGGGTGTTGCTCTCCGGAGAGTCGAGTGGCAATTAATGACACCATTAATGATTGGAGATCATGTATCTTAGGGAAAGCTTCTCAGCCCCCTTATTAGTCTCACAGGTTTGGATTCCTCCTCCCAACAGGAGTCTTCATCATGGGGTAATCCGGGGCCGGCTTGTTTTGGTGATGTAATTAGAGATCATGAAAGCAATTTGATTCTTATAATTTGCGGTCCTTTGGTGGTCTGTGATTATTCAAAAGTAGAGGCCTCTGCTCTTTTGTTGGATCTACAAAAGCTAAAACGGTAGGGGCTTCTGGTGCCATTGTGGAAGGAGACTCCTCAGTTGTTATCTCTTGTGGAAGTGGGAAAAGTTTTAGGACCTTGGTCTCTTTGGCATTTAATATATGAAATTCAAGACTTGGCACATGAGAGTTGAATGTCTTATTCACTCAGTTCCAAGGTCTCAAATGAAACTGCTGATTGCTTAGCAAAATGGGGGGCAAATCAGTCTGCTATGTATTGTTTGCTGTATTTAGAAAAAGTTCTAGTTATTCATCAATAAATAAATAAATTTGGCTTGCTAATTTTAAATTGATATGAGGATCCTCCTCCATGAGACAGGCCATATTGTTCAGTCAAAAGGTACATATTAATCTTTTATGCCTGTTTGACAAAATAAGATGACAATCAAAAGTGGAAATCAAACATGTAAATACTATTCAGGACTAAATAAAGGACAGCAAATGGACCTGATAGAAGGGGATAATGTGAGAAGGAGACACCATATTGATAAACGCATAGCCTACATTGCATTTATTCTGCACCCAAAGATGACCATAATGATCAGTTGCAATTCAACTGAGAAAAATTATTCAGTACTTCATGCCAGATGTTCCAGAATAGAAATACCTTAAAATCAATTGGCAAGTAGAGAAAATCATAGGTTCCCCTGTGATTTTCATCAATGGCAGCCAGCAACATCTTTGAGGTGTACCTGGTACAAAAACAAAAATAGAAAGATACCATCAACTTAAACATCTGATCCTCCAAAACTACAGTAGCTACAATCAATTCAAAAAATATCAAAGATCATTCTTACTTATTTGGGATGTTTTTTATCATTAGAGTAGTTCGAGCATCTTCCCCACTAACAATCTTATCCAAATCAAGCTGATACTGCTTCTTGCTGTCTACCTGGTTTCCATTGTTCTCAGCCCGCCGACTCCGCCCACGTTCAGACAAGGCCTCGATGCTGGAGGTTCCAGGTACCGGATATGGACCACCACTGAGGAACATAGGACCCAGCCTTGCCGAGGACATCATTCTGAAACTGGGTGAACCATTTTCAGATATGTTTCCTGACAGAGCAACTCCAGCATTCATGGCAGCACGAGCACCCATATTCATCATAAAACCCCCATCTTGGAGGCCTAATCCCATGCCTCCAAATGCAACTGGGCTCATGAAGGATGTTTCTGGTGACTCTGGAAAAAATCCATAATGCCTCCCAAAAGGAACACCAGATGGAGCAGATCCAACATGATGGTGGTGATGCTGGTGTGATGAGGCAAGGAAAGAGCCATGTCGACTTGAGTAAGGATAGCCCTGTCCCTGTCCATTAGATGAATATGGTTGTCCCATGGATTGTGTTGGCCAGGCAGAAGAATTGGTGTGATCCGAGTAAGGAGTGGGACTGCCCCAGAGAAACTGAGGCCCAGACAATGTTCCAATACCAGATGCATTTGAGGTTGATGGACCAAAAGATGACACATTTCCAGGACCTGGGCTCACATTTGGCTCTGGAAAGGAATGAGAATGCTGATAGGCAGCTCCATGGGTAGAAATGGTGTTGGTGAATACCTGGTCAACATGGCCAACCCTTCCTTGATCCTTACCAATAGGTGCAATCTTCATAGAGTTTGAACCAAGAGGAGATAGAATGGAAGCTAAGCCAGGTAAATGGTTGCTGGCCATAGCACTAATGGTTCCCAATTCTGGTGATTGACTCAAATTGTGCAGAGGGCTATGTTCAACTGGGCTACTGAGCTGGGGCCAGTTACCTGTCATGAATGAGGCACAGAACTCAGCTCATAACAAGAACTAGAAATTACAACAGCAACAGGACAAGGAACTCAAGTAAAGCCAAGGATCTAGAGAGACCCTACCTGGAGGAGAATTGGTTATTGGTGAACCCACTGGATGTCGAAAACTCCTAGTTTCATCCTGTTCCAGTTCTTGAGTCAATTGCTGCATCAAGCTGAACATAGAAGGAATAAGCATTAATATTAAGACAATAAACTAGGAGAATAAATACATAACTCAATAGACTAGAACAAAGAACAGGACATGCACAAAAATTTGAATTGAGCATAATCAATTGGAAATGAAGACAAATGGAAAAATAATGACCCATGGAAAACAATTACAGAAGTACAAAGGACGAACTGCACTCCTAACGAGAATTCACACTATGCAGACACAATAGTTTACCAGCACATGAAAGAAGACCCAGAAGTTTTACAAGGAAGCTGTTCATGTTGGAGACCTCGTATGCATCATTATATAGTATTCATGTGGCTTGGTTGTAATTACATACCTTTGGGGGTTACTCTAGTTCTTTTTGTATTTGTATTGTACTTGTATGGTATACCAATACTATACGGTTTATCATATGTATAAAGTGTATATACAAATAATAATAGAGAGTGGATGAGAAATATACACCTACGAACAATTTTTTCCCCCAATTCTTCTTCTCTTCTTGCTAAACCCTACATCTCTACTACACTTACCACATCAACCAAACCAACTTGGTATCCATGCAGAGCTACAATAGAAGCCTCAGAGGACCTCAAGAGTAGAAGAGTTCAACAGAGGGTTGCTGATATCAGCAGTAAGGACAGTGTTCATGGTTCAGTAAGTTGTTTTTAGTTTTTGGTAATTGATGATTTTAGACGAATTTTCATGAAGCTTGCAGGTTTTAGATGAATTTCTCCCTAAAATCGACTGAAAACCAGATATCATAAAACTGTTTCGTATGATCTCAACGGAGGTTCTTACCGTAATAGGACAGTAGATCCTAGTCCTATACAATCCAGAAACTTGTGCAAACAAATATCAGCTAAGTCCACTGTTTTTTTTCAAGTTTCTTTGCTTGGTTTGAATGGATGATGTGGTAAATGGTGTTGATTGCTCAGTTTGAGGAGTTTGATGCTCGATTACATGTTTTCTGAGAAGTTTTAAAGTGCTGTGGAGGTTGATTGATGTGAATGTGGGTTCATTAGGGTTGGTCAAACATTGTTATATGAAAATTAAGGCTGTGTAGCCCCATGTTCAACAGATTCAGGTTGTGTACCTTCTGAATCTTGTGATTATGCAGTATATCAGGCTGTGTAGTCTTGTTCCTTCACAATTTGTGATAGAGTGTGTATCCGTAGGACTGATTGATGTTGATCCGTCTTAGCTATGTGGCAAATTGATTAAATCCAAGAAAGTATTGATTGGCCATATTCATTTATTCATTTTTGGACTGTTTTGTGCAATTGCAGTGTAGACAAATCAGTTGCCTAGATTAGGATGTTGTCATACTTCCAATGTTGAGTGGTTGTTGAAAAAGTGGACTGTATATTCCCTTGCTATATTGTGGTTGCTGAAACCTTGTTTGAGAAGGTAGTTGCAGTGGGCCAGCTTGCAATATTTTTGGAAGTGGTGATACTGCCTTTTAGTGTTGTTTGTTTGGAGCTTGTGCAATTTCAAATTGCTTTAACATTGTATTGAAAAGCCTTGGTATTGAGGATAAATTAAACATGTCAAAATCTAGTCCGTCAAAATGCAATGCAAGACAAGATGGTCACTTTGGAGACTTTTGGCACAATTTGCCTCATCTTCTGCTTGCTCTGGAACCTGTCTCCTCTCATGATACCATGCGTAGTCCTTCCTGGATCATTGATTCAAGAGCTTCAAATCATACTACTGGCATGACTTCCTTGTTCTTCTCATATCATGTATTAAACAAGACAAAGTTCAAGTAGCAGATGGATCTTTCCCCTCAGTTAAAAAGGGCAGTCTCAATCCAAACTTTCCGTTGAATTTGTTATCTATTAGTCACCTTACTAAGACCTAGAATTGCAGTGCCACTTTTTTCCCATCTTGCTGTGTCTTTCAGGACTTGGAGATGAAGAAGCTGATTGAGAGAGGCCATGAGGTTCAAGGACACTACATTCTTGACAGTTCTCCACACATTGCTGCATATGTGATCTCCAACAGTTCATGTAAAGAAGTATTTAAGAAAGAAAATAAGAATCACAAAAATTTTAAGTAAAAACAGTAAGGAACTAGGCTGAGCAACCATGTACAAATTGCGAGTTCCAAATGTCAATTGTATTTCACAAGAAAAGTGAATAATATAGAAAATTCAATAGCTCCGCA
This sequence comes from Platanus orientalis, assembly GCA_025762735.1. Taxonomy (NCBI): domain Eukaryota; kingdom Viridiplantae; phylum Streptophyta; class Magnoliopsida; order Proteales; family Platanaceae; genus Platanus; species Platanus orientalis. The sequence continues at coordinate 14,342,732 of JAOXJP010000006.1, read as the reverse complement.
ACCATCCCGTCTTTCTTGCTAGCAAGCTGGAAAATCGAAGGAAAGCGGCTCTACAATGGCTCACTGCCACACCAAATGTCAAGTCCAAAACCCCACTTGGCTGCCACAGTACACTTGTAAAGAAACCTGACACTGGAAGCTTTCATAACCACTGGTTATCTTATGTAGAACAAGGGTCAAAACCCCTCTTAGACAATATAGCAAACACTTCGAAGGCACAAAAATTTCAACAGAACTTTATATGCCTTGAAGTTTTGCTTCAGTTTTTAAGCAAACAAATCTGTCCAAGTTTAATGATGATGATGTAGAATGTGTAGGGATGAAGAAGATGGTGGGCAGCAAAACTTAAAGAAAACAGAAAAGAAAAGATCAAAAGAAGAAGAAGATGAGGGAGAAGAAGGATAAAAGAAATACTTGGGGAAATCACCAACCCCTAACAAGGAAAATTACCAATCCTTGCCTCTTGTAGGCAAACCAAGAGAAGAAACTTTACCACACACTAGCCAGCTGTGAGAGAATTAGAGAGAGCTTGAGAGCTTCACGAATTCTTTTTTTCTTTGTCATCAGTAGTCGATCCTACCTCCCTCCTCCTTATTTATAATAAAAATAGGCATGAGCTTTATTACACAAGGACTCAAACATATAAAATTAATTAGAAACCCAAGAAAAGCATCTCCCACCTTACATGGTCGACCAACTGATGAGGACATCGGGTCTAGACATGCTTTCCATACTTATCAGAGGCAGCGCAAGAGGGATGGACCCTTACTTTGGTTCTAGTAGAGGGTCCCTACATTTCCGGGATATTATGTTGCATTTACTTCTTTTAGACATTGTTTGTGTCTCCTTTAGGGGGGGATACATTATTTGAGAGTAGTTTAGTCATTACTTGTTTAGTTGGGGTTTTTTATGTCTTTTGTTTTAGTTAGGGCTATTTTGATATATGTAATTAGGCATATGGGTATTTCAGTCCATGAGGGGGTTTTATTTGTAAACCTAGCCATGGGGGGGTCTTTATATACCCCATGGCTTGCTCTTTTTTTATCTATGCGATATATGATTTTTGGAGTTCAACGTGTTCTCCTTCTTCCTTGCTCTTGTAGCCTAGAAGAGTTAAAACTTTGGAAAGGGACTAACCCCCACCTCATTTAACCACGGTAGTGGAGGCCAACCCCTTCCCTTTGGGTTAAAGGATCTCCATCCCTATTTTATCATCTTAACCTTATTTTTCTACTGATTTCTTTGTTGCTGAAAATCATCAACTTACAGAAGAATCACCACCATCACCAAAATATCGAAGTTTTGTTCAAAACAACACCACCAAGGGCTCCATAAGTGCTGGACGATCCTACCTATAGTGGAAATCTGATCATAAATTCAGTTTTGGGAGTGAAATATATCAGAGTTCTTAGTTCAGGTGTTAACAGGGGTTGCTGGACAGCTTGAGGAAATCGAGTACGACTTCTTAGCAACCAAGGCCTTGATTAATTTGGGTCTTCTAAGGTGTTCTAGACACCTGGGTGACACACCATGTAGTTTCCCCATGCTGAAAACATCAACCAGATCAAAGCCCTGCCATGACTTCTTCTAAGGGAGGTGGCACTTCATAGAAACAGGGCAGTTTTGGTGCTGCTCCTAATACCTGAGTTTTGGCTACTTTGGGTTGGTTCCTTTGTTGATCTCACACTGCAGTACACTAAGGGTCCTAGCTACAGCCATTACAGGTTCTATCCTCTCTGTTTGCACCTCTTTTGACTCCCTATAAGAGTAGTAACTTTTGTAGTTGTTGTAACATGGAATGAGGATGGTGTTGCTAAATTTCCTAGATGTTTATCACACCTCAGCCCCAATACTTGATCCTTAGTCATGCTTAATATCAAGCCTTTAAAATCCCATTCAATACCCCATTAATCAACTTGTTTAATTTCCTTCCTTAGATTACTTTAATTTTCTGCACCTATGATATTTGGTAAAATACCTCTCATACTTGCTTGCTGGAATCTATACTTGGACAGCCTCTAAGGTCATCCCTACCCCTTGGTATTGATCCTCTTCTTTCCATAAAGTATCTAGCTTCACCCCTTCATCAGATGGGACATTTTTATAGCAAAATTCTCATGTTTTAGACACTTTATTACACAATTTACAGTCAGATATTTTGGACAGCAAGCATGCTTATTTGATATCTCTAATTTAGTTGAATGTTCTAGCATATTAATTAGGTCTATTTATTGTTCTTTGCCTTGTTTCCCTTAATTCTTTTAATGCATAATGTATCTAACTTAAGAACCACCTAATTTTGTATGTGATTGGTGTGAGTAGGAATCTAGGTTATAACACTTTATTGTTTTTGTGATTTTTTTGTCTATCTCCTATCCACACACTTCACTCACCTACTTATATGTTGCATCACCGACACTCCTAAATAGGCTAAAAAGCATTTATTTCAAATAACTCCCTACAATTCAAATTATGCCTATTACATCCCCAGGCACTCTAAACATTAAATAAATAAATAAATAAATAAAATACTATAAAACTGAAGAAAAAAAAATCTTAAACAGCAATACTTATGCCACCACATGTCTTCGCATAAAAGGTGCCCACATGTGGCCACACAATAAGAGAAAAATGGGTCCTACATGCCTTGAAAATTGCAAGTGGCTAAAAAATCTCCAAATTTGCTTTAATTCGAGGCAAATTTCTTCCTTCGTGTTGCATCCCATGTAGACATTCATAATCCTCACAAGTGGCCCCCATGAACCTTATGTGTGGGTCCCACCTAGGCTTCCATGTCCTCATCACTATCCCTTCCCATAAGCAAACTTTGTCTGGTACTACAGGGTATTTGCTAGCCCAACCTCTTTCCCTATCTCCGTACTTAGCTTGAATCACTCTTCCCCAAAGCCTATCTCTCTCCTCCCCAAACCTCCAAAGTCGTTTACAAAGAAGAGCTATATTGAAAGGTCTCAACAGACGGATCCCCAAACCACATTTCTTCAGTAGCCAACACACCTCTTTCCAACGCATAAGATGGAACTTCTTATCCTCACCACTGCTCCACAAAAAGTCCCTTGGGACCTTCTCAAGCTTTTTGACAACCAAAGCATGAGCAGGGAATAAAGACAAATAATAAATAGGGATACTCGAGAGAACGCTCTTCAGAAAAGCAAGTCTCCCCCCAGCTAAAAGGAGTCTGTCTTTCCAAGCTACCAAACGCTTTTCGCATCTTCCAAGAATTGGGTTCCAGACGTCTTTTCTTCTACTAGTAGATCCTAATGGCAAACTCAGGTAGCAGGAAGGAAGTGAGGTCACACCATCTGAGTGTAGCTACCAGCCTACTAATTTCTGGAACATCACCTACCGCCATCAGCTTAGACTTCTACAAGTTGATCTTCAAACCAGATGCTGCCAGCACTACCTTAAACGACAAAAGAATACATCTAACACACCTCATCTGGTCATCCCTTGCATTCAACATGAAGAAGGAATCATCAGCAAATTGGAGGATGGGAATAGAAGGGCCATCACCACTCGCTCAAAAACCTTCAATCAAGTCATTTCTTTTTGCCTGCAATACCAACCAGTAGAGATCCTCCCTAAACAAAATAAAAAGTTCCGATTTTTAAAACAATGCTCTTTTGTTTCCATGAATGCATTCATTTATTGCCACTCATTCATCACAACATCCTCATATTAGCTACACTCATTTTATATATGTGTTATTTCTTGGTTTCCCAACATTGTACTCCATAAAGCACGGCTGGTCTTACAACCCTATTAAAATTTTCCTTCAATTTTAATGGTATGGGTTGATCCTACAATGCTTCAAAAGCACCTCTCCACTTCATCTACCCCACTCTAATTACATGAGCATCATATTCTTCAATCTTTTCCTCCATATAAATGATTGAACCAAGATAACATAAACAATCAATCTGGGTTATTTTTCTAATATCAATCTTTTTTTTAATGGCTTGGATATCAATCTTAACCATGGACCAAAATATCGGGATTGGATAGGGCCGATCCAAGGTTAAAAGGTGTAAACATTGGTCAATCCTGCATATCGATCCAACGACCAATCCAACCAATCCCGATATGATCCAGGGCCGGTCCTCTGCTAAGGCCGATCCGACCTAGGATTCAGGATCGGGGTCCGGTGATCCCTATCCGAACCAACCAATCCCAGGCTGGATTGGTCGAGTTTTTGAACCCTGATCTTAATTACTCCCCCGTTTCCGTTCCTACTTTTACTAAAATTGCATTCCTTATATTCTATTTTAAACCAATTTATCTTAAAACCTTTTGATTATAAGAACCCTTCCATAGTTCTATCTTGGCATTTACCCCCTCTTTAATCTCATGGAAGGTTCAAAATTTTAATTTTGATGGATATTACCCCCCAAGCCAGTTATGGAAATTTCAGAATATTTCATTAGAACTTCAAAACAATGAAAATATATATGAAACATAGAAAAAAATTTCGAAAAGAATGAAAATTTTCAGTGACACTTCGATGAATGTAGAAACAAGCACAACTCAAAAAACTACAAAAACACCTATATAAAACAAGAAAGAAATAAGAGGATTGGCATAGTCTTGCTATTCTATATATCTATAGTATTGAGGCCCAAGTCATCATTTTTTTTATCAATAAAGAAAGATTTTATTAATGGAAGAGAGAGAATGCTCAAGATATACAGACCCCTCCACCCAATCAAAAATCCAAGAGGAAAAATTACACCCCGTAAACATTGGCAAATGAGACACCTATCTAAAAAGAAGAGCTACTGTCCAAACTTTTAACAGCTAGATGGTGGCACGTTTATCTTCAAAAACATGAGCATTTCGTTTCTTCCATATAGACCAACAAACCACATGGGGGATACTCTTCCAAAGTAGCACCCCTTTTGGAGAAAGAACACCCTGCTAACCTTAATACTAGGGGTGTCAACCAATCAAGTTGAGCCGAGCTCGGGCTATTCACATAAACACAAAGTTCAAACTCGGCTCATGCTTGTAAAGGCAAGCTCGGCTCGGCTCGGTTCACCAGAAATTTATAATAAAAAAAAGACCCAATAGCTTAATGGCCCATTAGCCTAATTTTTCTTGTTTGAACATTTCTATTCTCAAAATATATAATATATAAAAATCATTATACATACATACATATATATATATATACATACATATATTTATATATATATATATGATTTACTATTTATTATTCTTAACCAAACTGAGCTTTTAACGAGCAGAGCTTTTAGTGAGCCTCAATGAAGCTCGGCTCAGGCTCACTTAGGAAATGAGCTTAAATAAAGGCTCGGACTCAGCTCATGACAAGCCAAGCCAAGCCAAGCAAGAACGGCTCATTGCCAACCCTACATGATACCATTAAACAAGAAACTTGGAAATTGATTCAAGTAGCACTCAATTGAGTTTCAACCGCTGGAAAAACTAGCCCCTCTCCCCAAAGCTCATACGCGATGTGGCAGTAAAGAAAAAGATGGGCAGCAGATTCCTCACTCCTCCCACAAAGGCTGCAATGATTGGCTAAATGCAAACCTCTCTTTTAAAGGTTATCCAAGGTAAGGGTTTTGTTGAAATGAAGTAGCCACAACAAGAAGCAAGACTTGGATGACATCTTGGACCTCCAAACTTCAAGGGCTGGGCCATCTAAATCCCCAACCAAACAAATGATATTATACATCAACTGCATGGAGAAACCTTCATTAGGATTTGGAAGCCATAGTCTTCGATCCATATCTCCGACTTCCGTCCTGTCTAATCTCAGCCAAGGTTCAAAATGTCGATGTCGGTGGAAATATCGGTCAGGCCAAAATAAGACATATATCGGAAATGTCGGAAATA
>JAOXJP010000006.1:14313483-14336758 GCA_025762735.1 Platanus orientalis | reverse complement strand
GAAATGAGATATAGGGAGTTTTGTGTCCAGTTTCTAATTTTGCATGTAGACCTAGTCGTGGGAGGGTTATTTACGCCCCCACGACTAACACTTTTTTTTTATGAAATAATGGAAGCAAAGTTTGAATTGTCTTTCACGTATTGCACTCTTCTTCTTCCTTTTTTTTTACAGGTTGAAGAATCCTAAAACCCTGGAATGGGTTTAGGCCACCACCTAGTTTAACACTAGTGGTGGAGGCCACTCCCTCCCCTTGGGTTAAAGGTCCTTTTCCTTCTTTCTTTGTTCTATATTTTTGTTTTCCTTCAGAAACTCAGCTGCTGAAAACAGAGAGTTCTTGCATAGCAGCATCACCAACTTATCAATATCAAAGGTTTGGCCCAAGCTAACTCCATTAAGTCTTCATTAGGGCTGGACGACCCCTACTACACAGCTGAGACACCTCACCTTGCTGATTTGAAGGATATGCTGAAGCCCTTGTAATACCCAGGCGTGATGTGTTGATCCTAAGTGATTCCAGAGATCACTTACAGCCCTCACATACAAAGAGCTTTGCAAGAGCCACTTTTCTAGGGTATAGAGTACCCCTGGGCGACACCTATGCAAGCTTGACCCTCTGGAAAATTGCTCATACAAATCCCGTATGATCTGAGTTTCAGAAAACCAGTTAGAGATTGGTCAACACTCATCAGATATCAAAGCTTTGCACTGAAGGCCTTCTCTAGGGTTTTCACAACCCTGGGGCGATCCCAAGAGTGGTGGAACCAGTCCATAAAGTTTCTTCAACTGGTACCCAAGCCTGGGTCAATGAACTGCAGGTGGCAATGGTGTTCTTCTGCATCAGGTTGGAATCAACACCAATACACCTCTCATAAGACCTGTCTTTGCTCATGATTTTGAGGGATTACCACCTTGAGGGCTTCTATCAACTTCATCACAGCCAAACAGGTTCTATACTCATTATTATACCTCTTTCAAATCCCTCTAATAGTGGTTGCTGGTGTTTGTGCGTGACATATGCTATAGGGCTGGCTGTGCTAACTTTGCTAAACATATCCTCTTTGTTTGAACCTACTTTTAACGTGTGCGACCTGATTTTAGCATATGACATCTCCTAAGCCACTCCTCGTCAATTTCCAACTTTATTTGTTAATTATCTTCTGATATTGCTATAATTTAACACTTTTAGACCTTTATTTAGTTTTAGAATTTCTTAGACAGCAACCAAACATCCTTGTTTCCCTGGAGCTTGAGAATTCAGCACATAACTTAGATCCTTTATTTGTTCATTAATTTTGTAAACTCTAACTCCTTTCATGCAAATGAATATAATCTAAATAACTAATTTTGAAATAGCATGTGAACTTGTGAGTGGGAATCTTGTTTATTTTCTTTATTACTTTAATAATTTTATTCTTATCTCCTGAACACACACTCACCATCCAACATGCATGCTGCATCACTCCCCCGCGTTTATTGTCCGGTAGTGTCCCTCCTGAGGGGGAGTGATGAAGTAGCAATCAATTGGCATGAGAGAACTTACCCTCTTTGGAAACCCAAAACTAGGCCTATGGGAGCTTGGAAGAAGAAACCTGCTGTCCAGCTTAATTAGTTTAAAAATTTTGCTGTTTTTAGGAGTTTCTTAGGGGGGGGGGGGAGGGGAATCCATGTAATAAGGCTTTAATGCCATGGGAGGGGTTAATTACAATTTCTAGAAATTTACGAGTTTTTTTTCAAAGAGTTTTTATGGTGTAATAAGGGCTGGTCATACAGCCACTTAGTTAGTGGTATTTTAGTCAAGTTTTTTATTTTATTTTTAGGGATCTTTACATACCCCACGATGGGTTGCAATTAGACAGAATTGGAGTAATAAAATTTGGTGATTGAATTCTTCCACGAGTGGGCTGAAGCTCTCTTCTTTTTCTCACATTTCAAGGTGAGTCTTATTCTCTTTCTTTCTTTCTCTTTCTCCTAATCTCCCATACAATCTCACATCTTCTCCCTTCATTCTTTTCTTTTCTAATCTCTTTATTCTACTCTCTTTCTCCTATACTTCGCTGTTTATTTAAATCCTTTAAAAAAAATCATGATTTTAATGCAAGAACCCTAGAAAACCCATTTTCTTTGGATTCTTGAATTCTGAAATTTTTCTGCAGCCTATATCCCACCATCTTCTTGATTTTCCATCATCTAAACCCTAATCTCCCTTCAATCATGCCTTTCCCCTTTCAATCAAACCTATTGAAGCTATTTCCTATTACAAAACCCTACTCTAATCTTGTTTCTTTATGAAGAAATACCAAGAACAGTCCAAGAAGCATAACTTTTCTCTCCTTATCTTGTTTCTTTTCTTGATATAATTTTTTCCCTCTTTTATTTATCCAAGAATTGATTTCTTATGAATCTTTTAATTGACTCTTGAATTCTTGGAATTGTTTTAATTGAATTTCTATTAATTCTTTAATTCAAGAATCATTATTTGCATTCTTTAAAGTGTTTAACATCATCCCACCATAATCCCATATTTTAGGCATCCATTCTTTTGAATATCCTACATCAGGGAGTGTTGAAATATATTAAGTAACCTTAGGGTGTTAGGAGAGACGGTTAATTACTTTATTTAAGAGTTTTGTGCATGTTGACAAATCCTCGAGGTTCAAACTAGATCCTAAAGCGCTTTCTTGGGTTATTCTCCTAGCCAAAAAGAATACAAATGTTATCATCCTCTCACTCGCAAGAGACTTGTTTCCATGGATGTTAGTTTTCATGAGATTGATCAATTTTTTTTTTCCTCTGGGAAGTCTTCTCTTTAGGGGGAATATGTTCATGTTCGTAATGAAGAGAATTCCACTCCTCTTACACTACCGTTTTTTTTTATCAAGGTACTCGGAAAGAAGTTGTTGATAGTTAGGGAGAGCAAAAAGAGTGGCAACTTCAAGTTATAAGGGAAGATCCAGAGAAGTCGTGATTGAAGATCCTCATTTCCCTCACCATGATATCTCGACAGCTCCAAGCAATGCTTTAAGTCCTCCCAACATGGTATATGATATGAACCTTCCTATTGACTTGAGGAAAGGTACTCATTTTTGTGTTAAATACCCCATTGCTAATCATGTGTCTAACAGTGCCTTGTCTTCTATTCGCTCCTTTTCTACTGTTTTGTCTTCTATTTCTACTCCTAATAGTGTGTCTGAAGCATTATCTCAACTTGAGTGGTAAGAAGCAATGAAAGAAGAGATGCAGGCTTTAGAGAAAAACAGTACTTGGGACATTGTAGATCTTCCTAGAAGAAGAGAACCAATCGGATGTAAATGGGTTTTCACAGTTAAGCTGAACCAGATAAGAGTGTGTACAAATATAAAGCTAGAGCTTGTTGCAATAGGATATACCTAGACTTTTGGAGTTGATTACCATGAAACATTTGCTCCAGTCACGAAAATAGACTCCACCCATGTACTCCTCTCTTTGGTTTTCAATCAAGGTTGGCTGTTTCTATAGTTTGATGTGAAGAACGCTTTCCTTCATGGTGATCTTGAAAAAGAAGTATACATGAAACTATCACCTGAATTTCAGATTGCATCAGGCAAAGGCAAGGTTTGCAAGTTGAAGAAAGCCCTTTATGGTTTAAAACAGTCACCCAGAGCCTAGTTTGAGTGTTTTCACACAGCCATGGTGGCAAATGGTTATACCCAGTGTCAAGTTGATCATACATTGTTTGTTAAAAGAAAGGGCAGCAAGGATACAGCTTTGATTGTGTATGTTGATGACATAGTTGTCATTAGAACTGATGAGGCTGAAATAAAGGAGATGAAGTGTCACTTAGCCAAGGAATTTGAAATTAAAGATCTAGGACAACATAAGAATTTTCTTGGGACTGAAGTGACTCGTTCTAAGAAGGGCACCTTCATATCTCAAAGAAAATATACTCTAACCCATGGATCCTAATCAAAAGTTTAAAGAAGATGGTGGCAAACTTATTAATGCATGTTGATATAAACGTTTGGTAGGGAGATTGATTTATCTCTCCTTGGCACGCCCAGATATAGTGTTTGGTTTCAGTGTTACCAACCAGTTCATACATGTCCCTACCACAATTCATATAGAAACAATGTACAGGATACTTACGTATCTGAAAAGGAAGTCCTGGAAAAGGTTTGTTATTTGCCAAGAAAGATGGCTTGCGTGTTGACTTGTTAACTAAGTGGTTGAGTAGTTCAACATTTCAATCCTTGGTTAGCAAGCTTGGCATGTGTTCTATCTACACACCAGCTTGAAGGGGACTGTAGAAGTATATGTAGGAGGGGTATTTATGTCTCTTTTATGGTTCTCATGCATTGTGCTAATGTGCTATATGCACTACAATTGTACTAGATTACTCCATCATATACATACATACATAAAGTGTATGTATACTCCACCATATAAATATATATATATAAAGTGTGAGAGATACCTAATCTTTACACACATGACTTCTTCATACATACCTCTCCTTTCTTTCTTCTTCTCTTCTCTACTCCTTGTTCTCTCTTCTTCTTTTTGTTTTTATTACAGGTTTCCACTGGGAAAACATGTGTGGATCCATGCATGCATCATGTGGCTCGATCGATTGTGGGTGTCCCTAGGCTAAGGGTTTTAGTGATGGGTAGTTTGGGGATTCCACATTCAAACAAGTTTGAATTTCTTTGCGATTTATAGCAGTCTGTGAAAGGTGTTGGGCCGATTAGATCTAAGCCAAATCTGGAAGTCAGCTCAAGAGCCTTTCAGTCTTTTCAATGGAGGGAGAAAAGGTGAGGGCCTCTTCAGCCGTAGGTGGGCTCGTCAGCCTTGTTGACCCAGGGGTGTGGGCTTCATTACATGGCCCGAGTCGGGGATGAGGGCCTTGGGCCTGGTCTTCCAAGTACGTTTCATCCTCCTGGCGAAGGGATCTCTCCTTCAAAGAGTCTTAACGGTTGTAAGGGGAAATTTCGGCTACGAGTTCGTTGGATGTTGGGCAATTGTGAAGGGTTGACGCGAATTGTTCGCTAGCAGCGATGCACTGGGTTGAGAGCTTCAAGAGGTCCTTCTTCTTGAGACCTCTGAACCTTCTCCCTCCGACTGAGGTTCATGCTTGTGTAGACATTCGGTTGATCACCAAGGTTGGCTTCCACTCCAAGGGTTGTGGCAATTAAAAGTGGCTTTAGTTACTCACACATTTCTAATTCAATGGGGCTGGATGATTTGGGTGGCAATTTTAATCCTGAACATAGATCATGGCCTAAATAGCACAAGTCAGGGGATCATCTATATATGTCGGGCTCTTCGGTGGATTCCTCCGTCGGGGAATCATTTTATGTGGAAGATGGTCTGTGTGGTCTGTAGAGAGGAGTTAAGGTGAAGAAGAAGATGGCTTCAACGATGGCTTCTGTGTTGGGTGGCGAGGTTCTCTGTGGAGTCTTATGGTTAATGATGGTAAAGGGGGTGTCAAGGGTGGAGAATGATTAGTCGTCTGGGATGTCTTAGCTCCCCTTCTTCCATTTTCTGCATATCTCAAGGCAGATGCACCTTTTGACTACAACAGAAGGCCTGCTAATGACCCAAAGCTAACAACTAGGATGCAAGGACTGATTGTTTCGGAGGATGTCCGGGAGGGATTGATGAGAGGAGGGGAGGAGAGGATTTCTCTAGCTCAGGAATTCATGCTTCAATGGATTTAGAGGGTATTGCTGATGGCAGGTTCTCTCATGTGGTATGTCGGTCCTATCATCCAAGTTTCATTCCTCCTTTTTGTTATATGCTCTTGACGTAGTGTTAAATTCCTTTGGATGAGCATGGGAATCAAATTCAAAAATGTTTTTTTCAGAGGCAATTGGAGCCTAAGGTTGTCCAGAATTCAAATGCTAAGAATTTAAAGGTTCAGAATCAATTGGTGGAGTTTCTGGGTTTTGGGTTGAGGGAGAGGGATGTCTAGGTTTGGTGGTTGAACTGCTGGCCTGTTTTAACAAGGACGAGGGGGATAATGGGTCGTGTGGGGATCTACAAATGGGATAAGGGTTGGTTGAGTTGAAGTGTGTCACTCCTCTAAGAGGGCCCTCCTCCTTGTTAAGGGGGTGGAAAATAGGGATGATGAGTTAAATTTGGAATGGGTGCTAAGAAAATTATAGGAATTTGGTCCTTTTTTGGGTCTATCTTTCGATGGTTTTGAGAATGAGGTTGGAGAGTTATTTAGGAAAATTGAAGAAGAGGGTGGGAAGGGGACAGGGTTGTTGGCCTTTCAAAGTGGGGATTGTAAATGGTTGAAGAATGAGTTGAAGAAGTTGGAGAGTAGTGTTAATTATGACAAAGGAATTGGCTGGATTGGTGATGGGAGTGGTAGGAAGGGGAAGGAGGTGCAAAAATTGTGATTGATGGATTTTAAAATCTTATCTTGGAATGTTAGAGGTATGGGGAATAAGGATAAGCATGTGGACCTTTCTCAGTGTGTTTGTTAGCTAGGCTTGATATTCTTTGTTTTTAGGAGACCAAATTGAATGAGATGAACGATTGCTTTGAGTTGTGGGGGCAGAGGACTTCAGATTGGGTGTCTGTGCTTTGTTGGGGTGCTTTGGGAGGCATCTTGTTGGTTTGGAATTCAGAAAAAGAGGAAGTTTTGGAGTCAGAAGTGGGGGCGGTTTTTGTTTTGATTCATTGTAAATCATTGGAAGGCGAGTGGAGTTTTGTTGGTGCTTATGGCCCTAATCGATTGGGGAAGGTGGATGATTTTTCATGTGAGTTTGACAATAAGATGGATTGGATGTTAAAATGGTTTTTTTTTTTTTTTTGGGTGGGGTGGGGTGGAGGATGTTAGCCTCATCCGATTTTCGAATGAGTGAAAAGGGGAGTCTCGATTGGATGTTAAAATGGCTAAATTTGGCAGCTTTATTGATAGATGGGATCTTATTGATGGGCCTCTTAAGGGACTAACTTTGCTTAGTCTAATTTTCAAGAAAATCCGTCTATTAGCAGGCTTGACAGATTTTTGTTTTGTAATGAGTGCAATGATATGTTTCTTGGTAAATTTCAGTATGCTCTGCCTAGACTTACCTCATATCATGTGCCTATACTTTTGGAGCCTATTGGGGGGAATTGGGATCCGATTCCTCTCAAATCTAAAGAGGTGAGGTTTCAATTGGAGGATTTCCTTGGGATTGTAGAGCAAGAGTGGAATAGGGTGGCGTATCTGGGGTTGCATAGCAGGAGTTTTGCACTCAAGTTGAAAGCTCTTAAGCTTATACTTAGAACATGGAATAAAGATAACGGGAGGGATTTTAAAGTTAAAAAAGCAGACTATTTGGTTAACATTAAGTTTTGGATGAGATTACGGAAGGTCATTGTCTATCTAGAGAGGAGCGTGTGTCTAGAGAGACTTCAAGGAAAGAGTTTCAAAGGTTGGCGTGTAAAGAAGAAATTTTTCGAAAGCAAAGGTCCTGTCTTAGGTGGTTCAAGGAGGGAGATCGCAACACTAAAATCTTCCATAAATTTGTGTCGGCTCGCAAAGTGAATAATTGTATTCGGAGGCTTTAGATTAACGAGGAGTGGTTTGGAATCAGGCGGAGGTTAGGAGTGACAATGAAAATATTTATTCAAATTTATATAAAGAAGATCATTTTGTTCGGCCTCGTCTGGATAGGATGGAGTTTCTATTTCCTCTGAGGATATTGGTTGGTTGGAAAGGCCTTTTATGGAATCGGAATTTTTTTATGTGATTAAGGAAATGAAAAGGGGACAAAGCACCCAAGCCAGACAGATTCACTATTTCCTTTTATCAAAAGTGTTGGGGCATTATAAAATCAGATCTTTTGAAGGTTTTTGAGGAATTTCATCTTTGAAGGAATTTAATGGTCATTTGAATAAAACTTTTATTAAGATCATTCCAAAGAAGCGTAATGGTAAGGATTTGAAGGATTTTCGTCCTATTAGTCTCCTGAATAGTGTGTACAAAATCATTTCTAAGACATTGACTATGAGACTCAAGAAGGTGATTGGGGGCATCATTTCTCAACCTTAGAGTGCCTTCATTGTTGGTCAACAAATTTTGGATGTTATGATAGTGGTGAATGAGTGTATTGACGAGAGATTAAGGGTCTAGAAGAAATGGGATTATGTTCAAGCTTAATGTTGAAAAGGCCTATGATCATGTCAATTGGGATTTTTTTGGATTATATTTTGCCTTGTTTCTTATTCATCAAAAAATATGGTTTGTTTTGGATCTAGGGAGAAATGGAGAATGAGCTCTTGTGTTCGATTAATGTCTTTTTCTTAGTTAATGGCTTGCCCACAAGCTTTTTGGGGGGTGGGGTTCTAGAGGTTTGAGACAACACTTGCTCTCGCATTTTTAGTTATTATGGTTTCAAAGAACTTGCCCTCCCCATAAAGGGCTTGAATTATGTGAGAACGAATCTCGTGAGAACCATGAAAACGGCACCAAAGGGGCTGACGCATCAGTACCGAAAAAAGATCTGCACTTTTTGAGGGGCACTTCTCACTTTTCGGCACTGTGTCCGTACCCTGATGTCGTTTTCACAGTTTTCACAAGATTCGTTCTCACCTAATTTTCAGTGCCCTATAAAAGGGTGGCTTGGCCCAACGGTAAGGCTTACCATTAGCGTCCTTGGTGGCGCGGGTTTGAGTAACGGAAACAGCCTCTCCAGAAATTGGGGTAAGGCAGCGTACATCTTGCCCTCCTAGACCCTGCGTTAGCGGGCACGTCATGCACTTAGTCGCCCCTTTTATGGTTTCAAAGAACTTGAGCAAGATGATTAAAAAAGCAGAGCATCTCAGGCTTTAAGATGGGGAATGGTGAGGTGTCCATTTCACATTTGCAATTTGTGGATGACATTATGATTTTCTATGAGGCAGACATCAGGCAAGTGGGTTACTTGCATTACATCTTGAGATATTTTGAGCCGGTTTCAAAGTTGAAATTTAATCTAGCTAAGAGTGAAATCTTTCAAATCAGGGATGTGAGGGATTTTGATAATCTTGCCTAGATTTTGGAGTGCATAATCGGATCTTTGCCTTCTTATTTAGGTTTGCCTCTTGGGGCTAAATTTAAATCCAAAAGGATTTGGGATCCGGTGGTTAAGAATATTGAAAGGAGGCTGGACTCTTGGAAAGTTTCCCTAATATCAAAAGGTGGTCGGTTAACCTTGATCAAGAGCTCTTACCATTCCCAATTATTTTCTTTCACTATTTCTCATCCATGCTTTCGTGGCTAGGAGGATTAAGTTGAGATTCAAAAAACCTTTTTACGGAATGATTTTTTAAATCATCATAGATATCATTTAGTGAATTGGAGTAAGGTTTGTAGGCCTTTTTAAGAGGGTCCGTTAGGCATTAGAAGGATCCGTAATCATAATCAAGCATTATTGGGTAAATTGATTTGGAGATTTGGGGTGGACAAGAATAGTTTGTGGAGATATGTGATTGCTACTAAATATGGGATTTACTGGGAATGGAGATCTAAGGATTATTGTCGGAGACACAGGTGCAAGTGTATAAGGGTTAGGGTTGACTCTGGTATGGAGATTAGATTTTGGGATGCTCTGGATTGGGAATCGTCCTTTGAGGGAGGTGTTTAGGAGTGTTTATATGTTGGCTTGTAACAAGGATGGGTCCATTAAGGAGAATTTTGATCATACCGTCGAGGGGTTGGGCGCCTAGGTTACGTAAGAATTTGAGCGATTGGGAAGTGGGGGAGATGACCAATTTATTGGGTTTGTTGGGGGATTGTAAGCTGGGGGAGGATATCGACTATCGAGAGATGGGTGGGAGTGGGTCAAGGAAAAAAAGGGTATTTTCTCCACTAAATCTTTGTATAGGAGTTGGAAGAGGTGCAATCTTTAGCATCGATTCCTATTAAGAGCATTTAGAGTCTGAGCATCCCCTTTAAAGTCTTCTCTTTATTTGGAATTCCTTTCTGGATAAGATTCTCACTCTCAATCACTTGAAAAGCAGAGGGTGGAACTTGGATAGTAGGTGTATTCTATGTATGATGGAGGAGGAATCAGTAGATCATATCTTTATCCATTGTAGTATGGTTAGAAAGGTATGGGATTTTTTCCTCTCCCCTTTCAATGCTTCTTGGGTTCTTCCGTTTCATTTCTTTGATCTGATTTATGGTTGGTGCATATGAGGCTTGGAGAGCATTTTGGATAATATTTCGCGTTTTCTGCCCGGGGCTATTTGTTGGGATATTTGGAAGAGAGGAATAACCAGACTTTTGATGGTCGTTTGGCAAACGCGAATAAGGTTTGCCTTCACATTTAGCTCCTTCTAGATTGGGTTTCCATTTTGCCAGATTTTGAGGATAGCGACTAGGATAGTTTTTTGAGGGAGATTATGTAGTGGTTTTGGGTGTAGTGGTGCTTTGTTTTGTTTTTCTCTTTGTTGTCTTTGGTTTACCTCCTAAGTGATCGTGTTTCTTGCTTTTTGTTGTGAGTCTTTCGGTTCCTTGGCTTATTTTTAATGAACTCATTTTATTTCTCAAATAAAAACATCATTAAATGACTAACATGTGCAAGACTCTCCTTTTCTTTTCTTTATTTTTTTTTTTTCTTTCGGGTCCTTTTAGTTAACGCTGGGATCTAACCCACAATCTCAAGGTTGCATAACTAAGGACCATCTAACTGATAGGAGAACTTACTGCAAAACACCAGCATTGGACCTCACAATCTCCCACCAATGTTTTTCCTCGCAGCAACATCATAAAAGGCCTTGATGGAGATGATTATATGCAAATAGCATATTAATTAAAATGTGCTAATGATCGCAGAGAAGACAATACACACTAAAACCCTAAAAACATCATTGGCACAAAGGCTTGGTAAGGGTGTAGCTGTTTCCTCATTAAAAATAAAATCTCATGTCAATGGCAATTTAACTCACTCGGAAGTAATAAATATATATATAAAAAAAAAGAGGCTTTCCATACAAAAACATATCGGATATCTGAGTCAATGTGACTAAGAAGACCTTGGGTTCTGATTAGGAATACTGTCTGAGGCTACACAGTAGATGCTGTTCTGCTTGAGAAGATCGCAGTTCAAAGGATAATATTAATGACCTTATGAACTTCACTTGCCACAAAATGTAATATGAGTAGTGTTTTGGAATTTAATCAGGGCATGGAATAGTAAGATTGCTGACATAAGCCATAAATTTCCACAAGTCTTTTTCAAATTATGACAATATTAAAATATATGTAACTTTAACAGCAGATATGGCCCCAAATAGTGAAATGGCAGAACAAGATTCGTGTAGCTGACCCCAAGTACTTGGGATGTAAGGTGTTGCTCAACAAAAACTTCTTTCCTTTAATTAAGAGAAGTTGAAGAAACTTCGTTGTTGAAAGGATACAGATCAGCAACCCAAATCACAGACTGAAGGAAGCCATGTTAATTGCAACCTCATCTCCCTTTAATTCTTAAAATAAAACTGATCTTAAAAACTAGCAGCAAAACTTTTCAATGAGATCCATACAATGGGTTCGGTACATCAAGTTGATTCACAAATTTATTCTGGGAGGATCATTTTGTATGATCTAAATTGTATAACTAAGGATTCATTTTTTACCCAAAAATAAATAAAATAAACAACTTAGGATTCATATGTTCAAGGATCCCAACAGAAAACCACAGAATCAAGAAAATAAAACAGAAGCCACACCGGATGAAATAGAATGATCTTAGAAGGGTAAAAATGAAATTCTTTAATTGGTTCTTGTTCTTCTATAGTGTCCTGATTCGAATCACCTTGTGATCATTGACCAATATGCACTTCAATATAATTATCAGGAGTGAGCACTATAACTTGTTTCAATATTCAGCAACTTGATTGGACTAAGCCTCCACAATTTCAGAAGCCCTGGTCAAACAGCATGTTCTCCCCAATTGGAATTAGTGGTTCAATTCGTTGCCTTAGAACCATACTTGAGAGTTTCCTACCTCATATGGCTCAACAATCAATTATTTTGGTGTCCTGTCTATCTACCGTATATAACTGAATGAAATTTCTTGTAAATCTATCCCAATTTTTCTCAGATTAACCAGAAGAGGTTATTTATACAATTTTCAACCTTGAATTTGGATTGATAATCAGTTTTTTTCTTTTTTCCCAGCTTTTAAGTATAAAGCGTTATGTATATTGTCAATTCCATAGTGTGGAAAATACATTGAGTGGTAGATTAGGCATGGCATGAGCATATTGTATATGTTAGTCATATTCATAATCTTCGAGTGTCATTAGATCCCATTGAAGACATACTCCAAGCACTTGAAGCCAATGATGGATCCTTCCTTATGTTGCCAAAGACCAAGCCCTAAAGATTCAAGCTTCATCAAAGCTCAAGAAAGATATATGGGGGTAAGTTTAATGCTAGACATGGATTAAAGTAACCTAAAGACCCTTACAAAGGTCAAGGTACCATTCACATGCCTTAGGCATTGACCCATAGAGGTTGAGAAGCAAGTTAAGGCAAAATGGCAAAAAAATACAGGGTATTTGGATTGACCGGAGGGGTGTCGGATCAATCTACACTTGGCAGATCAATCCTCCATTTACCGGATCAATCCGAGGGCCATCGGATCGATCCGGATCAATTTGCACGGATGAATCCAACATAGCCAAATCAATCCGATGTCGCTAGTATTCAAAACAATATACCAAATCGACGTTTTTTAGGAATTTGACCATTGGAAAATATGTCAAATCGATGGTGCACGACTGAGCTCGTCCCCTATAAGTATGAAAGAGCTCTCAATGAGTTGATAAACACACAAGAAAGAAAGAGGAGAGATCTTGACAAGGCTAAGGCATTCAATCCTCCCAACAACCAAGGCTCACATTTATGAACATTCATTGAAGATCAAAAGAGCCTTTAAGTGTTTCTCACACTCCATTCTTGAAGATCAAGAGAGGGAAGCAAGGAGAAAGGTTTCCTCCCAAGTAAACCCTTGTGAGAAGCTCCAAGAAGCAAAGAAGCAACACTTGGGAGCTTGGTGAAAGAGTAAAGCTTACTAGCTCAACAAGAAACATCAAGCAATACACCAACCTTTTTAGGTAATTTGTATTGACTCTTTAAATTTATAGACCTTAGCACCTCCGCCAGAGACACTGGAGGTGTAGACCACTCCCACCGAAGACACTGTGAGTAGACCTTGGCACTACCGTGGGAGACACCATTAATGTAGACTTAAAACCTCCGCTAGAAACATCGGAGGTGTAGACCATTCCCGCCGGAGACATCGGGAATAGAATTAGCACTCTTCAGAGACACCGAGTGTAGATAAGTTTTAGAATTTTAACCTTGATTGTAATTGTAATTCAATTTAAATAAAATTTAGTAGCTCAGTGGTGAGCTTTCAGAGTAGATGCAAGCCGAGTACCGAACCACTATGAAAATATTGTGTTGTGTGTTTGCTTGTGGTGTGAATTGTCTCTTCTCTTTATTCTTACATGGCATGGATAGCTTTCATTGTATGATCTTTCAAATTTGTAATTAAGTAATTTAAATTAATTGAAAATTTGTTATTGCATTGCACTTATAATTGAAACAATTGAATTATAACATTAAGTGGATTAATTTCCAAGAATTATCATAATATCTTAAATTGGAAATTTAAGTGGGGGGGTTAATTCAAAAGAATTTTTATAAACCCTATTCACCCCCCTCTAGGATTAAAACCGTACTTTCATAAAGCATAGACATTATGTGATATTCTAAATCAACATTTCTAGTGGAATCGAAACAATCTCTAGATCAATCAAAATATCCTTTCAACTAACTATAATATGTTACTTGAACAAAAATAGATCTTGTGGAATCATAGTGAGTATTTAATGGCATTCCTTACCTTATTTTAAGAAAAAAGTCCCTCTTTACCAAGCACACTCTAACCAAATCCAATTTCACCAAAAATATCTTTCATTGGTTCCACGTCCCTATCCAGCAACAAGGAATTAGGTTTTTATAGGCATTTTGGATAGAGCTATTGAATTAGCTTTTAGCTTCTCTAGATACAATTTCTGATACTCAACCCATACATATAGTTTTCAACCTGGTTAACAACAGGTACCCAATGTTCAGGAGATCCTTTCCCCAAACCCATATATTTTTCCGTAGGTCAAACTGTAACGGGTTCGTCTATAAATATACATACCCATTCCTATCTCTATATTTATCTCCGAGGTGTTTGGATTTTCAAAACACCATGGACATGCAGAAGAAAAATGCTATCCCCACTCGGACCTAGACATAATTTATTGATTGTTGGAAAAGATTCATAGACCAGGTCGGCTGATACAATTTATAAAATAGTTCTATGAGGTCCTTTCCTATTTCCTCTATGTTGCAGGGTTCAAACCCAGAAATACATGTCGCTTTCTTGATGTTTCCTTACATTTCCGATAAAAGCTTCTTGTATAAGTATTTTTACAATGTTTTCAAGTTTTGGGTTTGGGATCTCCCAATAACTAAAAGTTTATCGTAAGTTGTTGTATCTCATTGCTGGGTGGGTGAGGCACATGCCTTTATTTAGGAATATCAAAGTGTTTCAGTGGCATCTTGAATGGGATAACATTGTATTCCAATAATTTTGGGTTTCTCGGGTTGGCACCTCTCATGCTGACCTTTGTTTGTTGCTATCCTCTTTGTTAATAAATTTTTCCTTATTGACAAAAAATAAAAAATAAAAAAAATAAAAACAGGGGTTTGCGGTGGTGGAGGAACTGGATCAGAAAAAAGAGGAAACTTGCATAGCTTTAAGCTCATCCATCCATCACCCATAATGCCTAAGCAACTTCTTTTTGCACCAGGGTCGCAAGTAAATGTTTGAGAAATAATCCAAGTTTTTGTCTAAACCATTAGGATATAGTCCAAGTTACTTGCACCAGCCCGGTGTTTGTTGCTTTGGTTTGCTGTTGTCTTGTTTTGTTTTTGGCTCTCTTCTTTCTTAAGAAATTGATTATCATTCAAAAAAAAAGTATGATGTTCTCACCTTAAAAATAAACAAAGGAAAACTTTTCACTTAAGAGTTAATATAATTAAACAGGGAGGAAATAAAGTAAACAAGGAAAGCCCAAATTAATTTGTAGTATGAAACAGCAATTACCAAAGCATACTGAAATGAGATCTCACTAACCTCAAAGAGAGTTCTCAATTCTGAGTCCTCAACATTACTATTTATATTCCGCACAAATAATGTTCTAGAAGGATGCTCCCCATATGGATGTTCCCCAGCAACTGCTCCAACACCATTTGGAAGACCATACTGATTGTTCCCATTAATGGCAACACCATCAGGTATGGTTAACTTCGACATACTGATATTGAGGCTCTCCTGAGTATCAAAGTCCATTTCCATACCCCCTCCACTGCCAAAAAGATCATACTCATCCAACTCCTCCTGTTGACTAGGCAACCCACTAAGGTCAAAACCATCCATTATACCAGCTAAAAGCTCATCCTCATCATCAGGAAGTAGACTTCCAATTGCATGCAGCCCAACATCCTCCAGAGAATCTTTACCCTCCACATCTTGATGTAGCTTATTTAAGCTGGATGAGGCATCATCAACAGATTGACCACCATGTTCTAATTCTGTAAAGTTCACTGCCAGTTCACAAAAACAAAAACAAAAACAAAGGTTGGAAATTCGTTTCCATGATGGATGGTGCTCTACAGAATCTTAAGGAGTGCTAGCGCATACACTTTTCATGCCAAAGAACAGGTAATGAACTCGAGAACAAGCTAGCATCACTTGATGCATTATATGCATCAGATCCAGATGGAATCCCCCATGCACCACTTCCGACTTTTCGAGGAATAATCACAGATGGAATCTTGAAAGGACCACCTGAAACAGTCAACAAGATTGACTGAGATAAACGCTGCAATATATATCGCCACACTTACACACATAAACATATGTATACAATATAAATTTATGTAAATGTGTTCTCTCAATTAAAAAAATGGCAGACCTTTGAAGCTACCTGAGACTGAATGATCTGAAGACTGCTCCATAGGATCGCCTTCTGCAAACAGTAAAGAAATGAAAGAAACAGAAGACTACCAACCATGAGATATTCAACTGTCTATAGAAAATTGTGAGTGGTAATTAAATATTGGATATACTAATTAGATTATGTCAGTATTAAAATTCAGTAAACAAGCAGGGAAGCGCAGCAGATGAATGAAGAGAATTGTAGAATTTGATGCCAAATGAAATCCCCTATCACCTTAAGTAAATGGATAGATAGAATTGGAGTGTACAAAATAAGTTTAAGGCTACCAATTGCTCTCTCATCCCATTTAGTAGTTATACCACTATACCACTAAAGGTAAAAGAAAATACAGAAGAAGATTCCTAAATTGTATACAAATTGATGCAGAACAGAGATAGTTCCACACTAATACCACAGTCGAAGTGATGAAGTAAGTTCTAATGTCAACCCAGTTTAACTTAAATCAGTGGAGTACCAATTTTGCTACTCGCTTGATATTTTAGAGTATAACCAAATGGTAAGTAGCAGTAGATTATGACTGCATTCATTAGGATGACATTCAGATTATATAATCTGACTTTCACTGACAAAAAGCATTTAATATAGAAGAAAACATACCAGAGATTAAGATGATGCTCACCAATCAAGTGGATGAAATAAGAGAAAACCAACCACTTGATAATACAAAAAACCAAAAATCCTCACAATCCTTCTTTTTTTTTAAAAAAGATAAAGTAATTTATTCAAGAGAAAACCAGATACAGCATGAGAGACGCCACCCCAGCAACTCAAGAATCAAAACAGGAGGGAAAACTTAATGAGAACAAGTGGCCATCCAAAATAATGGTCTCCCAATCAAACAACCAAGACGGGAGGGAAGGGCCCTTTTTTGAAGACCAACAAACAGCCAAGAGAAGATTATTGAAAGAATTCCATCCAAAACTTTGCGCTTCTCCAATTCAGCATCTTCAAATATTCTTCTATTTCGCTCCTCCCAAATAACCCTGCACACCGCTGCCGGCAGCACACTCCACATCTGCTTGCACAAGGGAGTTCTAACCCCTAGATCTTGCCCAGGCCAGCACCCAAGGAAGCTTCTGAAAGAGGCCAGAAAAGACCACAAGATCCTGAAACGGCTAAGGAAGTAAAACCAAAAGTGTACTGCCCAGGTACAGTGAAGAAACAAATGATTCACTGACTCAGCCTCCTTACACAGGCAACACCAATTAGGAATGAACATGCCTCTTCTGATAAGGTTGTCAATTGTAGGGGCTCTATTCCACCATAATTCCCATAGCAAGAACGAAGCTTTAGTTTGAATTGAAGAGCTCCAAACACAATCCCCCGGGAAAGATAACTGGTTCTTGGGCATTAGGCCTTTAACCATGGACTTCATGGAAAAACTGTTGTCCTCATCCAAGATCCAAATCATCTCATTTAGAGCCTAGCCGTCCCTGAGGTCATATCTATCCAAACTCTCCAAAAGTCTCACCATCTCCTCAATCTCCCAATCGTTTAGGTTTCTTCTAGGTTGAATATTCCATGAGCAAAAATTTCTAGTTCTGATCATGTGCCCTTTGATCGTTCCCCCTTTGTTCACTGCCAAATCATAACAATTTGGGAAGAGGATAGCCAGAGGTTTTCTAAGGCACCACAGGTCATGCCAGAAACTCACATTCTCCCCACTATTGATCTTGAACTTGACCCACTTGAAGAAGTCAGCTAACCCTTTGCTGATGCTTTTCCAAACGCCACACCCCATAGCTCCTTCTGGGTGTCTACTAGCCCAGCCTAGAAGATCTTCCCCATACTTAGCCACAATCAAATTCCTCTATAGAACACGTCTCTCCACTCCGAATCTCCAAAGCCACTTATTAAGAAGGGCTCTATTAGTAACCTGCAAAGGTCTTAGACCCAATCCACCTTGATCCAATGGAAAGAAAATATCTTTCCAACCAACCCAGTGAATCTTCCTTTGGGATTTAGAGGAGCCCCAAAGAAAATCCCTCTGTATCCTTTCCAACTTGTTGATCACACACTTAAGAGCTTGAAAGAGAGATAAGAAGTAAAAGGGGACACTTGCCAAGACACTTTTGATCATCACCAACTTACCCGCTTTGGATAGGTGCTTCCCTTTCCAAGATGATAGTTTTCTACCCATTTTCTCAATCACCAGATTCCAAATAGTCGAAGAGGAAGCTTTAGCCCCAAGCGGGAGCCCCAAGTATGATATCGAAAGGTTAGTCGTCTCACAGTCCAACACCTCCGCAAGTCTCTCCAAGTTAGATACCGTCCCAACCGGACTAAGAGATGACTTACTTCAATTCACCCTTAACCCCGTAACTACTTCCATAATCAATAGGATGCATCTCAAATTTTTCATCCCCTCCTCCTCTGCTAATCATCGAAAAACTAGATAAATGGGATCTTAGGCCTGATTCCATTAGGCAAGAAGGCTTCCACCAAACCCACTGATTCCGCTTTGGCCATCATGTGCCCCAATAAATCTGCCACCATGATGAACAGACACGGCGATAAAGGGTCGTCTTGTCTAAGACCTCGACTACCCTTGAAGAAACCTTTGGGGGAGCCATTCACCAAGATTGAAAACGAATGAGAAGAAATATAAATCTTCATCCAGTTTCTCCATTTACCTCCAAAGTCCATCTAGTCTAAAGACCCAATCCACATAATCCCAGTTAACATGATCATAAGCCTTCTCCATGTCTACCTTGCACACCACCTCTTTCCATCCAACCTTAACCATTGCATCAATGTATTCATTTTCCATAAGGGAGCAGTTCACCATTTGTTTACCAACCAAAAAAGCGTGCTGCGATTAAGAAATCACGTGCCCTAAAGTGATTCTGAACCGAAGAGTAAGAGTCTTAGCCAAGAGCTTATACAAGCACCCCACTAAGCTGATAGGTCTATAATCCTTCAGCTTGGCCGCCCCTTTCTTCTTAGAGATAAGAGAGATAAAGGTAGTGCTCAGACTTTTGCACCATTGGTCATTGGAATGAAATTATTTGAACACCTCCATCACCTCCCTGCCCACCACTTCCCAATACACTGACAAGAACTTGGTTGGGAAACCATCTGGACCCGGAGTCTTGTCCTCCTCCATAATATTCATAGCCTTTTTAACTTCCTCTTCAGAAAATAGCCTTTCCATCCATAGACGTTGGTCCTCACTAATGCTATCAAATGCAACACCCTCTCTAACAAGATGCGGCTCTGTGTACAAGTTCACAAAAAACTGCTCCGCTAAATCCCTGATTTGGTCTTGATAGTAGACCCATTCTCCCTCCTTTTTCAATCTGTAAAAAGAATTTAAAGAATTTCTCCATGTAGCCATCTTGTGGAAGAATTTTGTGTTCTTGTCCCCTTCTTTAAGCCAAGTCATCCAAGAATTTTTACGCCAGGAAATTTCCTCCATTCTGAGAAGCCTATGATACCTTTTATGAGCATTCAACTTGGCAATACTCTCATCTTCCTCTAAGCCATCCAACTTCTCCTTCTTCTCCAAAACTTCCAGATTGAGCAAACAATCATTTTTCCTTAACTCAATTCCTCCAAACTCCTCTTTCATCTACCTAATAATCCGGGCCTTAAGAAATTTCAATTTCTAAGCAAACCTGAAACCGGCCAAGCCCTCCACAAGACACTCCTCCTACCATTTTTTAATGTTATCCATGAATGCAGGCACTTCCAACCACATAAGCTCGAAGCGAAAAGGCCGCGGCCTTCTATGATCTAAATTCGTATGCAAGATGATGGGGATGTGATCAAAAGCCGGTCTATAAATAGCCTCTTAAGCCCACGTTGGGGCCAACTCCAAGAAATCATCAGTGAAAAGGAAACGATCCAGTCTTCTACTAACCATCCTGTCTAGATTATTCGACCAAGTGAATAGAGCCCCTCTAAGAGGGTGATCCACCAATTCGAGATCCTCAATCCATTCATTAAATTGGTTCATTTGGTGGGGAGAGTCTTGATGGCCATAACCTTTACTCCAGACATCTCACTGCATTGAAATCCCCCTATACACCACGGCGCCTGCCAAAAGAAGCGAGCTCTGCAAAGATCCTCCCGAAACAATCCGAAATCTGTGTGGTCGCACGGCCCATAAACTCCCAAAAAAGCCCAAACACCGTCATCATCCTTGTTTTTGCATAAAATTGACACAGAAAACTCGCCAAATGTAGAATCAATAACCTCCAAGGTATTGATGTTCCACGCCACCATGATTCCCCCTGATCTTCCAACCGCCGACTTATGGATAAAATCAAATGCCCTCCTTCCCCAGAGGTCTTCCCCCATCTTCCTATCAATAAATTGAGTTTTTGTTTCCTGCAGAGTGAAAAGATCAACCTTCCTCCTTTTCAACAAGTCCCTGACTTCCCACCTCTTCTCCGCCTTCCCTATCCCCCTAATATTCCAAGTACGTATGGTTATCTTCATCAAGATTCTCAGAGTGAGTTATGTCCCTATGACCCCTTCTTTCGTTCATTTCCCTGGCTTTCTCCTCTTAGTTGACATCCAACTGCAACTTTTTAAGCTCTTTGTCCCTGCGCACCTTCGAAGCTTTTGGAGACAAAGCCTTAGATTTCCTCGGACTTCAGCTACATTTTCTCTCAATTTCCCAGAAAAACTCTTCGACTTTCTGCTCCATCTCCATAAAGGAGTACCCTAATCTCTGTTTCACTTCTGCCACCTTCTTGATCATCCAGTCAGATTGATGATACGGTGGCAGCATCAATATCGGTTTTGCCTCAATAACTGAGTCATCCGCCTCAATTTCTTGGAGCTCCCCAAATGACCCCTCCGTAGTGAAGTCCCCCCAATAATGCTTAGCTACCTCTAGCCCTTGAGGATTTTCTGTCCCAAACCACCCTTAGTTGCCTCCTGTTACTTCCAGCCTATCAGAGAAAGTGGTGGTGGAACGTACCTAGACTCACATTCAGAACCCATTAACTCGTTGCCCAGCCGATCCATATCAAGACCATCCCCTAGCCTCTCTTCCCACTCTTCATCATCCTCAGACTAGTCCCTAGCCACAAAAACTTATTTTCCTTTTCCCACCGGCTGGATGATTTTGTCCCTGTTGTTACTGACCTCAGCTTCTTTAAATACAATTCCAGGTTGGGCCTTTCTCGCGGAAGAAATCTTTTCCGGTGCCTCCTGAGTTGCAGTCATCTCCTTTATCTTCCACATTTGATCAACTCCACCACCACGAGACAGGCCACCCGCAGTCACCTTCCTCCCCTTGATCTTACCTGATCTGCTCATCCTATGATCTCTAGGAGCCCTACTGGACTCGGCATTCTTATATCTTTCGATATTTGCATCCCTTACAACCAGGCTGGGCCTACCCCTATAACCCCCCTTTGTTTTTTTTTAAGTAGGTTGGGGCTTTACAACTCGATCCCAGGGCCCAGGCCCAGGCCCATACCTCCTACCCTTATTCACTGGCCTAAAAGGCATCCTAGTTTTCGAGGGGCCATTAAGCCCAGCCTCACACCTCGTCCACTGGCCCTACTCAATGGGCCAACCCATTTGGGAATTAAAAACCTGGTTTAAATGATGGTTCATCCCCTAGGTCGCCCGTCGTCTTCCCTCCTTTCTATCACCGTGAGCCTTTTCGGAAACACCCTCCACCGATGACCACGATGATTCGAAATCCAGATCTCGTGCCTCCTCCCGCCTTTCCCTCTCTCCTTTAGCACCCCCACCTGTCTTCTTTTGCTCATTCCACCCCCTCTCCTCCCTTCCCTTCTTGAAATGGTTCAGCCTCATCGTCGGATAAGCTTTAAGGCTTTTCCTCTTCCAGATCTGAATCCAGTACAACATCATCTCATCGCACAACCACAACCATTCAGGTGCAAGTTCCGACTCCTGCACCTTTAAAGCCACCCACTCCATCGACCCCGGATCCCTTATTTCAAACCCCATCAACCCTCCGCACAACTCTCCGATCTTCTCGAAGGTTATCCTACTCCACAAATGCAGCGATAACCCATTAATCCACACCATTCCTTCCTCCTCCTTTTCCGACCGCCGATAGCCTGCCATAGGATGCCACACATCCAACAAAAGTCTCCCTCCCTGCCAATCCCTCTTTCCCTCCCTCAATACCCTTCCTGCTTCAGGCGCCGAATGGAACATGAAAAGAAACAAATCCTTCGGGATTCTCCTTACCTGGAGCTCCCCTCCTATCCTCCATGATTTTTTCCCCACTCCCTCAGAGCGAATGCGCGAGGGTTGTCCCCCACTACCCTACCTACCAGGCATGTCTTCATTCTCTCCAATCGATCATCCAACTCCTCCTTCTTGAACAAGAATAATGGATCTCCATTGAGGGTACCCACCATCGGCTCCTGAACAGTGGGCCACACCAGACTTTCCAACACCGCATCCCTGTACGACTTCAATGCTAGTTAGGGAAACCCATTTTTAGAATCCCGATGGCTATCTACTTCTATTAAAAAAAAAACAGCAAACTAACTTCAAAGCAAAATAGGGGTGGGTTAGAGATTAGGAAGATTCGAAAGCATAACGTGGCTCTCCTTGGAAAGTGGTTGTGGCGATTCGGACTAGAAAGAGAAGAACTTTAGAAAAAGTGGTGGTGACCAAGTATAGTTCGTGTGGAACTATATTAATTCCGGTATCGCCTAACACCTTAAGGTTTTGGGAGAGTTGGTTAATTCACTCTTAACATGGTAACATGGCCAAGCTAGGTCGGGAGTTGGAATCCCCGTGGAAGTAAAAATATTCTCCTGGATGTGTGCACACATTGTGGACTCACACCTAGTTTCCCAAGTCTTCCCAAGAGAATAGTGTTCCTCCTGGGGGTGTTTGAAATATATTAATTCATGTATCTCCTAACACCTTAAGGTTATAGGAGAGTCGGTTAATTCACTCTTAACAGTTTGGAGTTGGTGTGGTCCACCAAAGAGGTGCATAGAAATCATAGTATTAGGATTAGGAAATCAATTGTAAAGGAGAGGAATTTTGAAATTTAATCAAGTCCAATTTAGGTTTGAGTGAGGAAATTAGATTTTGGAATGATAGGTAGTGTGGTGAGGAAATTAGATTTTGGAATGATAGGTAGTGTGGTGAGGAAATTAGATTTTGAAATTTAAGGTTGCGTACATCTTGTCCTCCCCAGACCCCGCGTTAGCGGGAGCCTCGTGCACTGGGCTGCCATTTTTTAGGTAGTGTGGTGAAGTTCCTCTTAAGGATGCTTTCCAAG
>JAOXJP010000006.1:14287298-14305758 GCA_025762735.1 Platanus orientalis | reverse complement strand
GTTCTCCTTCTTCAAGAGTTGATGCCACTCATGGCTCCCATCTCTCTTCTTTTTCCATAAGTGTAGCCGCAAGCTCTCTCTCTCTTTCAAGGTATATCTCTATTCTTTTTCTTTATCTCTTAGTTTCTTTCCAAGTTTATCTTTCTTTTTATACTACTTTCTTCTCATTTTTCTGTCATTATTCTTTTTTCTTCTTCTTCCTTCTCTTAAAACCTCCATTAAAAAACCCTTACTTTTTCTGAAATTCTTTGATTTGACCCATCAAATCTTATTGGAATTTTATGAAATTTTAACTGTAAAACCCTGGAACATGCTAGAAATAAAAATTTCAGAATTTTCTGACACATCATAGGGGCATTTTGGTAATTTTCAGATTTTCTGTTCAAAATTACAAAATACCCTTCTGGCATCTTTTTTTTTTTTTTATCTATTTTTTTTTTTTTTTTTCTGTTCTAACACCTTTCTTATCTTCTTTCTATGATTTTATTTTCTGATTTTTAAATTTTTGTGGCTACTTGTTTGTTTCTAAACTCTATTCTTGATTTATTTGCTTCCGCACTTTTATTCTAATCACTTTGTAAAGACTTTTGGAATATCCTACATCATTGTAACTCTTCCATCACCAGTGGTAAGGAAAGGCCAAGTGATGCAAGACAACTCAGGATATTGTAATTCCTGCAGGTTATGGGCCCACACTAAAGCATAATCAAGGTCCAATCACTCTAGACACCACACTGCTACTATAGAATCAAATTTCAATGAAATATATTTAGCCAATCAACTAAGTGAGGCTGAAATAATTCTGGAATCCCTAAAATATACCCAGAATTCAGTCTGGTCGATTGGTTTAAAAACCGTAGCAAGGTTTATCCAAAACTAATAAAAATTTGTGCAAAAGTAGCTCTATAAGTGCACTAAACAATCCCAAAATTTCAGAAGAAAGTGATATCAATAACCATTCCAAACAGCCTAAACGATTTTTCTGGTTCTATAAGAATTTCAAGTCAACAGATCCTCCACAAAGGTTGATGCATTAAGATTTTAAAAGAAAAATCAAAGAAAGAGAGAAGAAAAATGTTAACAACTCAGATTCAACTAAGAAGTTAGACTAGCAAATAGCTACAACTGTTATACTAGGGTTGCCACAGCTACAACTGGTAGGAAAAAGAAGAGAAACAACAGTTTCAATTCAATTTCATAAAATAATCACCAATATACAGTCCAGATATCCCATAGGGTATATATAGCTTTTAAAACTCCAATTAGCCCTAGCCATGACAACATAGTTTGATGGAAGGAGATACCTGGTGCTGACAAAGATACCGTTTTTCCTTTTGGATGGAATCTTTAGGGAAAAATCTATACGGTGGACAATTTAATGCTAAGAAGGATGTTATCTGCCATATATTTGTCTTCTTTGCATGAAAGATGCAGAGTCTATTTCCCATGCGATGATTAATTGCCCTTATTTGATGGAGGTATGGACAGCCTTGGTAGCTGTTTTTGGCCAAAACTGGGTTGTGCCAAGGGATCTCAGAAGCATGTTATTGGGATGGAAGACCATGGCTTTCTCAGAGAAGCGTTAAGGCTATATGGAAAAAAATGCCGACAATGGTAGGCTGGTCCATACGGTTGGCGAGAAACAACCAGGTGTCTTGGGATTATGCAGAGCATACACATTGACTGACAAAAAAGTAAAAGAGCTGATTTATTTTTGGATGTTAAGATGTAAAAAACTAAAATTTGTGAAACTATAAGTAGGATGGAATTACTTGGTGCTGAGAATCAATTCTTGGTATGCAATATTGTGGTTGTTTATGTATACATGATGGTCTTCTGTCCAGACTGTCTTTCACCCTGTCAAAGTTGTACAGTCATGGACTCTTCTCGGTCCTATAATTACAAGGTTACTTCCCATGTTGGTGAATGCTCCCGCATCAATAAGAGTAGACTACATTGCAGGGTTTTTTTTTTTTTTTTTTGAGAGAGAGAGGTAAACTACATTGCCGTATTATACAGAAGTGCCAAAGTATATGTAGATAGTAGGAAAATATTCATGTTACACAACATGATAAAATCTAAAGAGTGCCTGTGACTGTTTATATAAGAAAGACATTACCTTTCAAAGCTCGCAATAAATGATTTTCAACCACATCACGAGATTCCTCAAGAACAAGCTCATCAACCAGGGACCTCCCCATAGCTTCATTAGTTGGTAGTCCAGTCAATTCAGCAGTTTTGGCATTCCACCCATTAACAAGCCCAGCTGAATCAACAGCAAATATTGGCGCAGTTGCTGTCTCAATCAGTCTGACCATCTCACAAGCCACTGAACTGAGTTCATCCATCCCCTGCATCTCCAGATCATTCTGTTGTGCGCGGATCATCGCCTTAGCACCACTGTCCTCAATTTCCTGAAACGAACCTCGTATGATAAGCTGGAGTGAGTGAATAGCATTCATCTCTGAAACATCCCAAGGCAAACTCCTACTTTTTACCACTTCAAGAAAAGCCTTGAATGATGATCTAGGGTGCATTTTTCCACCATCATCTTTATCCTCAGGATGATGCTTAGCCCCTCCCCATTTTACCTCCTTTGCAGTGTGAGATCTAAACCAGAATAAGAAGTCCTTTGATGTAATCTTTGCAGCCGCCATTCCACAGACTGCATCGCCAAGCAAAGTTGCATTTGGATAACCAGCATCGGCCAAACTATCTGTGCTCAACCCTGTTGAGTCTCCATGATTAGTAAGAAACCACTCTGCGATATCCTTTATCTGTGATTCAGGTGGCGTTACACCCAGCAACCAACATGTCCCACCATAGTACAGTGCAGCCCCATTGCACTTCACAAGATCCATGATATTTGGGGACTGAGTCACTATGCCAAATGGGGCATCCCTGAGGAGCATGTCACACAACAAGGTCTGTGTCCTAAGAATCTTCTTGTCTGTCAACCGTGATGCCAACTGAAGCTCCATGTTCAACTGCAGCACAAATGCCTGCATGAGGAACTCACAAGCATAACGAAGGGGAAATGGAACATAATGGGGCGAAGTGTGGTGGCAGACCACCAAACCCCAAAGCCTAGTGGAGTCACTCCCATTGATAACAACTGCCATCACCAGTGAAGCAGTGGAACCCATGTTGGCCATGTACTGAGTATGGCAACCATGGGGCGATCGGAGGGTCGAATTAACCAAGCAGAGAGGCTGCTTCAGATCTTCATCCTGAATGACCCTGACAGGATTAGCATGGCAATCACATATCATCCTGACACGGTTCTGCTTGAACAGGAAACGAGCTGCCTGTGGGATATCTCTAGCTGGATAATGCAACCCCAAATAGGGCTCCAAATCAGATCTTCTGATCTCCGACACCACTTCACCATGCTCATCCTCGTGAAACTTGTAAACCATTACCCTATCATACCCTGTAAGCTCCTGCACAATTTCCACAACAGTATCGCACAAGACACCCATATCCCCCCCGGGGAGCGATTGCAGCCGGGAAATTGCCCGAACAGCAAGCTTCTGCGACTGCACTGCACCCGCAACAGACATGACAGGGTCACCAGACCGAGCCGGTTCTAAATCAATCACCATTCCCACATCAATTCTGTGGAGTATAGCGTAAAATGGTTTCTGGGTACTTAATGAATAGACCCAGATAGGATTTAACAGTGAAATTTCTCTGGAGGCTGCGGCTTTCTCCAGAGAAGCTCCTGACGAAGGAATGAAAAGGGTTCGAGCGTCGACACCGAGCAGACCCTTCAACTGGGTTGATTCTACTTGGGTCTTAAGACCCAACAAATCGATGGAGTTCTCACTGTAAGCTATGATTCTGAAGGTGGGTTCTTCAACTGCAAGCATACAACCAAAGGGCTGGATAGAGCCACCCCTCTGGATTCTAGACAGATATGCAATTATCTGTTCTTCAGGGACTGATTCAGTTGCGGATTTAACTGACTTTGAGTAGTTAAAGGATTTACCTGATTCCCCAGATTGTTCGAACTCAGCAAGGAGCTGTGCATCTGCATTGTACTGAGCGATTGCTTTGTTTCTGTTATTGTTGTTGGAATGATTGGGCTTCATTTTGCCTGCAGCTGATGATGATGATGAATGGGTTGTGTTGTTTGCTGTTCCTCTGCTTCCCCTCCTCCCCATCTGCCCTTCTTTGTTGTTGGTTGATGATATTGTATAAGAACTCATGTGGGTTTAATTGACTGATCTTTAACACTGCCGTACTTGATTTGTTGCCTGGTCTGCTCTGTAGCTTTCTCCACATCTCTTTCATTTGAAGATAGGTTTAAACTAATTATAACCAGTTATTACTTCTGCAGTTTCTCAGTTTTTCCTCTTATTATTTCACTTTTAATTGTGTTTGATCTCTTGCGAATCAAATCGCTCTTTCAAAAGTCTTACGTTGCTCCCCTTGGCTTCTGTTCACATAATAGGATTTGAGAATGCTTGCATCAGCATCAGCACCAAAAAGTGATAAGCACGCGCCCCAGATTAAAAGGAGTGCTTTTGTGTACACAAAAGCCACAAGCCGTTGTTTGTTTGTCTCTTCCGATTTTTAAATCCTAAATGTTTTTAGGATAAGCACGCTCCTGTTCCTAGCGACTCCATTGCCCAACATCGTCTTTATTACTTCTTTATCTAGTTTTCAGACAATCTTCAATAGGGGTGGCTCGTGGTAATCCCTCACGATGATGATGATGGCTTCCACCCCGTCACACACTCTCCAACTGGTGAAAGATACTTGGATATCATAGCTGTTCAATAGATAGCTTACTTCTTAGATGAACCATAAATCAAATTAAAATGCTTTTTATTTAATTCTTATTATTTGGAGAGTCAATAAAAAATTGCATTTTTTTTATTTGTTTATTTTGGATAATCCATAACATCACTAGTCAGGGAGTTAGGATCTTTCAGTTGATTTATTTATTCTGTTTTCCAATGTAGAACTCAAACTAAGATAACTTCACTAATTAAGAGATTTTGGATATTGCTGTTGATTTTTTTTATTCTGTTTTCCTCCTAGTGAAGGGAATAAATGTTCTGCTCACAAATTTATGTCCCCCTGTCCCACACACAAAGAGGGGTAAATGGGGGTTGATATCTTCTGCGATGCCCTCTCCCCCTTGTGTCTTGCCTCACGGGTGTCGCAGAGGATATCATGCCAGGTAAATAGGGCTGACATTGTATAAACAGTTTTCAAAAGAAAAAGTAAGTACCAAAAAAAAGGGATGCATAAGATTAAAAATGAGCAAATGTCCTGTCCAGGATTTGGTGTCTAGGATAGGAGGAAACGTCATATGAAATGAAGTGGGTGGGTGATGCATTTTTTGAACAAATAAATGTTCTATGGAAGATTTGGTAACTAAGATACCAAGGGATGTCATTCAATAACAAACAGCCTTATCAAAACTATTTGGGGTCAACTATACAAATCCTGTTTTGTCATTCCATTCTATTTAGGGCTATATCTATTGTAAAATTATAAGTTTTCGCTTTGTCATTCCATTTTATTTAGGGTTATATCTATTGTTAAATTATAAGTTTCCGCTTTGTCATTCCATTCTATTTAAGGCTATATCTACTGTTAAATTATAAGTTGTCATGTTCTCCTTACTACAACCCAAGTCACACCAAGGAATGTCGTATAGAATAAAATGGGTGGGAATTAGATGAAATTTCAAAATTTCACCTATTTTATTCCATATGATGTCCCCTAATGTCCTAGACACCAAATCCTGGATAAGACATTTGATACCTATGGAAATACATTTGAGTGTCATCACATGTCCGCTTGAGGTGGAGAGAGGGGATAGACAAATTTGGGAATATAACATTTGCTCCCATATCAATTTCAAAGATGGGGTTCAAATCGTCTCCTGACGTATTGGAGTGATATCACCCAAGTACCAATCAAAGCCTGACACATCACTTTACAAGGGGTACACAGGTTAAGGAGTGTTTTCACCAAAATTCCTATTGTTAGGCATCATGTCGCATGTTGGCATGATATTTCTCTAGTCCATCCTGAAAGGATTTGAACTCTCAAAGGTACACAATTTTTGATATCCAAATCAATAGATGCTTCCACTAATTAAAGACCAAAGAGGCCAAAGGGGGTAAGGGTGTTGCACACTTACTCATCCACCATTTATATTATGGATTTGGGCCCACCAAAGAGGTCTTTTTTGTGTCCTAATTTTTTGGTATGAAGCCTAGCTAAGAGATTTTTGTAGTACTCTAATTAGCCTCACGAGATGTGTTTAGAATTCAAACCAACCGCTTAACTTGTTTGTGCTAATGCTAATGCTAAATTTGAATACATGTATAGTTTGTGCTTTCATAATTTATATACTAATTCTTAATAACCTATAATAATTTACTTGGAGTGGTAGAAATTACCATTGATCCATAGGAATAACTAATTATCTTTTTATTTTTTAATCTTTAGATACTCAATGAAAGAGAATATTACATAGTTTTCATGAGTCATGCATTAGAAAAATAAAGATATAATTATGATTTATTATGATTTTATTAAATTTAGATTGAATATAATGTAATATGATTTTATTAAATAGGATTTGATAAGATTATAATAGATTTAGTTTCTACTGTTTTCATTGTAATTATCTATTTAAGCATCTTGATATAGGCATTGTGATTAACAGAGAAAACCAACAATAAAAATAATTTTTACAGGTTTCTTTATGTTATCTAAGGTTCAAAAGCTTGATTTTGATGGATATTTCACCTTGGAGATTTATGGAAATTTTGGAGATTTATGGAAATTTTGGAGAAACTTCATTAAAATGTTTTGAAATAATAGAATAATTGTGAAAATTTCGATGTGAACTACCGTGAAAATTTCAATTTATGTTGAGCATGATTACACACTTAAGACTCAAAAAACTATATAGAGCATTTAATCTATATACAAGTTAATTACATAGCCAATAGTCTTTTTTTTTTGTATATAGATAAATGACTACCAAATATGTCAAATTGCATGACTACTTCACCTAATTTTTCATCTTAAATTAGTCATTTTGTATAGAAACTTTATAATAAAGTTATACAATATTTTTCCTAACACACTTGTAATTTATGTAGATATATGTAAAAAAAATTGAATTTTATAAATATATGTTTTATCATTTTAATTATTTTACAAATAAAAATTAAATAGTATTGTTTAATAAAAAGAATTTAAGTAGAGTAATTATTTTTGTCTAGAATCAACAAATAAAAAATTATAGCAAACAAATAGATTTATGATGGGTTTAGTTCATGCATAATAAATCATGTCGACAGTATTGATATCAACGAAACTTTGCCAAAATTTCATTGATATCAACATAGTCTCAGTGACATTTAAATGAAATTTTGGAATTTTTGTTTCCTCTAGTATTTCAATTTGCCACCCTTTAAAGTGGAAAATTTTCAACAATTTTTTTGCTGAAATTTTGAACCATGATGCTGTCAAAGCAAGTTGATCAGACCTAATGCACCTAATTATCCTCTATGCATTGTCATTCCCAATGTGCATTATTTTTTGCAACCCATTGGGCCATAATCTTTTCTTTTATTTTAGTTTTGGCCTTTGGTTTTTAATTTTAATTTGCATTTATCACATTTATCATTCCTTAAACTCCTAAGGATATCTAGTTTGTTGAATCTCCACCGTCGTTAGTATTAAAGTTCATCCATTTGAAAAATAAAGCCTTTGATATTCGACTACTACACTTCATCAAAGCATCCTCCACATCCAGTTGCTACATAATCCATTGTTGATGTCATCTTTACAAACCCAACCACTATATATTGTAAGAATTTTTTTATAAGGATTGATGTTGAATATTTTAATTTGCATCTAAATGTATATTTCTCATAGGGTTTTCAAGTAATAAACCCTTTTCCTTTTTTGGTTTATATGTCAAAATTTGCAATTTAAAAGAATGTTCTTGGGGCTTGGAAAAACCAAGTCCATGTGAACCTATCATATATGCGGTTTGGCATTGTTTTGTTACTAAATCCCATTAAAACCCATTTTATGGCTCATGAAAGTTTTTTATTGGTCCAAGATGTCCAATACATTAAGTTCATAGATAACTTTCTCTCTTAGCCCAAGATACAACTTTACTCCCTTCCATTCATATAACCACCTTTATTTCATATATTCAAGCATTATAGATTCCACATCATTGTAACTCAATCTCTACTAGTAATAGTTCGTAAGTGCAACAACAATAACATAGGGCATTTGCACTTGTTGTGACGTGATCCAAAAGGCTTCTATCAAATGAAAACATATGAAAATTTTCTTCAAAATCCCCATACATTTAAAGGGAGAAGTATTTGAAAAATAAAGATATGATTAGGAATTAGTCAGATTAGAATTGATGTTTTAGAATTTTAGTAAATTATATTTGATAAGATAAGATTAAACATGATTTGACTTACTTTTCACCTTTATGATTTTAATTATCTATTTAAACCTCTTGATAGAGGCATTGTGATTAACAGAGAAAACCATTGATAGTGACATTTTTCTATGAGTTTCTTCATCATGTTATGTGACAACCATGGCTATAGACATCCTCAAAAGTTTGTAAAAAAGAAAAAAGAAAAAGGTAAAAAGAACTATAATATAAAGAGATCAAAGTCCAAAGTACCAAAATGATGGCATTTTCCTTTGGAAGCAAACCTTCTACACCCAAAAATTGCCTACTCCCATTCTCCCAAACACAAGGCTAGTATGTGATGATTGTTTTAAAAATTGATTTTACAGTTTTAACCTTATACACCTCAACCCTCATGTTGGGAGAATGGGAATAGACACTTTTTGGGTGTAGAAGATTCACTCTCTTTTCCTTTTTTATTTAAATGTTTCCTGTCTATTAAAAAAAAATTGTAAAGCTATTATGGATCATTAAAATTTTTTATTATTTTTTTTATATTTTTGGTTGGTAATGTGTGAATTTATTCATTAAGTAATGGTCATGGTTAAAAAACTGGTGCATCTTTTTGCACTACATTTTGTAGCCAAGGCAACATATGTTTTGTCTAATTAATAGGGTTTATGCAATGAAGTTTATCTTTTTATATATAATGTTATTTAATATATATGATTCTCTTAATATCTTTTATAATTTTCCTTTTATTTTTGGAATGCAACATTGTAGAACCTAGTTTAATATGAACTCCATCTAATAAGAGAATTGTTTTTTGGTGAAAAGTTTGTTACAAATTTATTAATTTACATAAAATACTTATCTCTTCTCAAATTTTATGACTACCATTTTTTAATACAAATCATATCCTCCAAATTTTTAATACAAATCATATCCTCCAACAAGAATATAACATTGGTTTTAAAAATGAGATTGAAATGTTAAATTTTTTTATTTAAACTAGATGAACCAAACAACCCAGGTCATTAAACCATTAATCAAGTCGAGTCAGTTATTTTATTTTATTTTTACATATATGATTTTGATTTGATTGATTTACCCTAACTTATCAGTTGGTTAGTTGAGCTAACTTGCCTCACTTATCATGTTGACATATTTGTCCAAGTCACTTTTCTTTTTGTCAAAGTCTTTTCTTTTTTTCTTTATGAGTTTCGGGAATATCTCCCCTTAGTAACTATCTTAATAGAAATAATGGCTTAATAAAATAATCCCTTAGCTCATTTTTGTATCAAATCTTTTCTTTACTTTTTTTTGTAGTAAATAAATATTTTTTTAATTGGTGTCCTATTCAATCATGGTTTGGGGTACGGACTTGGAGTGCCTCTTAATGAACACCTAACGTCCGCCCACATGCAAGGGTGGACCCATGGTGTCGAAAAAGTGATTTACACCTTTTTTTTTGGGGGGGGAGGGAGGAGGGTATTTTCAGCCCTGCATATGGGTGAACCTTAGGCATTCTTTAAGGGGGCACACCACATCCTAGGGGCATGGTTTGTCATTTAATAAGGGGCCCCTTTTCCACCGTGGTATCAAAGAAGAATCATGCCAATAGAAGGTGGGGTATGGATGTTACATTGATTCTTATTTGTCTCCCCTCACATGTGGGCTCCTTCCAATTAAACTCAAAAACTTAAGGGTAACATCCTTTATATATCCTACCCTTTAGGTCAAGTCTAGTTTGCAAGGACAATCACTTGGCTCTACAATGTTTGTACTGAAACTACACTTATGGTATAGTCATTGACCAAGTTGTGTTTGGTGATATAACATTACCAGTTATGATCTTCTTTTGTATAAAAATTAGGAATATCTCTTGATAATCAATACTAATGTTGAAGAAATCCATACATGAGAGTTTTTTTCCCTATAAAAATGTCTTGATAATGAATTTAAATGGATTTTTTTAGGGTAAAATCTAACATGCAGGTATTAAAACATATGTTAAGTATATAAACAATAACCTCTCCTACAAGCTTAGGGTGTAACGCCCCCAAATCCGAACTTGGATATGGGATCCGTATTCGACCTAGATTCGGATTCGTTACCTTTCACAATCCACTAGCCAATAATAATAGTAACCATTATACATAAAATCTAATAGTCCACAATTTTACAATCTCAAATTTCTTTAGGTCCATAAGTTTATTTAATTCAATAGTCAAAACAACTAAATTAACGGAAGCATATCACATTCTCATTTTAATAATTACGGAAACGTAATCAAAACCACATAGATCAAGATAGTCTAATGACAATGAGTCACAACAAGACTATCTCTAAACTCTCCAATAACAATCACTATATCAGAGTAGTCAATAAGCACATCATAAGGGTGTCCTCTCACCCAAATATACATAAGGGAACTGAAAATGAACCTGAAAATATGGACCCAACATAAAAGGGGTCCCAAAACATGTCCATAACAGAGATACAAATAAAAGAAAAGAAGCTGGGGATGCCATAGCAAACCCCTTGAATGGATCTGCAACATGGGTTAGTCTGAAAAAAAATGGCTAAGTTAGTCCCAACCTGTAAGCAATCTAGTAGACTATAAATAATCTAAAGTAAAACACACATCTAAGTACTAGCATGTCCAAAAGTCAATACTAAACTAAACAGATATTGAAATAACAATTACAATCATGCTAATATAAAACAACAATAATCTCATCTCAAATAGAAATCAATGGTCCAATACAAAGATTTAAGTTCGAATAAAAATTCAATGCGAAAGTCAAAGTTTACAAATTCGATGACATATGTTAGTCTTAAGAGATTCGATGTTCTATGATTTTAGAGTGTTTAGAGTTTGATGTTCAAAGTGTTTGGAATCCACATGGTTCACAATATTTTGGTGTTCAATACTCGGAGTTCAAAGATTCAAAGTGTTCTGAATTCGATGGTCAAAGTGTCTGAAGTTCACAAGGTTCAATATTCAAAGGAGTCAAAAGTTCAACAGTCTAAGGTTCAGTATTTAATATCCAAAGAGTCAAAAAGACACACTTAGCCTAGTGTCGGGGCCCAAAATAGTCAAAGATTCAACATCCAAAATGGTTCATATCAATAAGTTTGAAAGTTCACATAATTTCACATATCTCTGAGTGCTGACATACAACCCTACGGGTGTGGCTCAATATCTCTGAGTACTCACATATCGCCCTATAAGTGGGGCCTACATAGTTCATATATTCGAAGTCCAAAAAGATGTTCACTTAAATTTAATGTTAGTATATAGTTCGACATTCATAAGTCCAAAGTCACAATGATTCACTAAGATTTCTCATATAGTCAATGATTCAAACATGTAATAGGATTTGAATACATGGTTCACATATTCACATAGAAGGTATAAAGTTCAATAAAATCAATGAGTTCAATATATTTTCACATAAATTCACATTTATTCCAATGAATCAAATTGTAGAGGTAAGCCAATATCACTTCTAGTGTTCCAAACTAAAGGGCAAGGAAAGATTATCTTTTAAATTAATCATAAATATAATAAATCTAAAAGGATTCACAACTTTACATAGATTTTCAGATGTTCACATGAGGGAAATTCATATTTCGCATGTTCTAAAAGATTTCTTGAAGGAAACCAGTCTACAAAATGTCTAAAATCAATAATCTTTCACAAAATAGGTGTAGATTTAAAGAATAAACGAGATTCAATGGTTCAAAGCATAGATCTATGTATGTTCAAAGATTTCAATAAGAGAAGAGTCGTTCTAAGCATAAGGGGCATGAAAACTTACTAAACAAGCTGAAAATCATAAATTTAAGATGATTCAAGGGATTAAATTCACATATTTCTAACAATCTTAGAGAATTCCATGTATAACATCACATAATCTAAAATCACAAGAGGAATTCACCTCAAATTCCCTATAGTAAGCAAGATTTACTTAGTAGATGAGCTTATATTCAAGAAATCACAAGGTTCAATGGCTTAGAACATGATTTTTCACATACTTTCAAAGATTTCAAAGAGTTTCTAGAAAGATCAAAGGAGTTCAAAGAGGATTTACACCATCAAACTTATAGTAAGCAAGATTAACTTACAAAAGAAACTTAAGTTCAAGATTCAAAAAGTTAGATTAATATTTTCAAACATTTCAGAGGTTCCAAAGGGTTTTCATAACTAAAATACAGAGATCTAAGAGAAATAAAGAGAAAAATACATCACATCATCTATAGTATGTAAGATATACTTACCAACGCTCAAATCTAAAATCTCAAAGCAAGAAACCTTTAATTCTACATCTTTTCACACATTGATCTATAAAATAGGCATAGTTCTAATTTTAGAAGAATGAAACTAGAAAGTTCTAATAGAAAACAAGCTAATCTAGAAGGATTTTTATGGTTGGAAGTGAAACTTACCCAATTGGGGAAGAACACTAACATTCTTCTCCTTTTTTTTTCTTTACTCATTTTGTTCTAAATGGGCCTAAATGACTTAAAGAAAGTGTAAATAGGGTTTTAAGTCATCCTAGACAAGATCACACTTATGTGGGGGTCAAATGGGAGTCATGACATAAAAGTGGCAAAAATCATAATTTTTAGACATTTCAGCATATTTGGGCATTTCGTGATCGATCACGGATCACCTAAGAAAGCCTAGAGAGCCATGTTGCTTTATTCATGATTGATCAGGCCAAAAATAGGGTTTTGTAGTCAATCACGAGATCTGTGATTGGTCACACATGTAACGCCCCCGAACCTAAACTCGGATATAGATCCGTATCACTCCAGATTCGAATTCGTTATTATTCATAAATCCAATAATCTATATAGAAATTGGCTCAAATCCTGGGCCCACAAGTAAGATTCAATATAGTCTAAATGTTCTCATTTGAATTTTCTTAAGTCCACTTAATCCAATAATCATATTTCAATAGTTCGCGGAAGCACATTCAATATTCACTAATCACATATATTCAGATCAAGATGTAGAAGTGTAATCTAAAATCTATAGAGATCATAGTAGTTCAATAGTATCAGATCAAAAAAGAGATATCACTAGGGTGCCCTTTCTCCCAAATATACAAAGGGAAACATTTACTAGTTTGAAAATATGATC
Organism: Platanus orientalis; assembly: GCA_025762735.1. Classification (NCBI taxonomy): domain Eukaryota; kingdom Viridiplantae; phylum Streptophyta; class Magnoliopsida; order Proteales; family Platanaceae; genus Platanus; species Platanus orientalis. Next base: position 14,292,178 of record JAOXJP010000006.1, on the reverse strand, counting down.
CTAACACAAAGGGGGGATCCCAAAATATGTCCAAACTAAGGATAGGAAAAACAAAAGGAAAGCCACAGATGTCATAGCAAGTCCCTCAAATGGAAAACCTACAACAATAATTAGTTTAAAAAATAAACGGTTGGGTTAGTCCCAACTTGTAAGAAATCTAGTAGATTATAAATAATTTGAAATAAAACACATATCAGAATACTAACATATCTAAAAGTTAATACAAAGTTAAATAAATATTGAAGTAGTAATCACAATCATACTAGTATGAAGCAACAATTATCACATGTCAAACATAAGACAGTGATTCAATATGAAAATCTAAGTCCGAATAATAAGTCAATGCAGAGGTCAAGGCTCACAACTTGATGTTATATGTTAAATCTTGAGAGATCCAATGTTCATTGATTTCAGAGTGTTTAGATTTCGCTGTTCAAAGTGTTCGGTGTCCACATCCTTCACAATGTATGAAGTTAGATATTTAAAATTTAAAGATTCAAAGTGTTATGAGTTCAATGTTTAAAGGTTTTATGTAAAGTATTCGTGTGCTCTGGCTAACCCCATGGGTAGGGTCCTGATCTTGTGCCAAACCCTACGAGTAGGGCCAATGTCCTTCACCTTGCTCTACAATATTAGAGTAGATCTAACATTAAATGAATAAAATTAAGAAGTTCTAATAGAAAAATAAGATATTCTAGAGGAATTTCCATGGTTGGAAGTGAAACTTACCAAATTAGGGAAAAACTCCCACACTTAGCTTCCAACAATCTCTAACCCTTTCTCTCTTTGTTCTAATGAGGAAAATGAGCTAATTGAGGTGTTAGTAGGGTTATAACTTGTCCAAGACGAGATCCCACATGTTTGAGGGACCAATGAACAAGTGCCACATCAAAAATCAATTTTTTTGGCATTTTTCATCATTTTTTTATTTTTTGGTTTCTAGAACCCCGAGCCCTCACCTCAACAGGCGAACCCTCTAGACCCCCCTTGCCGAGAGCTCACCTCAATTGGTGAGTGCTCACCTCAATTGTTGAGCACTTGGGCACCCCCTCAGCGAGCACTCGCTTCTACAGGCGAACCCTTGGCCTGGGAGACCAGAGACTCCCCAGTTTCTTTCAACAAAACCTATTACGGGAAAAATGACCAGAACCTTCTCTAAAAAACTCAGAATTGGGAACCATTTGTCACGTTGGAAAGAAGACTCAACAAAATTTTCAACAAGATATATCTCATACTTTAGCTCACTCAGGATTAGTGTCAATGGGCCTGGGAAGTTATCCCAATTACGCAGTAAGGAAAAACTTCCGAACTTGAATTGGTTTAAGTCTAACTTGGGTTCTATACTTCTAAATTGGTCCAATGGGTTTTTAAATCACTCTAAGGTTTGTATAAGCATGTGAAAAGACAATTTTACCCTTATAAAGGTGAAACTATGATTTTACCCCTTTAATGTAACATGGGGTGTTACAACACATCTCCCAGAAAATCCTACATAGACGAGCTCCAGTAAAATGACCATAACTTTCTCTACAAAACTCCGAATTATGAACCATTTGATGTGTTGGAAAGTAGACTAATATATATTTCAAAAAAGGTATGACTCATCCTCTAGTTCACTTGGAATTACTATTAATGGGTCTGGGAAGTTCCCCAAATACACTTTCAAGATAGCTTTGTAACTTGACAAGTTCATGGTCCAACTTGGGTTTTACACTTCTAAGTCAGTTTAAAAGGTTATTAAACCATTTTAAGGTCTGTCTAAAATATGTTCAATGAAAATTTTACCCTTATACATGAAAAATTACATTTTTATCCTTTTTAAACATTGTGAGGTATTACATATAATTTTAGGAAAGATGGTATCAAAACAAGTTTTATCGCGACTTTAAATCCCCTTGTGGATACATCCCTGTGGGCCTTATGTCTATTTTCCCTTTACAGTGCCAGAGTGTGCACACCGTATCTAGGAGTATTTCTCCAAAGGGAGAGTACTAAAATATATGTTAAATATATTAACTCTAAGCTATCCTATAACTTGAGGGTTTTATGAGAGATAGTTAAAAGCATGAATTTAAATGGATGGTTGAAGACAGGGAATCATCTCCCACTTTTTTTTTTGGGGGGGGGGTGGTAAACCCAGTATGGGCATGCTCCATAATCTTAAAAAACAAAAGAAGCTTAGGAAATGGGAGTTGTGGTCTTCTAAAGACATGTTTTCTTCTTGTATTGTTCATTCCGTACATGTTCTTTCTTTTACTTTTGCTAGAACCTTATAGTTCCTAGATTGTTCAGGGTGTGTTTGGATTCACAGGATTGGAATTGGCCTTGGAATTCCAATTCTGTAAAATTGAAATCCGGATAATTGAATTCAATGAATTTATAATTCTACCATTTGGATATATATATATATGGACGGAATTGGCATTCAAAAACCTCAATTCCATTGTTTAGATGCACAAATATTCAAAAATCTCAATCACCTCATTTTGTTCGTTCTCTACCTAATGGGTGGCCTTGAGATTCTATGGCCCATGACCAGGGATTCTCTAGTCCCGCGAGTTGGGCACCAAAGCTTTGCATTCCCCATGCTTGGGCTTCTATATGGCCTATAGTTTCTTGATAATCACTACAAATACATTATGTTCACTCTTCTTGGGATTTTAATGCAATTTTCCCTCTATGAAGATCACTCGAGGAGAAAAACTAGTTTTTAAAAAAAAAAACTCTTTCTATAAGCTAAAATGAGCTAAAATTTTCATTTAGGGGCATTTTGGGTATTTCGTGTATTAAAAAAACTCTTCACAATTGCTTGAGGGTGTAGGGAATTTTTAGTCATTTGAATAGACCATAAGCATAACTAACATGAGTTGATTTCCATTTAGGGGCATTTTGGTTAATAAATAAAATAACAAAGGGCATTCTAGGTACTTTATGAGCTAAAAAACCTCCTAATAGTTGCTTGAGAGAGGAAGGCATTTTAGTCATTTTTTCAGATAAGTAAAATAGGAATTAAGAATTTTAGTCATTTCAATAAACCTGAAGCATAACTAACATGACCTAGATTTTCCTCTCAGGGGCATTTTGGTTAGTTAATAAGAGGGTATTTTGGTTACTTTGTGTGTTAAAAAAACTCCTCACAATTGCTTGAGAGTGGAGGGCATTTTAGTTATTTGACTAAACTTGAAATATCAATGAGGGTATTTTTGTTACAGGCCGTTTCATGAAAAATAATTGGAAATAACAGCCTATGAGTTGTTATTTCAATTCCATTGATTTGGGCTTTTAATTCAACATTCTAATTCCCTAGATATTTGACTTAAATCCATTTTCATGATTTAAAATCGAACAAACGACAAAAATGGATTGTGGAGGTTTATGATAGAGTTGGGTTGAGAGGTTCTATACTAGAATTGTGGTGAGGAAAGCTCTAAACCCCTTTATTATACATTTTAGATGGATTGCCCATGAACAAAGTAATCCCCTTTCCTTGCGATGGGGCCTATTGGTGATAAGGGCTTATTAAAATTGAGGAGCATCCATACCTCGGCAATTGTAGGTTAATATAGCCTTTTCTATCTCATTTTCTCACTAAATGAAACTTGGATCTCTATCATCTAGTGGACATAGGCAGTTTGGGCCTATTTCGATTCATGTTGTATATCAAGGCTGTTTCTACCGTGTGAAAATAACACCTTTGGTGGGTACTCTCGACTCCATGCTTTCACTTGTTAAGCGCCCTAATCTTGCCAAACGATCTGCAACATGATTGGCCATACCATAATCTTTGAGAGACATTAATCCTCTTCATATGGCTCTCATTAAAGCTCGAGTATCTTCAATCATTGTTCTAATCCTTCACAGTTTTATGTTATATAATTAACCCACAAGTTGTAATCAGCTGTAACAAATTTTGTAGTAGCTTTTTGTAGCATGAACAAACAGAACGGGTTTTTTTTTTTTTTTGTCTATTAACATGGGGTTTGTCTTTTTGTATTTTTTTTATGTCACAAAAAAATACAGAAACATTTGTCACAGCCAATCACTTGGGTAGACAATGATCTGCTGTAACAAATTTTGATATAATTCTTTGTAGCAAGAAAAAAAGCATGGTTTTTTTTTTTTTTTGGTCTTTTAAAATAGGTTTTGTGTCCTTTAACAGTGGTTTTTGTCTTTTTGTGATTTTTTGTTCATGCTACAAAAAGTTACATGCTACAGCACAATTTGTTAGAGCTGATTACCTGCCCCAAATTAAGCCTTATGAAGTGAGGGGCAGATTAACCTCTATTGGGTCCCTAGTTGATCCTTTGGAATCACAATAAAACCCCAAGATAACGTGGCCTTGCAGGTGTTCTCATGGGGGCTTAAGGGCTTTTCCATGGAATATGAACTCATCTTCTTCTACCCCTACGAGCTTGCAGAACATTTTGCCCCTCACGCCAATACGAGCCTCCATCCTCAATAGATCATGGCGGGGAGCAAGGTAAAATGGTAAAAGGTGGAACGGTTTTGGGATAGAAATCCCGTGATTCAATAGGAGAGAGGGGGGGGAGTAAGCAGGGGGTTGGCAAAAGGGGAGGTGAGAGATTCAGGTCAAATACGTTGGGCCGTGTTTGGCAGCCACCAATAATGAAATCATTTCACTTCAAATTCCCAAGGCATTTCAAGTCATAATGTGATGGTTGAGAATGAGCTCATTTAGATTCTTATTGGATCGATTTTCATTCATCACCAATATGAATGATAATACATATCATTTCATTATTTTTTGAAAACCTAAGATGAATTCATTTATAATTTCAGTTAACAAATCTGAATGAAAATGTGTATGGTGAATGATAAGCTAACATGTGATGTGTTTGGGGTTAAAAATGTCCCAAAAA
>JAOXJP010000006.1:14275445-14287198 GCA_025762735.1 Platanus orientalis | reverse complement strand
AATACCAATAATACTCACCATTTTTCAAAAACAAACTCTTCACAGACAGAGAGAGAGAGAGAGAGAGAGAGAGAGAGAGACAGAGAGAATTGAAATCAACAGGGGTCATGATCATAAAGAAGTACATACACACTTGACATAAAGTAAAGAAGGAACCCATTTGAAAAACAACTCACATGAACAGACAAGAAGACCCAAGAAGTGGAAAATGAGACGCCGACGAAACCTTGTACCCATCTCTCCAAACTTCTCCTTCTTCTTCTGCTTCTTCTTCTTTATTAAATTGGCACTCTTTTTCTACTAGTTTGAAAGAAAAATCAGCTATGATTTCTAAAACAAGAGAAGCATTAACTGTGTTGTAGAAAATGAGAGAGAATCTCTGTACCCTTTATCAATTGCATACATGTAATTTGAAGAATCAGAGCTTTCGTGGGTTGAAGAAAAAGAGAGAGGAAGAGAGGGAGGGAATAAAAGAAAACTTGAGAAAGGAGGCATGGGTGTTGGAAGATGCACGCAAGAGCAGGTGCAAAAAGAGAAAAAAGGTGGAGGAAGAAAAAGAGGCAATGGGTGAATTGTTTGGAATTTAAGTCTGGTTTGTGGGCTGATGAAGTGATGATAATAATGATGATGGGAGCATTTACTTTCTCTATTGTGCTTCTCTTTTACTGTTTTTCGAGTACTCAACCAAAAGCCAAAAGTGGGAAGAAGCATAGTTCAGTGGGTGGGTGCTTGTTTCCCTCTTTTTTTTATTCTCTAGTACAGTAGTACTTATTACATGTGGAACCAAGAACTTCAGTTTTTTTTCAGTTACTTTGTCTGTGTTTTTGAGTGATTGTTATCCCCAACTGCCCAGGCAGAAGGCTTTAAACTTCTAATATTGGTTCCATGTAAAGGTCAGGACCGACCATTCTTAGGGTCCCAACCACTAGATTTGTTAGGCCAATGCTTGAACCAACCAATTATCATAACCATATGATCCTAGCATTTTTTTAGAATGCTTTAGACATGATGGTTAGGATCATCTCATTAAATTGGACCCTTCAATGGTAGATCTCAATCTCCCTTTTATCATTCTGACATCTAATTTTTCATTTATTGCCTATCGAGATCTAAAGAATCCATGCTTCCCCCGGAGCGAGACTCTATCCAGATCTAAAAACGGAAGAACGAGCTAGGCAGCCGGTGGCACGATCAAATGGTTTCGGATCACCTAACTGGTGGGTCCATTTTCAACCTGGAAGATCCAGTAAACACAACCCAGTATGGGCCGTTGCTTTCAAGCCTGCAAATGTACCAAACCATATTTCTAATAGTTCAGATTTGCAGACCTAATAAATCTGTGGTACAGCTGAACCAATGGTGCCGATGTGATACCATTCAGGATGTGACACTTGTTAATGCATTGACCAAAATATGATAGGGGCATTCTGCATAGGGGTGTCAACGAGTCAAAGCTGAGCAAGGGTCTTCACAGTTCACACACAAGGATGTGGCTCAGGCTCATGATGAGCATGAGATGCTGAGCTCAGGCTTGGCTTATTAAGTTTGAGGTGAGCTCAGCTCAGACTTGCTTTACCAAATGAGCTCAATTGAAGGTTCGGCTAGTTCTGCGAGCTTCAAACAAGGATCAAGCTCAGCCCTAACTGAGCTTGACGAGGAGGGTCATGTCTACCCTTTCTCATGGGATTACAGAATGCCCTTGCCTTTTCGACGTGTCACCTCCTTGGTGTTGGATTTCTTTATTTTTCTCTTTTCTTTCTTTCTTTCTGGGGTCCGATCTACACGAAAGTAGATTTGGACTCCTAACATGTATCACATCCTGATCAGCAACTATAACGACCTTGTTATAGTTTCTACTAGACCAATTTCATCTGGCTCAGATGGACCACAGGCGCACTTGTGCAGTTCATAGAGAAAAGCAAATAAATGGGAAGCAAAGTGAACGATCCAACCTCCCCCAAAATAAAAAATAAAAAGTGAACAATCCAAAAACCTATCCGATTCACTTTTGCCAACCCACTCTGGTTTTGGCTCCCAGAGTGCTGGTGAAGGCTCTTGAGTCTTGACTGTTGCCCACTACACTATCCAAATTCCAAAAGTGAGAATGTGTTTGTTACTTTGTTGTTAAATAGAAACATTTTTAATAGGGAATAGGGGGTTATTATATATAAATAGCTTCTTAGTCATAGGTATGGCATCATTTCTCTCTTTGAATCTAGTCAATAAAGTTCAGTGAAACCCAAGCACAGCCGCATCTAATATTATATAGAGGGAGCGTCTTTGCTCATATTCTACAACATAGGTGGGATGGGTTCATCCCTTAAGTCGCCTTGTATCTCATTGTCCATGAATAGATGATTTTTACCCTTTGAGCTATGTATTATGTTCTAAATTTTTTGGAGTTTTGTTGAATTACTTCCCCCTGTTGATTCAAATGAGTAAAATAGCAATCATAAGATGATTTTTTTGCTTAGTTAATCTCTTAGGAGGGACACTTTCAATGATGGGTTCCACTCTTCTCAATATGATGAAATTATGGAGGCCCTAGAAGGTTCTTAACAATTCTTTTTTTATTTTAGTTTCTTTGGTAGGGCTACTCGGGTCCACAGACGGCCACTTTATAGATCGGACCTGTACAACCGGCAGAGAGGTAGCGAACATTGCATGATAGAGGAATGTTGCCCCGGGGGCAGCCGCGGGGGGGGGGGGAAACGTTAGTAGGGGTGGCAATGTTTGACATGATCCATGAACCCGACATGAATTCAATACAAAATAAACAGGTTAGGGTTGACTGTAAAAGTGTTTCGGGTCAAAGTGGGTCAACTTGATCTGACACGATTAATAAATGGGTCGGGTTCAGGTTGACACATATAGCTTTATACCTTTAACTTGGCATGGCACGAATCTAACCCACCAACACAAATTATCACATAACCTGTGAACCAGACATGAAATAAGTAGGATAAGGTTGAGTGTAAACGGGTTTTGGGTCAAAGTGGGTTGACCCGCTTTGACATGATTAATAAATGGTTCGGGTTAGGGTTGAACCATAAAATCTTATACTCCTATCTCGACATGACATGAACCCGACCCACCAACACAAATTGCCACCCCTAAACGTTAGTAGGCATTGGCATTCTGTGGTTCCAGATACAAGTACGATACATGTGATATATATATATATATATATATATATATATCATAATTTTTTTATAGAACTAACTATTATTCTGCAAAAGCCTTTTTTTATTTGCAATTTAAATATTTTGTTTGGATAGATTTTGGACGATAGACAAAGGTAAGCACAGTAAGTATATATATATATATATATACACAACTACTACTACTACTATTTTCAAAAAACAAAAACTTAGGGACGTTTGGTTAGGACTTGGGGAACATTTTTATCATAGAGAGCTTCTAAATGCACCTCCAAAATTGTTCTCACACTTCCCTTAAAAATTTTCAAAATTCCAATCTATACTCATGTTTAAAATTACCCTTCTTACCTAAATACCCACCCCCACCCCCCAAAAAAAAAGGGTTCTGCCAAGTCCTACTGGTCCAAACAGAACCCTTATGTTCAGACCTGTTTTTTTGTTTATTATTATTTTACAAATGCATATATTTATCATTTTGTTGTGATTTTTCAATTGGAGGGTGATGTTTCGATCCAATTTAGCAAGGTTTCTGCCGAAATGGTAATGGATTATATTAGTGAGTTGATCATGCATAAGGTAAAATTGTTTGATTTTTTAATTGTGCTTCGATATATATATATATTCAAGAGCCGAACAACGTTATATAAGTGGGTGGCCAATGTTGGGCAGAGAAATGGTTTTATCATTGTCACTAAGAAAACAGATTCTGGTGGTTCCTCAAAGAAACCAAGAATTACCCTTGCATGTGAGAGGAGTGGACAGTACAGAGAGTATAATAAATATAAAGATATCACAAAAAAAAAAAAAAAAAAAACATGTGGTGTCAGGTATCAAGAAATGTGGATGTCCATTTGAATTGAAGGGCAAAAAGTTATCCACTGATGATTATTGGATTTTGTTAGTTGTATGTGGCGTGCATAATCATTTAGTTGTAGATTATCTCGAAAGATATTCATATGCCGGAAGATTATTGGAAGAAGAGACTTCAACGTTGGTTGACATGTCCAAGAGCATGGTACGTCCAAAAGACATTTTGGCTACACTAAAAGAAAGAAACCCCTTAAATGTTACTACAATGAAGACAATATACAATGCATGCCATAGACATAGAATGATGGAAAAGGGTGGGAGATCTCAAATGCAGCAACTACTGAGATAGTTGGCAGAGCATAGATACATTAAGTGGCATAGAAAAATTGATGATACCGAGACCATGACTGATTTGCTTTGGGCACACCCGATTAGTTTGAAATTGTTGTGTGCATTTTTACATGTTTTGATCATGGATTACACCTACAAGATGAATAGGTATCGTATGCATCTTTTGGAGATTGTTGGATTGACATCCATGACATGACCTTCTCTGTAGCTTTTGTAAATCTCGAATATGAGAGAGAAGATAACTTTGCATGAGCACTAGGTATTTTGCGTGATTTGATGGATGATAGTGCTCTTCCTTATGTTATTGTGATAGATAGGGAGTTGTCTCTAATGAATGCAATCTCTACAGTATTTCCTACTGCTGCACATTTATTGTGTAGATGACACATTAGTAGGAATGTTCTTGGGAAGTGTAAGAAGATGTTTTTGAAAAAAGAGAAGTGGGATAGGTTCATCATGAGTTGGAATCTATTGGTGTTTTCATCAATAGAAGAAGAATACATCAAACATCTTGCATCATTGAATAAAGAATTCAACACGTATCCAGATGCACTCGATTATGTGCGAAGTAGTTAGCTAGACATATATAAAGATAGATTCATGGCTGCTTGGACAAATAAATGGATACATTTTGGGACTACTACGACAAATAGGGTTGAGAGTGTGCATACAAAGCTACATAGGCAACTCAAATCGAGTAAAAGGGGTTTTGAGTCTTCTTGGATAAGTATTAATATGTTTCTTGACTTGTAGAATATAAGCAAAAAACATCTTTCCAGAAGAGTAAGACAGTCGTCCAACAAATTCAAACCTTCTAAATTTAAAGAGCTTTAAGGCAACATTTTCATAAAGGCAACAGAGATAGTTTTGTCTGAGATGAAGCGGATGACGTTGCATGTAGTTGTGTTTGTCGATGCACACACGGATTGCCATGCACACATGAAATTACACACTACATGAGGTAAAGTCACCCAATTCCCCTTGATTTTATACATTCGCATTTGCATAAGCTTGGTCTACTAAGTACCTCAACCTAATTAGTCTAGGAGTTGGATTGTACTGATGATGTGGAGATGTTCATGCAAAAGTTTAATGAATACGATTCCATAACTAAGTTATAAATGCCAAAGAAGTTGAGAGAGATAGTAGCACTAAATAGTTCACACCTAATAGAACCGGAGGTGAAGTCAACAACACGAGGTTGCCCACACACAAAGATTGATACATCTACATGATGTGAACCATTTGCATTCAACATTTTATCTTCAGCGCAATATAATCATTCTTCGCTCGACACTACAGCTACAGTTGTCACTTCATTGTAATCCTGTCAATCAAAACCTAAGAGGAGATTGAAGGAAAAGGTAATTAATATATTTATAACAATGTAAATGATTATGTGTTCGTTTATTTAACATAATATTTTTTGTTTCTTTTATAGGTATTTCAAACCTTTGTAGCAACGAAACACATGTCAACATCGTTCATTGAGGCATTTCTAGTAGGGTTAAGGAGCGAGTTAATGAGTTGATACATATATTATCATGCCTTGATGATTGTCTTAAATATGCCTATTAGATGACCATGATAGATTGCGGACATCTCATAGCATCGTGTTACAATGTTGTCCTATATCACTTGAGCATACACCAGTGCCTAACCTTCCTGGCACTTCAATCAAATCAATTGCCAGTAGCTATCCGGAGAGAAATTGCAATTGAGTTCATTAATGGAAATCATTTCATTTAAGTTTTTATTGTTACCCATTCCATTATGTTGTTATTACAATTGTTTTGAACATTATATAATGTTATCATATTTTTGTAGGTCCTCTTATCGTCATGTAATTTTATTATGCCTATAGCAATGAACTGGTATCGGTATCGATATACTGGTGTAGCAGGATGGGAGCTCCAGCATATCACCCCAAATACAAGAATTCAAAGGCATTGTGAGTTTGGATGTAGCCACGCAAAAAATGATAGATTAGACGATTGATGTATTTTGTATTTTTTTATAATAAAGGTATATTGTATTTTTGGTGGTTCCTCAATGTATATTTAAGTTTTTTTGTAATAAGGTTATCATTATTCATAAAAAAAAATATTTCACAAAACAATAAGATGATAAATATGACTGACTCATAAATCATATCAATAGAATATACCAAAGAAAATGGGGTCATCCCCTATACAAATGTAGGGAAAATGTTTCATCAAAAAATAAAATAAAATAATGTCATCCCTTTTTCCTCTCTACGACCTGTTCCTATTGTGCTTGAGAAAGAATGTTAATAGACTATGGTCATCACGAGCAACAAGAGCATCGGGATTATCGCAAGTAGTGGCTGGATTGATAACAATCTCCTAAAACATCTGACGAATTTCTTGGAGTATACTGGGCATGTCCTCTGGATGCCCATCGAGACAATGCATGATGACAAGGTCAATAAGACCTATTTCATGTCTAAGACATGGATCAACTGACATCAAGGGTGCATTACTCTGGGAGGACTGACCCATATGGGTGGATCGATACTAGGGGTTGTACACGTATGGGTAGGACACATGTGCATATCACTTTATGTAATTCAAAGTACACTCCTCAAGGCATAGCACATGGCTACTCCACCTTTCCCAAATCTGATCAATGTACGGATACTCAACCTGATACTATATAGATAAGGCACTGCGCTCAGCTCAATGTGGGGATAATGGAGGGGGAGGAATATTCTGGACCCGGTTGAATTGCCTCAGCGCCCTATCCAGATGATAAGGCTCTACCACATCAAGGCACTTTAGTATGCCATGATATAATGCAATATCTAGAAATAGATATTGGTCTCGATTGTTGTCATACGATGTCCAGTACACCTGTAAAAATAAGTTAAAATAAACGACAATTAAGTAATCAAACTAATAGTTAAATCTACATAACTTAAGTAAAGATTTATGTAACTTCAGTAAGAAAATAAAAGTTTAATGTAGTACCTCATTAACGCTTAATGCATTAATAGCCTCCCACAAGGCCTGTAGATTATCTTCAAGCGGCCCAGTATCTTTTCAAGAAGTCTATCTATACACCCGCGGCTCGTACCCATTGTAATATATGTTACGATGAGGTTTGAGGTGAGGAAAATGCTCATATATTCACCCCTCGAGCAATGTGATGTACCCTACCATCTATTTAACACCAACCTAACTTGTCATTCCCATCTAGCAATAAAGATGGGCAAGGGCTATACCACCCCATGCATACTCCTACACTGTCGACAAGTTGGTCAATAACATCAGATACATCATAGGCATCCATGTCGTGGACTTGTCGGCAAATAGCGTATAATCCAATAAAAATAACAAATATGCCTTGGTTGCACACTCAATTTGGGCTGCATCACTGAAGTCAATAACCTGGCTAAACAAATGTTTTAGCCACTCCATCTGCATAGACTAACCCCGAATAGCTACAAGCTCCTCCATAGCCTGCTGGGGCGAGGCTCCCAGCTGTTTAACCACTAAGATGATCACATCCTTGTCTGATAGCTTTTCGATGCTTGATGAGACATCCCTACTAACGACAGGAATCCCTAAGAGACTCCAGACGTCGACTAGAGTAATGATCATTTCCCTGAAAAACATGTGGAAAGTGTTGGTCTCTGGATACCATCTCTCCATAAATTTTGACACCACTACCTTATTAACAAATCCATAGGATGCTGAAATCAACGGATAAAGGCTAGAAACACCAATCAATACTCTTATCATCTTGTTTCAGCACATCTCAATCCTCCAGTATCCACTCTTTATTTTTTTGGGCATAGGATGTACATTTTAATGGTTCTCTCTCCTACAATAAAAACAAACAATATTAATGACATTGATAAATATAAACATTGGAAATTACCGACATGGAATAACAATAATAAATAAAAACAATCAATATGTAATACATGTTATTGCCAGATTGCCGCAACAATGTGTGTACTAAAGCTCGGTACCAATGAAAAGTCTTTCGAAGCTCCAAGAACGTTCAGAGACTCATTAGACTCTTTAGCATTTTTAGTGTATAAATACTATTGTGTTTCGTCTACATAAGTATGAGACACTGATGGTTCTGATGGTTCTATGGACACTCTCGATGTTTGGTCAGTCCGATTTCTCTTGGCCAATGTCGTTGGTGGGACATAAGTACGACGAGAGGTGCTATGATGGGAAGTGCCAGCATCCATATCTGTCATATAACCTAAAACATATTCATATATCAATAGATAATACCAATTTTTTACAACAATCTTTTTCAGAAAAATTCCTAGAAAAAAAGTTTCGGTTGACCCGATCTTTTTTTGTTTTTTCTAGAGCCCCTTGTTTGGCCATATTGGTCCGTACAAGGGCCTTATGTTCGGCTATCGGTTTACTAATAGTGCCCCTCCTGTTGCTCCCACAAGGTCTATGTTTCCAGCTAATAAAAAGTATGAATCAATTAAGAAAACTTAAACAACCGAAATGATACCAATTAAGAAAACTTAAGAAAAATTAAACAACTAAACTGAACTGAACTAGATGGCGATTTTGGATAAGTCACAATCTGCCTAAAGCACAAGCAAAGCTTCCTATTTATAGACAAAGCGAAGAGATGGCTTTATAACTTTATTTTAATAGAGAAAATAACAAGAGAATCATATTCTCAAAAGAAGGGAAAGCATTCACGTGATCAATCACTGTTGTCCTCGGATTCTTTGGACCCATGGCAGACAAAAGCAGAGGAATCTTGAGAGTTGTCTTCTCTAAGGCATCTTGTGCGATCAAAAAAGGCTTCTAGATTTGAGATCAGTTGGAGAGATAATGGATGTTGGGGGTCCACGAACAGATAATCCATGATTTGTAGAGGCACGTGGGTAGGGTCTACATGATTTAATATGCACATGTCTACTTTGATGTTGATCCATCGGCTTCATGTTGATCATAATCATCTACCACATTGTAGGGTTACCATCTATCAAATTTAGCTTTTGGATCATGGGTATAATACGCCATCTGTCCTTCAAAAGCTGGGATGATATTTGTGGGATTTTTGAATGTGATGATGACATATTTCTGATGGTGAGTCTAGAGTATCTGTTGCCATATGGTGAGAGGATGGAACCATTGAATCCATTTAGACAAATTTGCCCGGTTATGTTAGTGCTGGATTGACCTGACATTACTATAGGTAAGCATATAGGCGTGGAACATCAAATTGAAATGCAATGGCGTGTGACTCAAAGAGATACCATAAAAAGAAAAAGGATGGCTTTTGAGACATGGTACTAATTTTTGAGGGAATATGGGATGAGGAAGGGAAAATCCAGGTGTGGGAGATGTTTGAAAACTTTGCCATGCTGAAAAAGGGACCAAGAATTTTTGAAAATTATGAACACTTATTTTTTCTTGGAGGAATTCAAGGACTTGGGTCTTGACTTCAAATGGGAGATCATGGATAGGTTCAAGAGGATATATCAAGGGGAGAGGCATCATTGAAGGTTTAATCTAAGGTATTATTGAGAAGTAGTTTGCAAGAACATTGTTAGTCCCTTTAATATTTTTGGCCTGGAAGTCCCACTATGAAAACCAATTTTCCCATCTGAGAAGCTGTAGGTTTGGCAGCAGATTTTTCTTGAACTAAAGCATTTGTGGAAAAGAGCTCATGTCCATTTCAACTGTGAAGTGATGACCAATGAGATGAAATTGAAAATTTTCAATGACTCTTTTGGCAGCAAGTGTCTCTTTAAATGTGGAATGGTAATTTTGTTTGGCTGCTATGAATGTGTTACTTTTGCATCCGCAAGGATATCTTTTCCTTTTAATTTCTTTGAAGAGTATTGCTCCTCATTGCTTGTTACTGGCATTAGTTTGAAGTATTATGTGTCCCTTTCCTGGAATTTGGAGTGGTGGTAGATTTGTGGAGACTTTTTTTAATGTTTGGACTGTTGCAGTATGGCTTGGAGCCCAAGGGGGGCGTTTTTCTTCAGGAGCTGTGAAAGACAGTTTCTATAGGAGGCAATGTGGGGAACAAAGTCGTCCATGTAATTGACAAGACCAGAGATTGTTGTATCATCTTTGGAGAAGTAAGATGATCTGGGAACTCTTGTAGGGAAGAGGAAATGTGGGGTTGGAGACGATATTGGTCATCAACAATGTGCATTCCGAGGAAATCAACTTCTGTGGTGGCAATCTGCATTTTTTTCTTTGCAAGTATAATTCCATATTTTGGAAGAAGTGCTGAAAATGCGCGAAGGAGTTAGTTGTGAGAGTTCGTATCTGGGGAAAACAATAAAATGTCATCTATATAAACCAAGGCATTACGTAAATGGGTTTGAATATAGTGACCATTGTTTTTTGGAAGTGGGAAGGAACATTTTTTAATTCAAAGGACATTACTATCCATTGGTAATGATGGTTGGGAAGACAGAATGCCATTTTTGGCCTATCTTCAGAATGGATGCCAAGTAGCCAAAAACCCGTTTTAAGATCAAATTTTGAAGAAAAAAATTGCCTGGATCAAGTGTTGAAACAAAGAGGACCTTTGTGGAATGGGGAATTTATCATTTGCAAGAAAATGATTCAATGATTGATATTTGATGACAACCTTGATCTTGCCATGAACTTGTTTTGATCTTTTATTGATATAAAAGGCTTCACATGCCCATGGCGAAGAGGTGGGTTTAATTAATCCTTTTTGCTCAAGTTGAAGCGGTTCTTGAATTGCTAAGGATTAATGGGAATGATTCATTCCTTTGTTGTTGGCCTTGGTTGGGTTGACATCTTCATTAAGCTTGAAAGGTAGCTAGACAAAAAATTTAGAATTGGTCCATAAGCGATTTGGATTTTTGGAGATGAATTCGAAATGGGACATGGCACAACTATGGGTGATAAGTTCTTAAGTAATTTGAGAAAAATGGTTAGTATGATGGAGGTACAATTTTTGAAGAGGGTACCAGGGAAGGAAGAAGTTTTTATGTACAAAACTTGTTGGGGTCCATCGGAGTTGTGGGATTGTATAAAAGATATCAAATCCTACAATTAAGTCTTTTTCTACAAGGTTGGATCCAAGAACTTGGTGATGAATGGTGAGGTTGGGAAGGAACTAGATGAGGATAGGTTTGCTGATCTTATCAATTTCAAAATGTGCACCATTTGCTACCTTGAAATTTTGGAAAAATGGCTTCCAATGGGAGGAGGGAAGAAGTTTAGGGTTGATGATGGAGGTTGTAGCAATAGTATCAAAGAAGGTAATGACAGGGAATGGTTTTGAATAAGAGGAGAGATGAATTTGGATATGGGTGGCAAGAATAAGCTCAGTATGGTAAGAGGGGGAAGTGGTAAAAATGCCAAAAATTTCATTAATGCCAAAAGTTTCAGACTATTCATCAAAGCTTGATGATGATTCTATATC
>JAOXJP010000006.1:14228906-14254435 GCA_025762735.1 Platanus orientalis | reverse complement strand
AGTGTCAAGTGTAGAACTTCACCCAAGGCTGATCACTAACCCACACGATACTGGTATAGTAACAATAGTAGAGAACTCTTATAGATCAAACTCTGGCACCAAGTTAGGAATATAGAAGATTTCAGGCAGGATTTAGATATAAACTGAAGGGTCAAACAGCAAGGTATTAGGATTTGAAACAGAGACTGATCATGGATTTATAAAGGTATAAAACTGGGTATGTTTAGGACTAAATAAGGATGAAACAGGTGGGCTGTGGGTAAGGTTTCCTAGCGTTCACATAGTCCTGAAAAGGGTTTGGAATTAAGGGTCAGTAGAGACTTGAGTTCAAGGAATTATGGTCTCAGAAACAGTATCAGATTGTATGGTAACACAGGTCAGAAATATGGATCAAACAGAAAGCTGTAGCATGGATATAAATAGGTTCTAATCTGATGCAAAACAGTGGTTTGATCAGAAGTTCCTGTCTGGAGTTGAAAGTGATAGGGCCACTGGATATAGGATTGTATCTGAAGAAGAGAGGTTTCTGTAGGTACCGCATGACTGGATAAAGTCAGAAGAGAAATAGAGATTCTAGGGTACAGCAGGGATGGATTTGCTTAGAGATGGAGTTTTCTTGAAGAAAGATTAAACATCAATAGAACAATCAAAGAAAGAAGAGGAAAGAAGAAAAAGAAAGAAAAAAAGAGAGAAAAGTGGAGAAGAAGGATAGAGAATAAATAGAGTACTTGTGTGTGGGTAATCATCTACCTTACAAGCCCTTGGACATCACCATCCATGGGTTCAAGTTTAGGCACCAAAAACTTGAAGAAGAGAAGGAGTTCTACTCATGGAGAACAAGAAACCAACCAAAATTTTGTTAGCTCTATCATACAACAACAACAACAACAACAAACAGCCTTATCCCGACTTATTAACTCTATCATACCAAATACAAAAAACGTGCAGCCCCACAAAGTCATGAAAATAACAAGAAACCAAATTAGAAACTCCTAAACTACTAGCTTACTTGCTACCTAAGATTTTCTGGAACTCTAAACTACTAAAACTTTTACTTTCTAAAAACAAAAACTGCTAAAATCAGGTCCCTCTAGAGGATTTCAACTAGCACTAGGGCTGTACTTTGACTTGACTTTCTAAAATTACTAAAATACTTGACAATAATGCCTTATTACAAAAATACCCAAAACAAAAACAAAAATGTCATCTAGGTCCTAAACTCTATTACCTCATAAAATATTAAGTAAAACAGTAAAATAATTCTAAAAGACTCCATCATGTGTCTCCATGTGTTCCTCCATGTGCTTTCTTGTGTGGACCCCACTAAGGCCATGTGTGGGTCCTACCTTGCCACCAATGTCCACTTCATACCTACGACTGTGAGAGGGGTCACCATTTCTACAATGATCAAGCATGGCATATCAGGGACAGGGTCATTAATAGTCTTTATAGTACTCTTGTTAATATAGTGAAGGATGTGGTTGGTCGTCTGGTGGAGAAGTAGATTCATAGAAAATCTCCATGTGGGCTCATGCAATATAAGCAACTCTTCATGAAATATCTTCCGTACTCAACAGTAGTGTCTCAAGAAAAAATGCCACAAGATTCACTTGCCACTGAAAGTGCCTCCATAAATTACATGAACAATAAGAAACCTTTCCAATAAACTTAGTTCATTATAAATGGTAGATTTCAATAGAATTGGACATGGATATAAGAAATACTCTTATCATATAACAAATATTATGAATTTGTTGATAGTTTACGTATGCCAGTTTGTCAGATTATCCTCCTATCTTCCTAGACTCTGCTGTGATGTTTCCTTCCAGATTTGCTTCTGCCTTTTAAATTCAATTATACCAGATGCTCTTCTCATGTAATAGGATACTATTTGTATCTGCATGGCTGATCAGCTTGTAATGAATGAAATACTGCTTCAATTTGGTAAATCCTCTCTCTCTCTCTCTCTCTCATCATTCTTTTTCTAAGATGCATCCAGCCAACTGTCATGACACCATCATTTCTCGCATTAGACCAAGGGATGACCATAGCCATGCCTCTGATGACCAACATTTATTTGTGACATTGCAATGGTTGGTTTCATCTTTGGGCTTAGGTTTGGGAAGAACTCTCTTTAGTATGAATCGATTCTGGAATGTTTAGAATTTTGAGATAGCAAACATAGTAGTTGGTTGATTTATCTTATGTTTGACAAAGTTGTGAATTCTGATATCTATGATTGCCTGTTGTTGGTTAATAGGATCTATTTAGTATCTTAGGCTTAAATTACTTTTGTGGAATGGTGAAACATATGATTATAATACAGGCCAGGAAAGCGGTTTTTGGCACGAGAACTTTTGGAAGCTCAATTGTTACTTTATATGTCAGGCTATAAGAGCACATTCTGTTACATTTGGAATTTTGTTATCTTTGTCTTTTACTATTTGAGGAGGTAGCATAAAACATGTGCGACATATGTGGGCTAGAAAGTGGTAGGAGGTTTTCCGTTTGCGAAGTTCTTGTAGAATTCAAATCACTTAAATCTCTGAGGCAATTGGGATACATTCCATTGCATTGTTGTTTGTTTTGTATTTACAAGTTATAACCAACTCTGTAATTTCAACAAACGAATTATGCATTTAAAGTGTAAATGGATTAGAATTCTTTCTGGCATCATTGGTTTTACTCTTCATATTGCTAAGGTTACAGCTCCATGATTGTCCCCCCCCCCTTTTTCCTTGGAAGAACTTCACTGTATTTTGAACATCATTCCTAACTCTTCATATCGTTGTAACAGCAAGCATATACAAATTCTTTACCAAGTAATTTATTGGCATCAGCTGTTCAATCTGTAAGAGAGTCTGATGGTCCCTTCTCCCCATTTCTTGCGACTCAATCAATGCCCACAAAATACAGTACCACTGTGTCTTCTATCAGCGGTCCAACGATTTCTATGTCAGAGGTATCCCCATCTGAACTGTAATGTCTTCAGAATTTTGTGACTACTTATGAATTGTCCCAGTTGAATTGATTCAAGTAATTGATAACTGCGGTGGATCTCCATGATGTTATTATTTCTGATGTGATGCCTGAGTTGTTGTTGGGCAGTTCTTAATGCTTGCGGGATCTTCCGCTTTGTTGTATTTTAGTTTCCTTTTCTCTTCTTTCGTTTTTAATAAAGTCATTATTTGTCCAAAAATAATAACTGCTAGTCAGTGAGTTAGCAATCAAAGCAAGGCATAAGAAAGATCAAGTCTTTTGGGCTAGACACAGGAACCACTTGGCCTTGTATGCTGAGTTATATTTGGCTACTCTGCCTAGTGAACAATATGCCAGATTTTAAGGATCAAATCTGAAACTACAGAAATGTTACAGAAATGTTAGGATTTACATTGAGCAAGTAATCTGATTTTTTTTACTTGTATGCAGGCTGTGAAGCCCGGCGTTTTTTCTACGCCTCAGCCAACTGCACAGACCCTGCCTGGTACCAGCATTGCGACAGGACCTGCACTTCCTCCACACCTAGTGCACCCTTATTCTCAACCTTACTCTCAACCAACTCTTCCTTTAGGACATTTTGCAAACATGATTGGGTACCCTTTCCTGCCTCAGAACTACACATATTTGCCATCTTCTTTCCAGCAGGTATATGCTGGTAACAATGCATATCATCAATCTCCGGCAGCAGGACACAATACAGCCATAAAGTATACACTCCCACAATACAAAAATATTGTTTCTGCAAGTAGCTTGCCCCAATCTGCAGCTATTGCTTCTGGTTATGGAGGATTTGGAAGTTCAAATAATATTCCTGGAAGCTTTCCACTGAATCCTTCCTCTACCCCTGCAAGCACGACCATTGGCTATGATGATGTTATAAGCTCTCAGTACAAGGATGGCAATAATTTTATTCCTCTTCAACAGGTCTTAACTCTTTGTTTTTAGCCTAATTTGATTTTCACTTTTTTCCCTCTTGGTACTATAATGGATTTGATTTTTCCATGTTTACAGAATGAGAGCTCTGCTGGTTGGGTCCATGGGCCTGGTTCAAGAACAGTGTCAGCTCTTCCAGCAAGCACATATTACAGCTTTCAGGGGCAAAGTCAGCAGCATGGTGGATTTCGACAGGGTCAGCCGCCTTCACAGCAGTATGGAGCTGTAGGGTACCAAAATTTCTATCATTCTCAGACAGGGGTCTCACAGGAACATCCACAGCAAAATCTAAGTGATGGGACTCTGAGTGGTTCTCAAGGAGCTCCATCTAAGCAATCACACCAGATCTGGCAACACAGCTACTGATTCGCTCTCCACCGGGTTTTCCACGATCATGTAGTGAGATTGAATAGGGCCAATCAAGGCATTGCTACAGTTCCACCAAAATATATTTATGATGTTCGAGTGTATGGGTCTGATCAACTGTACATACTTTGAGCACTTGACTGGCTACTGCACCGTGCCTTGAGAGAGGTTGTATTCTACATATCTACAGTTGGGGTATGTTTTCTTTTGTAGGAGCATACTTGCTAATTTGGGCTCAGTGTTTTCTTTGTTCTTCATTCTCTTTGTTTTTTTTAGCGAGGAAAGGCTTTCTCTTTGGACATTCGAGTTCTTTGTAATAGTGATATTGTTAAGATTATCTAACCATAGTTTTCCTCCCTTCCTGTTCTAACTATTTGAAATTGTTCCAAAGGCTCAACCCCCTCTCTTCCCCAAACAGCTATTCCACTAGTCTGCAATTCTAATAAACTAACCTTAATGTTTATAGCTCTTGAATGATGCAATTTTGCAAGAAATCGTGAATGCTCATTTAACACTGTACTGCAAAGTTTTAATAAATGTGATTTGAATTATGTTGCATTCAATGTGATGTGTGAATAACCAAAAGTGAGAAAGGGGTCAAGCCCAAGTCTCAATGGGATAGTGCTTTATGTTGCTATTTGTGGTCTGAATGAGTATTCCATTCTTATATGGTTCTCAGGGGACACACAACCATCCCTTTTTTTTCTTTTTTTTTTTATATGGGCTCTGGGGTTGCTCAGTGATCTTCAGGGTGGGTGATTGGACGAGTTGTTACAGAAATTTTTAAATGGAAAATTGGGTATCTGTTGGGAAAGACAAATATCATGAGAGGGAAGTCTGTTGGAAGTTAGGCAGTGGGGTTACTTTACTATTTGTAATAGGAAGGTTGGTTTTACTTAACCATCTCCTAATCCCTAATCATTCTTTTGAGTTTTCCACGTACTTTGGTGGATACAAATCCCCTACTTAAACTCATTTCCGACGCATTTGTAGCAAGTCATTGTTATTTGCACGCCAACGTGGGTTGATTAGGAATGCATGAATGGCAGGTGCAGATCTAGCTGCCCCTTCTGATGGATCCAAGAATACAACTGCCCTAACCCAACGAGGGGATAAGACTATTAACCACTGGCCTTGCCTTGATGAAAGAGGATTGGTAGTAAGTCCTAACGTTACAAAGGCAATGCCAGCAGCAGGTGTGGCAGCAGAGGGAGAGTCCATCAGGCGGCCTCGTGGTCGACCGGCTGGCTCAAAGAACAAGCCGAAGCCACCAATCATCATCACCCGCGATAGCACTAACGCCCTTCGGGCCCATGCAATGGAGGTGAGCTCTGGTTGTGATGTTGGTGAGAGCTTAGCAAACTTTGCCAGGAGGAATCAGCGTGGTATCTACATACTTAGCGGAACTGGGTGTGTGATGAATGTAACCCTGAGGCAGCCTGCCTCTTCTGGTGCCATTGTGACACTTCATGGACGATTTGAAATCCTCTCATTGCTAGGTTCAATTCTGCCACCGCCAGCCCCTCCTGGGGTCACTGGCCTCATGATTCACTTGGCCGGGGTCCAAGGTCAAGTCGTGGGCGGGGCTGTTGTTGGTGCTCTCATTGCTTCAGGTCCCGTGGCGATCATGGCAGCATCCTTCCTGAATGCAACTTTCGATCGTCTCCCTCTGGATGACGACGAGGTTGTCGCTGCTCATAATCAGCATCACTCAAACAACCAGCAGCACCACCACAATCAACACATGGACCTGTCGAACTTGTACGGAATCCCACCCAACTTGCTTACTAATGGTGGTTTACCCCCTGAGATATATTCTTGGGCACCAGGGCGCCAAATTACAAAGAGCTAGATAGCTTGGTTACGAAGCTTAGAATTCCCTACTTTCTGTTACCCTCTATCAACTTTGCATATTTTCAAATGTTTCTTCTTTCTTACCATGGAAGTAAGGTATAATGCTGATTCACTTTCAATCATAGTACTTTCATTACCCATATTTTTAGGCCTTTTAAGGTGCAACTAAATTCTACTCTCAAATATCATCTGAATAATTTTATCCTACTTGAAATAAACTTGTGGCTGTAGCCAAACATCCCCTTGATCTGGTTGCTCCCGGGCTTCTGATCCGGTGGTTTTTTTTTTTTCTTTTTTTCTTTTTGGTAGGTAAACATTAGTGGTTAATTTATTAGTAGGCGAAGATGGGTTTTGAACCCAGCTCTGTGGTATGACACCCACAGACTTACCAACTTAGCAAGGGGGCATCTTCATCGGGTGTTTAAGATATGTAGTGTCAGCAATGCACTTAAAATTGCTTATATTAGGAGTATAGACTCAGAGGTTGATTGTCTTAATTAAAATCATCTGGGTTTGGTGGCTTGCAATCTGCTAGGCTTTATCCAGTCCTGCACTCGCACTACGATACATGACATGCATCCCTTGTATCTACTCAAAAGGAACAGGTTGGATACAAGTGATAACACATTGTCAGATTTAGTGTAAGCATTTTGTCCCCCACAGTAGCAGGAATGGTATGTGAGCAAGTGAAACACATTATCAGATTTAGTGTAATTCATGTTGTACTGAGTAGTGAGAGATGGAAGATAAAAACTCTTCTTCTTTTGTTGTTGTTTTCCTTCTAGGTGAAAACTTGTTATGGTGACTAGTGGGGAGGGAATATGTAGGCACTTGGTCGATAGAGTGAGTGTTCGATATAGAACCTAAGGAAAATGAATGCCTCACCAGCAACTCCTCAAGTCTCCAACCTCCTCTTTGTTGCAATCTATACATGCAAGAGACACCGGGAACTCTTTTTTCGCTCACAGTCTCTACAAAATAAGTTTAACACGCTCATAAAATTAAATCACCGTACATGCCACCGTATAAGTGAATCTGAAGGTGGAAATCAACCAAGGAACAAAAAACTTGATTCTCTACTAAAAAAAAGCGTAAAGAAACCTAAATTGTTAATTACTTGAAAGAACTCTCTCTCTCTCTCTCTCTTAATTTTTAAATATATTTCTTTTTGGGCCGAGAGGGAAAGTAAGAGATGGTGAGAAATCCGAAAAATGGGAATCGAAGAAGTGGTTTCTATTTAGTAGTGTTCCCTTTTTTTCTTTTTTTTTTTTTTGTATTAGTTGTATAGGGAGGAATGGGGATGTGACTCTAAATTAAGACAGTTTCTCGAGAGAAAAAGGTGGTTATTGTGAGGTTTTCGTTATATATATTTTTTAAATCAAGAAAGAGGCAAATAATTTCTTTACAGAGTTACACATGTAATGTTCTTTGACCGGAGTTGGGACAAATCAAGCTAATCAACTTTTTTTTTTTTTTTTATTATCAGTTATTGTTAATCAACTTGATATTGGATTCAATATTTATGAAATTGATTCTTGATTATAAATCAATTCACAAATTGGGACAAATCAAGTTAATCATATTATTAATCTACTTGATATTGGATTCAATATTTATCAAGTGGGATTAATGATAACCTAGACTTATTGGTTTTATGTATCAAATATCAAGTTCATGAACATCGTGTTGGATCCCGTCTTGATCCTAGATGTCATAAATCACTAGTAAGTGTTACCAAATTTATTAAATTCATTCATATAATAGGATGGATTTTAGGGTCTTTAGGTTAGAGGAGTGCCATCGGTCCTCGAATCTTCAAGTCGTTTACATATCCCTTTAAAAGGGAATCAAGGTAGATGTACTTCTATCATACGTATTTGAGACATGAAGGAGTCGTTATTGTTTTTCTTGAGGATAGTCGAGACCTCCCACTTTATGTGCAAGAAATCATGTCAAGTTAACCCCGGGATACAACTAGCTTGAACTAAGTTTTGTCTCTCAATGAGATGCATTCTTCATATATAGAGACCATGATACCTCCCATACAAACTTGTTGCCCTTTATGGTCGGGAGTCCAAAAACAAGTGACAAAACTTGTTCAAATTTTATGAAAATTTTTAGCATAGTTTTCCCTTACAGAAGTAAACATCGTAAGTCAAAACTAAGTAATAAAGATATGGTTAGCACCTCCACCTCAGTGTCTGTTCTCAAGGAACCACTGATCTTATGAAAGGTTTGAACCCATGGACTCAAGTTGTACCCTCTTTTATGAGGACAAGGAATCCAAGTGCTTATGGTTCCTAATTCGATAGAGAAAGAGAGAGATGCTTGGTCACCCGTCAGGCTTTCTTCTCTTCTTCCTCCCCCTTTCTTATTGGGTTTTCTTCTTGTTCCTTTTCTTTGCCTTTCTTCGAATGGGTTTCAACCCATCTTTTAGGCTTTTTATAATGGGTATCAACCACCCAGCCATGTGTCTAAATTTGACTGGACATCAATTGGGCTTCTTGGCACAGACATGCTTAGTCCACAAGCTTTGGATTTATCCTAGCTTAGCCCGTCCACAACTAATTTAGTCACAGACCTTAGTAATGAGTCTGACACAGTCACCACTCACTGGGCCTCAGTCGCGCTTGAGTCAGTCACGGACCACACGTCCCCTGGTTCAGTCATGGATGTAAGTTAGTCACTAATCCTATCCCATTTGGACCATCTAGCCACGATAAACCTGGTTTCACGAGAACACATTTGGGACATTGAATATGAATGCTAATATGACTGTAATGCGACGCTATACAGCAAGTCAAGAGAGAGATTGCTCTCTCAAATTATACAAGGGGTATTTTATCTTATATACAGCATTTGTTTTTGTTTAGTTTCCAATGCTGGGCTATTCCCCATAACAAAGCATTCAAGATTTTAAAAACACTACATTTGAAATTGTTAAAACAAGGAGCTTTTAAGCTTCCGTTTTCAACACACAGACATAATGACATGTTTAATGAGCCAATATCACGAATGGAATTGATGTTCAATACAATCTGGCAAACTAGGTTAATAGATTTATTTTCGGCAACCTATGAACCATGAATTTTAAGTCAATTTTGATATTAAATCTAATCCCTTTTGTAATCTAATGTTGTCTAATACAAGCCTGACTAGTTGGTCCAGGCAAGAAATCCTTCTTTTGGTAGTCTGTGCATTGAAATTCGCTTAAAGAAATGAAATAATCAAAAATAAGATCTACTCCAGGATCAAGAAGGGAGAGATATCCATATCTTAGCACCGGGACGAGAAATCCCATGATTTGCCAAAAAAAATGGGCTGCTGAGTTTGAAGTTCTCTTGGCATGGGAATAAAAGACTTTAATAAGCACTTGGGTATAGGGAAATGATTATAGGCATAATCTTGGTTCTATTTTATAGGGTCCATAGAATGACCTAGGGCACTATTTTGGACAAGTGATATATAATGTGACTCACACAATTAGAGATTGATTAGGCAAGTAATCAAAAAATAAAAAATAAAAAAGATTAGGCCAAAAACTAATCCGATTGTGTGATCACCACTATGTACTTTTACCATTCATTGGACAGTAAAATCTTTTAGAGATGCTCCAGAAATCAAAAAAAAAAAAAAAAAAGATGCGGATGGATACGATTTTGATTTTTGGTCCAAACAGTCTTTGAGGTGCAAGCTATTCAATGTTGGGTCCTGATCCTTTAAACATCTGTCATGTATCAAAATTACAGGTGCCCCAAACACATTGTACCAGTCATATGACACAGTATTGAAGCAGCTCTGTATATGTTTTGGTTTCTTGGTCCCTGTAACGAACCTAAGAAGTCCCCAAGGATTAGGTAAGACCCCCTCAGGTCAGCCAAGCATCAGGGGCCAAGACATCAGCGTTGAAAAGTGAAAAACATCCCCAAACAGTGTAAATCACTTTTCGGGTGCCGATGTGTCAGCCTTGATGTTGGTCTGACCTTGGGCTAACGATGCACACAGTACTGTTACCAAAATTGGTGTGACTAATGTGTGATGCGCATGACTGACTGAACCGTGATGTGTTTTTAAATTTGGTCTCTTTAATTTATTTGAATGTTATGCTTTTAACTCTATACATACCATGTGTCAGTCCATGGTGTGGTCGCACATTCATCACACCAATTTTGGTCACAGAAGTTTCAATCTCATGCAATTTGAACATGTGTTTTGTTGCTTTTACCCCTATAATGTCCTGACTCTGCCTTTTAACCTCTGTGATCATCGTAACAGTCGCAGACCGAATCAAACCAACCCATTACCCACTCATTCGACCCAAGCGCCCAAAGTTCACTTTCTCTTTTCTTCATTAAGAAGGAATACTTTTTACGGAATCGGATTCTCTCTGGAAGCTCCCTTGTGTGTGACTGATCTCTCTCTCTTAAACCCATTTGGAGAGAGAATGATCACTCACTGGTAAGCTTTCAGAGGTAACCACTTCTCTCATTTTCAAACCCTGTGTTTTTTTTATTTCTTCACGTTAAGAACTTACTTGTTTTTCATGTAACCAATGTGTGACGTGCATCATAGACTGAACCGTGATGTGTTTTTGAATTTGATGCCTCTTTTATTTCTTCAGTTTAAGGGCTTGCTTATTTTTATGATCCTGATTATCCTCTAATCCTTGTAGGATTTAGAGTAAGAATTGGTGTTGAATTTATGGTATTTGGGTCCTTCTTTTCTTGTTTCTTCATTGCTTGATCAGTTCATTTAATTGGGTTCATCAAGATTCTTGTAATTTAGCAGTGTTGGCTTTGCATTGGGGTGTTCTTTGCTCTGAATATCATTTAAATGGCTGAGACTTGTTCCTTTTCTTATTTGGATTGCATGGTTATTTGATTTTACTTTTTTTTTTAGCTTGTGAATTTACATAGATTTCTGAATAGTTTGGATGGTGGGTTGTTGGATGGAAGAAATAAATTCTGAACTTGAAACTAATAGACACTTGTAACTTTGAAATGGACTTCATTTTCCTCTGTTAAACTTTCAACTACATTGTTGTCGGCTGTCCTTCTGCGCTTGATTAGAATTTGCAAAATGCCAAATGATACTGAAGTGGACAGAGATGACCCTAGAGCATATTTGGGTGAATTCTCCTTAGGGTAATTGTATAATTTCTATTTGGGTGCTTGATTCAAGTGTGATAGAGCTTAGATCCATTGTACAAAAATTTCAGTTGATGGTAAGCTGTTAAAAGGCATCTCAAGTTTTACTAAGCAAAGGCTCAGGTCTTCAAGTGTTTACCAACTAAGCTTCCATGAAGTATAGTGAGTTTTTTTTTTCCATTGTCCTGTTAATGATGACTTTGCTTCTGCAAATTTTTTATGTGTATTCGGAAAGGGTATGGGGGAAAAAGAAAATGATTGTGTAACTGAAGGTGCCTGGTAGTTTGTCTGTTGCAGGTATATTTTTTGCCTTTTTTCTGGTGTTCTATATTGCCATATTTCATGCTTAATTTCTCCATCATCATCAACATTATCATATCCTTTCTTCTCTCTCTCTCTTTGTGGATATTTGATACGAGCTTAACTACCCAAAAAAGGAAAACAAAAGACTTAAACATTTATCTTTGAGAATTACTAAATTCCAGTTGCCTTGAGGAAGATATTGATTTAGTGAAGTACTTCTTGTGCTGACTAGAGTGAAGCTGAAATTGATTTTTTGTTTGTAATTTTCCTGGTATTGCAGCATGTTGGGATGACCAGACTGCTCCGTGCTACTGTAGGTCAAAACAGGTTATGATACAAAGTCTACATTCAGTGGGTTCAGAATAAGTTTCATTTCAAGGTAGCTGTTGCAGAAAAATAAATGTTTGTGGGGGACTTCTTTTAGATTCTTGTCACATATGGTCACTTCTTGAAAGGGATAAAATTACACATTTCATATTCTTGAATTTCCAGTAAATGAATGCTGTTGATGTTGGCTAGTTATGGTCTTACTTGCTCTGCATAGATGAAACACAACATTAGTGGCATGTGCAATGATCACTCAGCCTTGCTGGGCAACAAAATGAAGAAACAGGAGAACCATAGAAACCATTTTAGTAGAGATGTCATGCCTGGAAGTGATCTTTGGACGGATGGACTTATTTGTGCCTTTGAATTTGTTAGAGGCCCTAGGGAGACAACTCGATCAAAATCTGGTCTAAAAATCCAGTCCACACAACAAATAGATGATGAGTATTCAAAGACACGTGTGCATATATGTGGACTAACTGAGGCTTCCGACCAAAAAATAAACAAGAACAACTTATTAGAGCCTGTGATCCCTATGGCGTTGGGAGCCAATGAAATTGTCCCTTTGGATGGCTGCAAAGATAGGGAGAACAATCATTCAGGCCATTTTCATGTCATGGAAAGATTTGCAGAAAGTCGTTGGGTACCAATTGGGTGGGATAGAATTTCTGAACTTGTCCAAACAATGCAAGTTGATGCAGGCTGGGCCTTGCGGCAGATTGAGTTAATGCATAATGAAGGTGACCTCACTGTTGCAGATATAGCAGCTCCTTACTGGGAACAGCCAGCAGGGCCTACATGGTGGTGTCACGTAGCTGCAGGTCACCAATTCATTGACACATGGCTGAGTAATGCTCAATGGTTACTTCCTGCCATCAGTATTGCTTTGAGAGATGAGCGACAGTTGATTAGTGAGCGTATGAAGCACCTTCTGTATGAGGTGGATTTCTTGTTTAATCTTTATACTTGTCAATTTGATTGATAGAATTTATTTTATTAATGATTTGACATAATTATGGATAACCTATGGTTGCATGATACAGATGGAGATAGTATTCTAGATCGTTAAGGGTTTGGGGTGCGCATGTAGGTAGTCAGGACCGACCAACGATCTCCTAGGAGATATCATTGGTCAAAAGTGAACTTGATCTGATGTCTGTAAACTTTCATCCAGAGGGTTAACCATATCCTTTTTCAACTGTTTAAATCTGAGAAATTATATAGTTGTGACAATCTGATTCAGTTTATTTTTTCCTCCCTGGAGACCTTCTAAATAGAACCCATTGAATGGTGAATCATGACAGCTATGTCATTCATTGTTCCTATAGACATTATTATTTATATATAATTACTGTCTTGAGATTTACCCTGTGTTTTATATCTGTTGAATTATTTACCTTTTATTGCCTGAAACCTCCAGCTCTGGCATAGATGTGATTTTTATATAACGTCCTTGAACTTGCTACTCTGAATGGAAGTGCCTTTTTGTCACATACATTGTTGAGGTGGCATTTTCTCATCTCCTTTGCATTTGTTTAAACCATGTATTCTCAAGATATTGATGCAGCATGCATGTAGGTGAGTGAAGTGTGCATGGGAAATAAGACATAAAATCACAAAAATAATGAAGTGCTATAATCTAGATTCCTACTCGCATCAAACACATGCAAACTAGGTTGTTCTCCAGATAAAATAGACATGCATTAAAGGAATTAAGGAAAATAAAGTAAAGAGCAATAATGAAATTTAATTTATATGACAAAATATCCAATTAACTTAGAGATATGAGATGATTATGCTTGCTGTTCAGAAAATCTGATGGTATAAAAAGTGCTATAAAAGTACCTAAATAATGATACCGATGAGGGAAAATAATAAATAGGTTAAGGGTTTTAACCTTAAACACTTTAATAAAACAAAAGATGATATTCCATGGGTTGAAGAATATATATAGACTGTCCAAGCAGAAAAAATCCAGCAAGTGTATCTTTAGGGAATTTCAACAAACACTATGTGAACAGAATATTAAAAAGTGTTCCAAAGAGTGGGTTTAAGCAAGGTAATTAATGGGGTTTGCATGGGATTTTGAAGGGATAATATTAGGTATGATTAGGGTTACAAAATAGGGGTTCAAGTGTTAGGAATATGCCCATAAAATTAACACCATAGTTCCTAACCTATGCCATACAACTACCGAAATCACTATCTTCTAGGGAATTAAAAAAATAACCAAACTGAAGAGATAGCACTTGAAATTTATGTAGTTCACTCTCTTGATGTTTTCCAATATGAAACTAAACAGAATCCAAGGAAGAAGTAGCCGAAATATGGGGGTTTTGAGAAGACCTAGTTCAGCACTAAATCTCCAGGTGTGCCACCCCCTTATGAGAAATCCTTCTAGGTTTTTTGTCTTGATCGGATTTTTCTGAGTATGACTACTTCCTATTGTGTCACCCAGGGGTGTAGAACACCCTATAAAAGTCGAATCAATCAAATCTTTGGTTTGTAGCAAGTAGGAAGCAATCTTCCAAATTCTATCCAGCATCCTGTTTCACGCCTTGGCCTAAGAGAACTGATTATAGTTCTCTTAGGACTGAGGTTTTGATCAGTTTCCACCTTACTAGTGTCGCCCAGCCTTGTTGCAAGCCCTGGAGGTGTTGGTGTTGCCTTAATCAAAACTCTGAAGATGAAGAGCTGGTGATGAATCTCCTTATAGTTGTATGAATTTTCAGCAAACAAAAAAACTGTAAAGAAGATGTTAGAATGGAAGAGATAAAGAGGGTAGATCCTTTTAACGCAAAGGGAATGGACTAACCTCCACTACCACCGTTAAACTAGGTAGAAGCTTAATCCCTTTGCAGGGTTTTGTTGTTGTAAACCTTCAAACCAAGAGAAGAAGAGAGAGCAAAACGTATTCAAAACTTTGATTTTTTATTGCATGAAGAAGACCAGGTCGTGGGGGTGTTTATAAAGGCTCCACGGCTAGGTTTGCTACAATAAATTAGAAACTAGACAAAATTACCCCTAAACACATCTCACAAATATCAAAACTACCCCCGAACTAAAATAAAAGATAGAAAAATCACTATGAGACAAATAATGATTAAAATACCTTTATTAAATGTATCCCCTCCTTACAAGAGACACAAACAATGTCTAATAAAAATAAAAACAATAAAGTAAACTCTAATAAACATCCCGGACATGTGGAGACCATCTACTGGAATCAAAGAAGAGGTCCATCTCTCCTGCATCGTCTCTGGTAATTTTGGAAGACATGCCTGGACCTGATGTCCTCATCAGATATTGTTCAAATGGGAGACATTTTTTTAAAAATCTGGATTATTACAGATATTATCCAATGATTATGTTTTATTGAGAACAACTATAGAAACTAAATAAAAAATTGGGTTCCTTCAACTAGGACTCTGCAAGTAAACTTGTTGGTGCAACCCAACTCATCTCATGAACCTTGAATTCAATATTTGTTAACATAGGATTTGATCTAGACACTAGTGGTTATGACTATGCTTTCCAACATATGTTAACTTCCTAAACAAAAGAGTTTCATTATTAACCGGAGTGATGAGAAGGAGCCAATGATGTAGTTCAAAGGCTGGAAAAAGAAGAGGGAGAGACTGAAAAGGACTTGGCTCTTGGTTATGAGAAATAATTAGAAGCTCTTTACATTAAATGAGTTTATGACCTTGGATAATGGATAAAATGAAATAGTGTGAAACAAGATTCATGTGGTTGACCCTAAATAGTTAGTAGAAGGCTTGGATGATGATGATGAATGCATCAACTCTTATTGGAAAAAAAGAGAAGAGCATTGATACTGTCTTGGATTTTTTTCTTTACCTATCAATGGATGTACTAAGAGGAATAGTACTGAAATCTTATATTGTGAAGCAACTCCATAATTATGAATTTGTGGACCTATAATCAGCAACAAGTATGCATGTGAGGGAAATATGATACGATGGTGTAATAGAGAATTTTGGGGTGGCTTTGATGAAGCTTTAGAATTAAGTGGCGTGAAAAAGCCATAGAATTGATGTTGGTCTGATGCAACACAAGGGAGAAGATACCAAAAATTGATGTAGAATAATTTTCCAAAGCGTCAAATAATTTAAACAAAGGATGCAGAAGCAAAAAAAAAAAAAAAAAATCAAGAATAGAATTTAAAAACAAACAAGTAGCCACAAAATTTAAAAATCATAGAAAGAAGATAAGAAGGATTTAGAACAGAAAAAGATAATAAAATAGAAGAAAATATCCCAAAAGGATATTTTTGTAATTTTAGTCAGAAAATTCAAAAATTATCAAAATGCCCCTCTGATGTATCAGAAAATTCCAAAATTTTTATGGTCATTTTTGATGTGTGACAAGGTTATACAATTAAAATTTCATGAAATTCCGATAAGATTTGATGGGTTAAATCAAAGAATTTCATAAAAAAGTGAAGGTGCTTTAATGGAGATTTCAAGAGAAGAAAAAGAAAAAGAAAAATGACAGAAAGCATGAGAAGAGAGTATCATATAAAGAAGGAAAAACTTAGGAAGAAACTAAGAGATAAAGAAAAAGAATAGAAATATACCTTGAAGGAGAGAGGGAGCTTGTGGCTACACCCATGGACAAAGAAGAGAGAGGGGAGCCATGAGTGGCATCAACCCTTGGAGAAGGAGAACATATGGTTACAGTCACACCTTGGGAACACCAAAATCTTCAAAAACTTGTTTATTCTTCATTATAAAATTATGGGAGAGGGGTTGCTTTTAAACAGGCTTACAATTAAAAACTTCCTAAAATACTAAACTAGCTAGCCAAGTTTTCTAAAATATAAAACTTTCTAAAAACTTGTTTTCTTAAAAATTAGAACTTTATAAAAAAACATTATTCCCGTTTTTAGCGACCACCCCTTAGTAATTTGGTCATAACTTTCCCAAATCACATTTGGCGCAATCTTGGTCTCATTAGAAAGGTAACTGAATAACCTATCTAAAAACACCAAAATCAAGACAAAAAGTCGAGTTTTGGCCATAGAAAAATTGAGTCCAAAGTGAAAAACGGCATTGCAACTAAAAACCCCAAAAAAACTAAACTAGACATGGCACTATTAACCTTATTACAAAATTAACCCCTTACAATTTGTACCTCTCCCCCCCCCTAATAGTTAGCCCTTCCTAAGCTTAGGCTTAGGCCTCCACAAAGGATAAGCCTTATCCAACCATGCTAATGATGCTGCTTCAGCACATTAGTGGAGAAATTGAAAAAGAGATCGCCTTGCGTAAGTCAAACTGAAATCTCATCAGATGGGGTTACTCAAATTAAATCCACCATTTGCAAACTTTCAATCTTTCCTCTCTATATTCAAGATTCATAGTGAAGTAGAAAGTAAAATAGAAAATATGCAAAGGACTTCATTTAAAGGGTGGTAAAGTGAAAAAGGACCACCTCATCAGCTGAAAAGAAGTTTGACTGTTTGAGTAGTCAAAGGGGTCTTGAATAATAGCAAATTTTAAGAGAAATTTTTGGCTCTCCTAGGAAAATTATTGTGAAGATTTTCCACAAAACCTAGTCTCTAATTTTTAGTTACTCACGACTAACATGGTAAATTGGTAAATTGCAATGTATGTACTATTATGCTTCATCATAGTCCTTGAAAAAACATTGTTGGTGTTCTTGGCCTTCTCACCTCATATTTAGTATGACATAGAAAATTGACATAGAATCAAGTCCAAGAAGAATCTTTTGTGGGGTAATTGATGAGGTTTGAGCTGTCAAAGAAGAAAGTGTTGACAGTAAATTAACCAACTCTCCTAAAACCTTAAGGTGTTAGGAGATACACATTAATATACTTCAACACCCCCTCTTTAGGAGGAACACTATTCTCTCCCGGGAACACACTTGGGGAACAGGCACAGGTCCACACAACGCGTACACACACACGCAATACTACGTTTGGGAAAATACTTTTATCAGGATTTGAACTCACGACCAAACTTGCTTTGATACCATGTTGACAGTAAATTAACCAACTCTCCCAAAACCTTAAGGTGTTAGGAGATACACATTAATATACTTCAATAGAAAGGGACCTAAATAATAGCAAGGTTAAAGAGAAATTTTTGGCTGACATAGAAAAATACTATAGTGAAGATTTTCCATGGAATACTGACAGTCTCAAATTTCAGTTATTCAAGACTAATATCATAAAATATTAGTATAGCAATGTCCACACTAATCTATTTCATCCTAGTCCTTGGAAATACATTATTGGTGTTTTCTTGTCCTCACCTCATATTTGGTACATAGGAAATGGGTATACAATCAAGTTCAATAAAAATATTTTGTGGGGTAGTTCCTCGCTAGTGTGGGTTTTCCTTGTAATTTCACATGCACAATGAATGTTTGCATGCCCTTTTGGTTTTTCTTGGTCATCGGTGGTTACTGGAGAAACACTAAAGAAGTAAACATTGTAATGCAGGACGACTACCCACTTGCTCTAAAAGCTTGTACTGATAGAGGGAGGCGAAATCAATCCCTTCATCTTATAGACCAGACTAGGTCAGGCTCTCAGTCGAACTCTCATTCATAGGCCCCACCTCTCATGGGT
This sequence comes from Platanus orientalis, assembly GCA_025762735.1. NCBI lineage: Eukaryota > Viridiplantae > Streptophyta > Magnoliopsida > Proteales > Platanaceae > Platanus > Platanus orientalis. The sequence goes on along the minus strand of JAOXJP010000006.1, from coordinate 14,235,886 downwards.
CCCGCCTCACACAAGTTGTCCGCCTCTCACAGATCGCCCCACCCCAAATGTGTCATCATCTCTCACAGGGTGCCCCACTTGAGCCCAGTCTGAAAATGCCCCTACTCTAATACCACTTTGATGCAAGACAACTAACCACTTGTTCTAAAAGCTCGAACTGATAGAGGGAGGCGAAATCAATCCCTTTACCTTATAGCCCGTTAGGCCAGGCCCTCGATCGAACCCTCCTTCGTAGGCCCCACCTCTCATGGGTCCTGTCTCATACAAGTCACCCGCCTCTCACAGGTTACCCCACCCCAAATGTGCCCCCGTCTCTCATAGGGTGCCCCACTTAAGCCCGGTGTGAAAATGCCCCTGCATTACATTGCTGAGAAGGTGTCCAAGCTATATTTTCTCAAAGATGTCTTCCATAATCTAAATGACGATGACTCTTCAATACGAGCACTTGAACCTAGTGGTATCTTTCGACAAACTCTTTTCAAGGCCTTGGTTGAGTCTTCATCCCCTCCTCTCTTTTTTTTTCTTTTTCTTTTTTAATTTATAAGAGAAAATTCACTATAGAAGTGATGCGGACAACATTAAGAGGTTGCTTTACATACCTCCCCATAAGAGAGCAAGGTTCAAGACTTGTATTAAATGTGGGTTATTTTAGTTTTAGTTGGTTGGGATATAAATGCAATAAGGCTATTAATGCTATTAATGCCATGGTTAGTTTAGGCTTTTTTTTATTTATAAAGGTATTTTTGTAATAAGGCACTAATGCCAAGGAAAAATTGGGGATTTTATGGCTGGTCAACAGCCTTGTGTATTTTGTCCTTTAAGGGACCAAAAGGTCAATAAATGTGGCCTACTTAGTGCTGGTCGACAGCCCCTCTTAGTCTTAGGTTTTGGTAGTTTTAGTTTTTAAAAAGTCTTAGTCTACGAAGAGTCCAAATTAGTTTAGGTGTTTCTAATTTTGGTCTTTCTAAAAAACCATCTATCTTATTCCATCTTCTTCCTCTCTTCTTCTTCTTCTTCTTTAATTTCCCTGGATTTCCCACCATTAAACCTGTTGAACCAGACCTGAAACCCATCATCATCAATTCTTTTCCTTCTATCTTCATTTCCCACACCATTAACTCATCCATCAACAGTCGCCCACCACTTCCCTCATCCCCTAGTGTTTCTTTTATGATGTTACACCACAACTTCCCCTAGTTCCATTAAGACCAGTCAGCTAACCCTTGAAACTCTATCCTTTAGAAAACCCATCTTTACCAAAAGTATCTCTCTGCTGCCCAGAAATTCTAGCAACTGTTTCTTTTGTTTTTCTTTGATTTTCTACAAGGTTTTCATGTTCTATATGCCCTGTGGTTGGCACAATATAGAGATTCCTAGTATCTTTCATCTTCAAAGTATATACCCAAGTGAGTTAAAACCTGTGGCCAAAACCTTTTAATGGGTCTTTTATTGTTCTCTTTGATAAACTATATAATCAGGTCATACATCACCTGTGGCCATACCAGAGTATCATTCCCTTAAGTTTTCTTTGGTAAACAACTCCAAGCAAAATGTGCGACATCAAGTGAGGAGACTGGTGTGCTCATCAGCTGTTTGATAAAAGGTCTAAAGGAGTCGATTGAAGACTTATCATAGACTGTCATGCGCCAGGACAGATCAAGTCACCATCTGTATACGGAAATTGTTGCCTTCTTCATCAAGTGTATTGCTGCCTAATGTTGCTACTTACTGCTAGCAGGGAACCCCATTGCCTTGAAGATTGGAGAGTTATTTTATAGAGTTCACAGGTATATTTACATCACCCTAACACCTTTTATAAGTTCTTAACCAGTTTTCCAGTCTGTGCTGCATCAGATTCCACTACTGTTCTTTGTTGGGCTTCAGGGTTAAAGGCTGGCCCTTAGAGATTGTTTCCAGTGCCTGAAAAAATTATTTCTTTGGCCTCTAGTCTAAACATCTCACCCTATAGAATGCCTAGATCAGCCAATTACTTGCAGATGATTTGGCCAAGCTTGAGATTGAAAGAGAGATTAGGTATAGAGGTTTCAGTCTTGCCTTGTAGTTAGCCTATTTTTTCTAGGACCAGTTGTGAACGTCAGAGTTGTTTTTGGGGCCAATTTGTATATCAAGGCTTTTTGTATGGTGCCTCTATAAGGCAATGATCACTCCATATCTTGTATTTTCACTTTCTTTGACATTAAATAATTTTGTTATACATTAAAGATGGTTGTTTTATGTAGACTATCCATGAGGGACAGTTTAGACCTTTATCCTTTATCATCAATGATTAGTATTGGATGGTTGTTTTATCTCTATTGTATTGCATGCCCTCTTCCCTTGATAGTTTCTGCATCACAATCTAGCTCTATGACTGAATTCCTACAGAACAGCTGCCATTCGTGCTGGTATTATTAACTTTTATTTTACAGTGATAATCAATCTCCCTAGTACCTCCATTGAGCATACTGCAAAAGTAAGAAACTTTATTCTTTTCTTGTGTACAGTCTGTAGCTCCCTATACCTTTCTCCTTCCAGGCTTAGGTGAGACTATGATTTCATTCAATCACCCACATACTTGTTTTGCTTCCACAATTATGCTTAAGTTCAGAGGCTCCATCACAGATTCGAGAACCAAAAAGCATGGGCCTGAGAGACGAATCTGAGACCCCGAAATGCACAATGAAATGCAACTAAGCCGTTACAGCCCCTTTTTTTTCTAGACAGCGCTAGCTAATGATTAGCGACCCCCCACATCAGAGAGATACGCCAATGAGACCAATCCAGTAGATCCTTCTTTATAACCTAGTGTATTGGATCGAGATAGTGATCAGACTATTTCTTGTTCATAGTTCAAAAGCATCAGATCCCAATAACGCCTAGAAGATATCAATAATCCATGATTGAAGATCAGTTTCTATCATTCCTGACATTTCACTTTTTTTTTTCAAAAAACAGAGGGGAGGTAAATGAAGAACTACTAAAACCACTGTCACGACAAATCTACAGTCAAATGAAAGAGAGGAAGCTGAGTGGGAATGATTAAAGAAAGGGAGGAGGGGCTTACGGAATCATGATATCTGCAGGAGTCTTCGAGGTTATCATCCTCCGAGAACACGGCGTCGCAGCCGATTCGCTGGCATCGAACCCCAACGCCCTTCTCCATGCTCGCTCGCTAGCTCGCTCTCTCTCGCTTTATCTCCCACTGTTAAAAGGTTAAGTAAAGCTGACTACTGACCTAGATGGATGGATTGCCCTCGCCTTAAGAAATTCCGCGCGTCGTCTGGGCCGACGGAACCGGTTCCCGATAAATCTAGAGCCCTCGGCGCTTCGCAGTTTTTTTTCCCCCCGTAAATGTACCAAAAAAAAAATTTACTAAAGCGGATTTCCTGTAGTCAAACTGAAGCACCGGGCGGTGTCGGTGACACGTCGTCAGAAAAAGTGAACCATCACAAAAAGGTAATCACTGCTGAGTGCTTTTCACTTTTTTTCTCGAACATTTCACCCCTGCCCCTGATGCTTCAGTCTAACTACAATAAAGGGTCTACAGGAAATTCACTTTAAAATAGAAGAGAGGCCATTGGTTCACAAAATTTACTATAGCAACAAACAAGCATGGTTTTTTTTTTTTTTTTTTTTTAACATGTGTTTTTGGGAGCCATATCCTGTTCGCCACCTTGTGGTGAGCCACAGATGAGCTGGACACAAAGGGGATACACTTTTTGCAGGGCCCTACCCCTTTGTCTCTAGGCTTACCTGTGGTTCACCACAAGGTGACACAGAGGACACAAGTCCTTTCGTCTTTTAACCTAAGGTTTTTGTCTTTTTATATTGTTTTTTGGTTCATGTGTAAAAAATAAAGGCTACAGTAAAATTGTATTGAAGTATATCACTGCATGGTGAGCCACAGGTGAGCCCAGAAATAAAGGGGGTGGGGCCATGCAAAAATTATATGGGTCCCATCCCCTTTGTGTCTGTGGCTCACAAGGCAGTGCAGAGGATACAGGTCCCAAAAAAAAAATGTTGAAAATTAAAACACCATGCTTTTTGCTATGGCAAATTTTGTGAACCAATGACATCTCTCCTAAATATTGATCACAAGTAATAGAGTTGTTGGGGACCTTCAACCTTGTTTCAAGCTTGTGAAGCTTAGGTTGATCATTTAATTGAGTTGATCAGTTGAATTAAGTTTCATTAGGCTTAGCTCGCTAAAAACTCAACTAGTTAAAGGTCTTAGGAATCTAGATCCTCTATCCCATAGATCATGTTGCGGCTATGTGACATACATCATTGGTTGACATTTAGTGTGTATAAGGATAAAATCATAAAAATGTGCACTAAATTAAAAAGGGCACCAAGTTAAAAAAAATACATATGTCAACTTGTGTCGGCAGCAGATAGATGTAACACGGACTAGGGGCACAAGGATAATGTGGGGGTGTTATATGTGTACATAACGCATATAGATATAACTACGCTATGGTCAAAGTATTTCTATTTAGAAATAATATTTGTGTTACTATTTTTAAGTTTTGAGTGGAAATAGAATTGAATTAAATGATAATAATAATAATAACCGTTCACTTGCTTGCCACAAAACAGTTATGCTAGGGTTCAACAAATCTATACAAAAGACTTTTGGAATCCTTAATGGTAATGAAAGATTAACCAAATTCAATAAACCTATACAAAACTCATTGGTATTCATAAACAGTTACAATTTATTAACTAAGGTTCAATGAATATAGATAAAGATTTGTCAATTTTAGACAAATATATGACATTTTTACAATGGTTACAAGTTGTTAATTAAGCTTATTAAGTTGAGGCAATTAAGTTCATCAAGGTAGAACAATAGTAGGTTTCATTAAACCCAATGAATTATGACTATAAATAAAGCCTAATGTCTCCCTTAAAAGATGTTTAAAAGAAAAAGGGGGAAATGCTTTGTGCAGATAGAATTAGGCATACAAGAGATGCTTTGGAATAAAAGTGATGCAAAGAAAATACACTCCTTTGTTTATTACACTAAATATTGAACGGTACCCTTCATTACAAATTAAGACTCTCCCTAATTCTCTGTTTTAATAAATAGATAAGTTTTTGCAAGCAAAACCCAAACTTAAGCATTTATATAAAGTGATTTTTCTCTCATTAGATCATGTAGATCTGCAGGAGAAAATAGTTGATTCTAAGTTTGGTTGAATCTTGGCATTAATACGGTTGATTCCCTCACATAATTGGTGAGAGACATGACTATCGTCAATAAAGCTTAAAAAGTCAATGCGTCCTTAACTCCGATTAAATGGTATTTAACTTAATTCAAAAAAAAAAAAAAAAACCTTTTAAACACAACTCAAACACTTTTTTTTTTTGTAGAAATAGATATAACTTATTATATTAATGGTAATATATTTATACATTATATATATAAATATAAATTGATTTGTTGGGCTTATTTCAACCAGCTGTATCTTTAGCCTTTAAGAATAGTCTTGGCTTGAGTGTTATTAGGCTTTAGAACTTAGGTATGAAACAAAAAGGTTGAGTTTGATGAACCTTAGTTGAGCTCGTCTCAATCTTAATGAGTCGAGCCTAAGCTCAACATGTCATGATCATGATCAATTTGAGCCGAGCCTAAGCCTAGTCTTTATGTAATGAGCTAGAGTCCCATTAGACAAAATTCAAGTTAGCTTGGCTCCTTGATATTGATGACCTGGAGGGGGAACCATTGAGATACTTTTTCCAGTTTATACAATAGGATCTAGTAAAATAATTCCAAAACCTAATGGTGGAGCCACATGGGGGTAGGAAGGGATCATGGCCCTGCAAACTTTTGAGAAATTCCTAACCACTATACCATTAGAAAAAAAAACAAAAAAACAAAAAAAAAAAAAAACATTAGTAAAAGGGAGTAAATGTTCTGTCTAGGATTTTGTTTGTCCTACCATGTCCTCTACCACAAGTTGATATGTGATGGTTTTTGGAACTTGGTGCCTCTTTTAAATGAAGAAAAAATGTTCATTTGAACACTTTTCTTTACCATTTTAACCCTATACACCCCATTTTTGTGGGTACATAATTTTTCATTTGAAAACTGCTTTTACAGTTTAATCCTATGCACCCAGCCTTTCTACCAAGGACACAATAAGACATACAAAATCCTGGATAGAATATTTGTCCCTAAAGGAAAAAACAATAAATATTGGAAGATCTTTTATTCTCGAATATTTTGCATTCTCTGATTTTGAACAAAAAATTATTGATAATTAGTTGATTAAAAGTAGTAATAACAATAATATTTATACCATAAGATAAATGATATCAAAATCACAAATGTATATAGATTAATCAATCCTCCTTTTTACCAAAAATAAAAAAATAAATCCTACAAAAGTGTACATATGTCCATATATGCATGCTCCTCCATGGTATTTTCACTTTTTCAAAAGAGCCCCTTGCTCATTGCAAATCTCTACTTGCCATTATCCAAGTTTGAGCTCAATTTTTTTGTTCACAAGCTTAGCCTAAATTTCAAGCCCAAATCATTGCACTAAACGAGTACAAGTTGAATTATAATGGCATTGGTTTAGTATAAGCTTGGATTATTTAGATAATTGTATTTAATATAATTAAAAAATAATTTAGTAAACCTTAATGCCAAGTTTATTTATAATTTTAATGATTTTAGATTATTGTATCTATGGGGTTGCAAATTTGACTTATGTAGCTTCATGTTACAAATTTGGGTTGAAGTGAGCAAATCTGAGTTGAGCATGAACCTAACCTTGCCCTAGCCTTTGAAAATTATTAATAAGCCAAGTTAAAGTTTGGTTCATCTCTCACAAGCAAAAATCAAGATGAACTTAGTTTGGATTAACTCAACTCTTTTACAAAACTAGTAAGATCAACTATTGGAGGGAGGGGATCCTTTGTCCATTTGGTTTCGTCTGCAATAATTAAACTCATCAACTCACTAACAA
>JAOXJP010000006.1:14207205-14228806 GCA_025762735.1 Platanus orientalis | reverse complement strand
CATTATGTTGTGAGGATGTAGTTTGAACTTTCGGTGGTATTTTTGTTTGCATTCTCTTTTCATTATTTTTATTGGATTAATTCAACGTGTGTAGATTTTTTTTGTTTGTTTCTTCATATTTTTTTTAGTTTTTATTTTCAATTTTTTTATTCTTAGTAAAGCTTTGATCATTCATAGTTATTACTAATGTTCCTTCTTAAGTGTTGTCATCTTCACTAGTCACCTAATCCATCAAAGTAAAACCACCGTCTTTCTCTACTGTATCCTGTTCTTACAATACTAGGATTTTCTTTTACGACCTTTACTTGTTTTTTTTCTTTATTCTGATCCCAAAACCAGTTGCTGTATTTTATTTTATGGAGTCACTCCCTTGGTCTTTTGCTTATTCATCTACCTATTTATTGTATTGAGAGCCCAATAAAGTGTTGCCTTGGTATTGTATCAAAGTTTCAAGTCTGGTTTTTGTTTTTATTCATGTTAACGAGTGCTTAATCTTTGACCTGATATAAAGCAGTGTTTCAAAGGCAATCATCAATGAAATATTCTTGAACTGTCCAACAATGAAATCTAGGAGCCTAGGTTGTTTTGGAAAGTGTCTTACATGTGAAAGACGGTCCTAGCTAAAATAACCATTTTATGGCCCACACAAAAAAGGTATGAGATACTCGGACACTTGTCATTTTATCTTGTCAGTCAAAAGAAACATAGCCATACAGCTTAGGCAATTTTTTTAAGAAATATAATGGATGGATGAAATTTTGTAGAGTTGTTACCCATACATGTTATATAAAGGTGGAGTTTTTGACTGGGTTTAAGAGTAAGGGCCTCGGGCTGATATATGATGAAAACCATCCATGGTTGAATAGGCCACTTATCGGGTTCTTCATTGCACACATCTTGTGGCTGTTAATGGACAATAATAAAATTATTGTTGTGAGGAGGCTTGTTGCCCATTCACTTGGTTGTGTGAATCATGACCGTACCTATGAGCAACACCCAATCGTATGACTAAAATGGGCAACAACGCTATGGTGTCTGTAGGACGACCAAGCTTGATCGAATCCAAACACAGTCTAATCAAAATTAATCTAATCTAAATCTAGCCCAACTAGGGCTAAGACCAGACCATACAGACCAATTTAGACTAGAAATGGGTTGGGTCTGATTGGGCCAAAGGGTCACGATGTAATTCAATTCTGGCCATTGTTTTTTAGGAAATCTTGAACCAGTTGAAAGGTCAATTCAAGACCCAAGTCATGTGTTAAATAATTTTTAATTACAAAGTTGAGTTATGTCACTTTGTGGGCCAAATTAAGATTTACAAATACAATTTGTATAATCTTCCTTGTTGATTTATATATTATGTATATGATTCCTGACCTATTTATGTATGGTGATTGTTTAAATAATTGCATGCTTCATTCTAAGTTTTGTTCATATGATGTTGTTGGTTTATACCCTCCGTGGGTATCTTTGAGCTAATTCTTCATGTGATTTGGTTATGACGAAAATTATTCCAGGTATGTATCTTAACTATTTATTTTCTGTAATTTATTTTTTGTAAGTAAATGGCTAGATAGAAAATTTGTTTTATGTACTCTTGTCCACACACCACACTAGTTAGTTAGGTCAATCACATTGCACATGCATGACACCACTTTTCAAAATAAGACACAAAATGCACACACCATAAATAGAATCTTGAGCCCAATTTGAACCAGTATAAGTAGGTAACCGCATATGCGGATGGACTAGGGTGTCTAACACCTTCCCTAGTCCATAACCGAACCACTAACCCAGAATCTCTGAGTTAACCAGTTCAAAATGGAGTCAGACATTTCAAAAGAATTTTAAAATAAAATTATTTTGTTTTCCAAACATAGATGTTCAATCACATCTTAAAAAGGACTGGTGGCGACTCCTTGTCATCGTGGGCTATGTCCATGATGAATGGACCCCTTTTCTAAGAGGCCCACTCGTCGTGCAAAAACCAAGGCCCACATATGTCTAGTTTGCACAAGATTCTAGACTCCTTTGCTTTCAATCTAGAGTCTATGCATTCATTAGCAAAAAAAGATGTGACATGTATGTTAAAAAAAAGGAAAGGAAAGATGAAGTATAGAGAAAGAAGAAAGGGGAAGAGAGTAGGAAGGGAGACCAGGGTTTGTTAGAATTGAATCTCACACAACTTTCCTATGTTTTTCAGTTGTACCAACTTGCATGTGGCATGTATGCTGTTTTTCTGTTTCTCAGGCCACCATAGATAATTTTTTACTTTTAGCTCATTACCTTGAGCTTTTCTCCTATAAAATGATGATGATGACAATCCTTAGCATATAATATCCCAGGCTCTAGAGAGGACTTAAGATATCAAAAGGTTCCACATAAGCCTTGAGCTAAGCCATACTACAAGTACATTTTAATTGATTGACAGCTCTTGCGTGTGTAGTGCCTTGCCTCATGATGGTCAAAAAAACCAGATTTTCATTCTAAATATTTTCATTCAAGGTCTTTGGGTATTCTATTTCTGGTCAAAAAAAGTATAGACCAGGTTGTCTCCTCCTCGTACTCAAGCTTTCTTATGGATTGCCACTTTTAGTAGAATGAACACTATGGATTTTCTTCAAAGAAGACGGTCTTATATGATGCTCTTCCCTTATATTTGCTATCTCTATTTGAAAGTTGGAGAATCAGGTGACCATATTATGATACACTGCACATCTGCTAGATCAGTTTGCTATTACTTCCTATCTCAATTAACAATCCATTGGGCAATACAAAAATGTATGTTAGATCTAGAATGGCAATGGAATGGAAACTTCTTGGATTCTCACGGGAAAAGGGTTTGTTGTGGTGTCTGGAAAGAACGAAATAGAAGAATTTTTTGATGGGGTATACAAGCTATTTTTAGAAGTGGTTGGATTTATTGCCTTTGAGGTGGCTTCATGGGCATCGGCTTCTAAGGATTTTAAGGATTTTTCAATGAATGATCTCATTAAGGATTGGCCTTCCTATTTAGCCTCTGCTTAATATCCCTTGATATTTAGTGTGGTACATTGTTGTTCTTGTTGTTGTATCTGTATTTGTATCCTTTATTTTTCTTCTTGATAAAATTCCATTATCTATCATAAAAGAAATTCTAAACTTTGATCAGGATCTGGCATAACATTTCCTTCACCCTACTTGTGGTTTATCTTTGTAGCAATTAATGAATTTTGTGTTTCTTTAGCAAGAACATATTTTTCATTGGATACAAAGCCACCACTCACCTCAATGCCTAAGTAATACTAAAAGGACCTAATTCATTAATATCAAGCACTTCTCTAACATACTCAGCTTTATATTAGACTTAGGATCACTTATAGCTAACATGATATTTCCACATGTGCATTCTCATTGTCAGACGATGTTTTCGCATACAATGTATGACATAGTTGAATTTGTCAAATTATAAATCCAAGTGAACTTTCCCTTCTGCACACTTTTCTTTTTTGGCTCTCATTTTGAACACAAAACCAAGGTAATGGAGTTGTATATATATGATGCAAGACAAAAAAGGAATGATATAGTGCTCTGATACTAATTTGATGTAAGACCAAGGGAGATTGAAATTTTCAGTAGGATAAGAAGAAGAATAGAGAAATAGGAGAAGATACCAACTGGAATCACATTAGTTCTCACCTAGGCAATCACACCCTGGGTTCAGGTCTAGAGTTGAGAGGTTAAAAAGAGATTAGGATTACTATAGACTATGTAACAAAGGATTTTGCAATAAAATTATACAAAAACAAAGAAGAATAAAAGAAGATACTAACTAGAATTACACTAGTTCCTTCTTAGGGTTCAAGGCAATCACACCTTGGGCAAGAGGCATTCACACCTCCAAGAGCTACAAAGCAAAATTTCTTCAAAATTTTGTTCTATTCAATCAATCATTCATAATAAACAAGTTATTGCAAAAAAATAATTAGATTCAATGTTATATGTAGCACTTCAAACATTAAAATCCTATTCTAACTAAACTACCTAATAAAAGTAAAACTCTAAAATAATTAATTCCTGTTATAAAGTGATATGGGCTAATATTGTGGCCATACCTTTCCTAAATCACATCATATTTGTAAGATCTTAGACTCGTTGGAAAGGTAACTAAATAACCTTTCAAATGACACCAAAATCAAGCCAAATAGGTCAGTTTTGACCTTACAAAATAAGGCCTAAAGAAAGAGAACATTCATTGTCTTAAAAAATAAGTAAAACCTATTCTACTTAATAGTAAAAAATAAAAATAAAACACTCACAAATTTACTACCAAGAAACTAACCTACATTAACCCAAAACTGAAAAATTAAAACTATTTCCAAATATCCATAAAAAAAATTTCCAAATAAATAAATACAAATTAAAAACTAGAATACCTAAAATACTCTTACAAGCCCATCAATCTGAGTTTAGATCGTCTTGTATCATGCATCATTCTTCCTCGGTTAAAAAAAATCTAACTCGAGTTTTATATTGAAGAAGGATCAACACAATAAAATGACTTCAAGGGCTTAACTATGTACATTGTTCTCTATAATGAACTCTATGATTTTTTATTTTTTATTTTTTTGATAAAGCAAAGATATATTAAAGAAGGAAAAAGGGGGACAACCCAACAAAACAATAGAGAGGACTAACCACTTCTCACAATGGTAGCCCAATTACACTTAATATCGGAGAGGGACCATCCCTCGAACACTTTACAATTACTAGCCCACAAAAAACATCTCTCTTTAGATTTTCTAGGAATGAAGTCTATGATATTGAACTTTCATTCTATACTTTGCTCTATTGACTTGGAAAAAGCTCATATTTTCTTTAGGTAGTTCATCTGGACTTACTTTAGGATAATTGGAGAATAACTTTATTGGCTAGTCAAGGGATTTTTCTTTAGTGAAATTCTTGACTTCATGGAACGGAGAAGTGTCAATAGTCTACTCCATTGGCTCTTGCAAACCCAATTTGTTCAGGATATCTATTTGTTGACCTAGAATTGTAAGTAGAGTTGTTGTAGATAGTTTTGGTTCATCAACTATCTTGACAATCTCTTTTAGCTTTTTCTCTTACATACCACAACTAAAAATATGTAAGATATGTGTCTCCTCATCATAAGTAGCTTTCCTTCGTCAATCCATTGCTTGCCTAGTACACAATTCTATAATCAAAACCATTGATATAGCTCCCTTGTTTGAATTGAATAACAAATTATTTTCTATCATTTTCACAATATAGTTGCTTTACAGCATCTTCTAACATCTATTCTTCAAAACTTGTGGGGGTTCTCATACCTATCACTAATTAGAATTTTGTTTGCCTTCCCAAAAGGGAAAAAAAATCAAATCCTAATATCTAAAACCATCTTTTTCAATTATTATTGTTTGATTAAAATAGTAGAAAGCAAAAGAAAAAAAAAAAAAAAGGAAAAGTGGGGTTTACAGGGAGTTGTTGTATTCGGGCGTTAGAATTAGCTCCCCCACCCCTTAGTAGCCTTTGGGTTTTTTTGAGGCATGTCCTGTTTTTCTTTTATTTTATTTGCAATTCCTTCTCCCTCTCTTTCTCTTTTTTGCCTATTTGTTTCTTTGTAATGGCCCTCTTCTTTTTCTCCCCCTCCCCCTTTTTTAAACTTCCAAGTTATCGTTCAAAAAAAAAAAGGTATAGCGAAGAAGATATCAATTAGAATCACTGTAGTTGCTACCTAGGCAACACCCAGGGTTCAAGTCAATCACACATTAGGTTGGAGGCATTCACAATTTCAAGAGTTGTATTAAAAAATTCATACAATCAATCATTATTAAATTGAGGTACAATAGGGGTATATATAAACCATAATTCTTCTCATTGGAATACAACTTTGACAAAAAAATTGAGAAACTAACTAAAAACAAATTTATAAAATCATTAGTTCCCATCACAAAATGCCTACAAGTATTTTGGCCATAACATCTTTAAGTCACATTGGATTTGCAAGATCTTAGACACATTGGAAAGGTAATGGAAAAACATTTCAAATGCCCCAAAATTAAGTCAAACGGTTAAGTTTTGACACCTCAAAACAAGCTCCAAAGAAAAGTAACGGAAATACAATATTCACTTTCTTAAAAAATATAATTTTTTTCACTCATCAAAAAATAAATAAATAAAACCTATACTTTAGGAAATAAATAAAGAACCCTCAAACTGACTATCAAAAAACCTAGACTAATCATAAAGTAACATAAAATAAAATAAAAAATAAAAACTATTTTCAAACAAAAAATTTTAACCCAAAAAATTTGAAGTACCCTTTTATAGGCACATCAAATTTGAGTATGATCTGTATTGTGTCCCGCATCAATATAGTCTTAAAAACCTCTACAAGGGAGCACATTCTTTAGGTTAAGCTGATACATAGGTTTGAGTTTGGCTACAGGGATATATGTCTCTTAGTCCACTCTATTTGAAAATCATTCTGCTACAAACATATCTTTGAATCTACTGAACTATGTCCTATCTGCTTTAGACGTTATTTATTTGCATTTAACTTGATCTTCATGAATATCTCGTTCCCAATTTTTTTCTTTTTTTCTTTTTTTCTTTTTTTCTTTTTTTTTCAATGCTTCTTTTATGGGGAAGAAGATACAAAAGAGAGTGTCCTTCAGGTTTCAGGCACAAGGAAGTAAATCAAGGCCTACAGTGGACAGTAAGGTCAAATTTACAAAGTCCTAGCTGTCCATGACTTTGGATTACTCTTCAGAGTTCTCTGTTCTATGCATCCCATGGAACAAGATGTTCATCAAGGATGCTAGGGAACAGGCTTCTCTAATGAGATAAGGCATCACTAAGGACCTCTCCTATCCTAGGCCAATCTACCAATGATTGTAGTGGAATCCCCTTCAACTATTAAGTTCGTGACACCTATCAAAGGGTCAAGCTGAGACCAAATAGTAGTGCTTTGACCTTGTTCACGCTGAGTCACACCCATATAGGTCCAAAATATGCCTGAATCACCACCCCCCATTGTCACAAAACTTTAAAAGATCAATAAATAAACGATACCAAATTATTTGGGTTCTCTAGGGAACATCCATCAAATTCTAATTTGATGAAACTCCCTCTGGTAGGTGACAATGCCTAAAGATCTGTGGAAGAAAGGGGTTGATGTAAAAATCTCTGGCAAACCCCTAATAATGGAGCTAATGGATATGGCTTTGACGCTATCTAACTGTGATCATGTCAATAACCCCCTGAGTGCATCGTCTTGTGTTGCAGAATACTCTGTTATTCCTCTCCTCCCATAGGCATCATCACCCAGCCAGCATTATGAATCTCCATAGGAGTTTACCTCCTTTGTGAAAATAGGCATGGTGACAACACTGATAAAGGTCAAGAATGATATCTGGAAGAATCCAGGTCAAGCCAAAAAGTCTTAGGAAAATCTAAGGAAATGTAGCCAGATTCCGAACACTAATTCTTAATAGATGAACAAGTGATTGATTGATTCCTCTTGCCAAGCACATTGAACACGCAAGGCAGGAGACACCAATTCTTTTGTTTCCCCTGGTTCATGGTACAAGTATTGTCTTTTTGTGGGTTACCTCCTACCCAAAAGACATAGTATATAGGAGGGGTTGAAACCCTCCACATAACCTTATGGGGGAAGGAGGTGGTAGAAATGTCACCAGAATGCAGGACCAGAAAGAATGAACATGAAGAAAAGTTGCCTCTAGCTTATAAAGCCCATACCCTGCTATCCAGATCCTCTTAAAATATGACTTCTTGGAGGGACTCAATAAGGGAGGAAGCTTCCCCCTCCTCCACCTCTTTCAAACCCTACAAAAATCAAAATCTCAAGACAATCCCGAAGTAATGACTTAAACACAATCCAAAATGGTTTTATTTTTGGCTAGGGGAGGTGAATACAATCAAGGAAATCTAAAACTTAGAGAATTGTAACCCTACCCAGTATCATTAAAAATTTTGATCCTATCCCTTAACCTATTTATATCTGAAAAATTGATATAGTGGGAATAATTTTCCTCATACTTTTCCAAGGACGTTTTAGGGTAGTCAGTCTCAAGTGACCTGAATCCCCCCCCCCCCCTCCCCCATCTGAATGCAAACCATGCTTTGCTTTGATGACAACATGCCAAAGTCTTGAGGTATCCATAAGGAATCAAGGCAAGGTTCCTCTCTTTTAACCTTCCTATGCCTAAGCGTCCACTCTTTGGTCTACTCGCCATCTCCCAATTCATTCGAATGGTCTTTCTTGGAGTCTCCAGGCTTCCGTGACAAATTCCTTCGAATTCTTTTGTCAATGCTTCCTTCTGTGTGACTCAGTTCAGATGATAAAGAGCCTCTACTAGAGTATATGGTAATATGGTATGTGCTTGTGTCATCTTTTCCGTGGAATGTTTTAAGGAACTTTAAAGAGTATTTACTTGGTGGTAATTCTTGAGCCAACTTTCTAAAGGTTTATCATTTATTTTGGAGAGTAGCAGTGATGTAAGCCATGCCTTCATTTTTGCAATAGATGGGTCATAACAACTAGTGATCCAAGCTTTTACTTTATGACAGAATTTTTTTTTATGCTTTGTGATAAGTTCCTCTTGCAGCTATCTGTAAATTCATTTTTTTGATGAATAGACCATTATTTCACTTTTTAAAATTCCAAATTTTGTGTTAGCTTTGTTCTGTTTTTGTAAAAGAAATAAAAGTTCATGTTTTGGGTTTGTGTTGAGAGAGAAGATTTATGGTACTTTATTAATTTGTCAGTCCATAATATGTTTGTTGCCTCTGACAGTAGTACAATCACGACATTTTCCTCTTTCTATACATTCTTCTCCTAATAGTTTCAGCTATGACTTCTCTCAAGTGGCTCCATGACAAATCAGCATTTTCTGGAAAATCCATACTTTACCTTAATTGGCATCAAACTGAGGAGTGGAAAGGATGGATGCAGGTGGGGGTACTCCTTGTGCATTGAACAGCATGTCCTCTACCAAGATAAAAGGAAGAGTACACATTTATGTTCTTCCTCTATTGTTTTTTCGCAGGTCCTATTTTTAATATACCACTATTTTGCAGCAACGGAGACATACACTGCAATACGGATCTTCATTGCTGCATATGTCTGGATGACTGGATTTGGGAACTTCTCCTATTACTATATTCGGAAGGATTTTAGTCTCGCACGCTTTGCACAGGTAAATTGATGCTTATGTAAATGTCATTTTAAGAAGTGGCATCTTCCATTTGTCTTTGTTTCTTTGATTAATCTAGAAGACACATGAATTTCTTATGTTCTATTGCAGATGATGTGGTGGCTAAATTTCTTTGTGGCATTTTGCTGCATTGTTCTTAATAATGACTATATGTTGTACTATATCTGCCCCATGCACATGCTTTTTACTGCTTTGGTTTATGGAGCACTCGGTATTTTCAAGTATAATGAGACAGGATCAGTGATGGCTGTGAAGATTATCACATGCTTTTAGATGGCTATCTTAATTTGGGAAGTTCCTGGAGTTTTTTTTAATCTTTTCTGGAGTCCTTTGGCATTCCTTCTAGGTTAGTAATGCACTTAGCACTTCTATGCATCACTTGTCACACTGTCTACATGCTTGCTTGTCAATAACTGAAATATTCTTTCTTGTGGCAGGGTACAGAGATCCAAATCCATCAAAAGCAAATTTGCCACTCTTACATGAATGGAATTTCAGATCAGGCCTTGACCGTTTTATATGGATCATTGGAATGATATATGCATATTATCATCCCACAGTAATTACTCGAATACTGGCTTTACAATCATTTTGCAGACCTGTTCTCTGGTTACATTAATTGCTAACTCTTACAAAATGTTCTGCAACATCGTAGGTTGAGAAGTGGATGGAGAGACTAGAGAAATCTGAAACCAAGCGAAGGCTCTCAATTAAGACAAGCATTGTGTCAATTTCTCTATTGGTGAGTTGCATTATCCTATATTCCTATGATTGATGAATGTTCTATAATGATTGATAATCTTTTTCTTTTTCTTCGAGTTTTTTTCTTTTTTTTTTTTGTTTTTGGGACCTTTTTGCAATGTCAAATAGAGGTCTCATCTAATCTTTCCCATCCTTTAGGTTGGTTATTTGTGGTATAAATATATTTACAAGCTGAACAAGTTTACGTACAAGAAGTTCCATCCTTACACATCGTGGATCCCTATAACGTTCGTATCAGGGAGTTTTGCATTATGGATATATAAAATTTGGTTTGTAAGATGAATTTCTGGAATACTTATCAGCTTCTCACTACTCCCATGATTTCTGCTCCAGTGTTTACATTTGCTTGAGG
The DNA here is from genome assembly GCA_025762735.1 of Platanus orientalis. NCBI lineage: Eukaryota > Viridiplantae > Streptophyta > Magnoliopsida > Proteales > Platanaceae > Platanus > Platanus orientalis. The sequence continues at coordinate 14,218,450 of JAOXJP010000006.1, read as the reverse complement.
AATTTCACACACCAGCTCCGTAGTTTTTCTTCGACTCTGTTCGCATAAGCCAAACACTTCATGCACTGTTCTGTATGAATCTGCAAATCCACATCTGGCTCCGGTGTGCAGATTTTATTACTTTAAGCAAGATTTTCTATTGGAGTAAGATAGGATCATTTGTAGCTAAATAGAATCAAACGGAATATTTAGTTTTACTATCTGCTGATGTCATTTCTAAGATTATTTTAGAACTTGCACTTGAATATTATAACAAATGCCTCATTTTTTAAACATGAATCTGCAGATCAAATGTGCCTAATGGACAGCCCAAATGGCTTCTTGCACTTGTTCCAGATTATCCATTGCTCAACTTCATGCTCACCACTGCTATTTATCTCTTAGAAAGAAAATCTTGTCTCAAACTTCCAAATTTTATGTGACAGAAGAAATAAAAATGGCAAACTAATCTCAGTTTTCCACATGTTTATGTGTCTAACATCTCAACTTGCTTCTGCAGATATCGTACTGGCTTTTTGAGCTAACCAATACACTGAAGACGGTTCTTATACCCACAAAGGACTACCAGCGGCTTCTGTATAATGTTATTGCGGGGGCTGTTATTTCACTGTGCTTATATTGCATCTCATTGATTCTTCTTCAGATTTCTTAAACATCAGTATGCCACTTCAACCCCTTCTAGAGTCCATATCTAGTGAAAAGATAATAATTTTTGTAAGAATGCTAATGGTACCATGCTGAGAGTACATATGACAAGAATCCAATTGAACAACCATGACATCATTGTAAAAAGGTGAATGACATCACAAATGACCTACACACAATAGCAAGAATTCTGATGTCATGGAATTTCAATCTGCTGGATCATGCATTCCAGTAAACTTGACATGTTAGTGACTCACTGTTTATGTTTTACTTTATTCAAATTTTAGAAAATTAAAAACAAATTTCTCTCCCGTGAGGCCCACTGACATGTCAGACGCTGGTGCTAGTTCCAGCAAGTTTTGCTGGAACATGCGATCCAGCTGATTCAAAACCTGAAAGTTTGTTTTTTTCTAAGCATGCTCAAACTTATTATTTCATGTCTGAATCCACATCTAACACTTTATACTCATATAGGCCTGACAGATTAAAACCCAAATATGGGTTACAGAGATTTCTTGTCGAAGACACTCAAATACTTGGATTCTGTCAATATAGTGGACCTGGAAGCTGTTGCTTACGAATCTGGTTGAAGTAGCTAGTGTTTCCAACATTTTTTAAGACAATTTTGATGCCTGTGCATGGCAACATCACCATTGGATACCATTGATAAGAAATGGGGAAAATGGATTTTTTTTCAGCTGAAAAAGAGATCGAGTTTCCTGTATAAGTGTGGAAGGAAGGGAGTAGGTGCGAACAGGGATAGGGAAAATTTGTTTTTGTATAGTTGGATGGTGCAGTACCCTTTTTTATTTTATTTTTTTATTTTTTTCTCCAATCTAATGATAAGCCAAGATGGGCTAGTGTTACATAGATCTTTTTGTTAGGTGACAAACATATTCATGATTCATTACTAATGCATTTTTATTTTGGATCTATTCTTCATTTTATTTCAAATGCCTGAAGTTAGATGACGATTAAAAAGATCATAAAGATTACAAACAGCACATATGAAACGTGCAATTGAACTAGAAACTCAAAGAGAAGCTCCATTGTCCATTGATCAAAGGAGCACAAGTTGTTCTGCAAATTCCAGGGAACCATAAAAAAAGGGGGGTGAAGGAAACTGCTGTTAAAAATTTATATTTAGATAACAAGGGCAGTGATATCAACACTTGAAGGAGGATGGAAATTCCATCCTCCATGTTTTTTAAATAGGTAACTGACAGAACCATGAGTCCAGATCCTCTGCAATGCCTCATGTAGGGTAGGCTGGTGAAGCCAACGAGAGAAAAGCATCCTGAGGGTATTTAGGAAAAAATGAATAAGGTGAAATGTTTTGGTAAATATATCCTTGAAGGCCCAACACACCATAATTTTTTCTCTCATGTGGTAGAGCCTGCAACAATAACCACTGCATGATGCTGTGTCGCTGAGGACAAAACTTGACCCTCTGATGAGCTAGATGTAGATACATGTGCTGCTCAGCTTGGTCAGGCAGCTCTAAACAAACTGAATAATGGAATAAAATGGGCCCAAACCATGGTCCGATGAGGCTTCAGCTGTTGGCCTAAGATTGGAGCCGGGTCTGTAGGTCTTTGGGCCATCGTGATAGCAACATGACTTTATTGTTTTGTTTAGGTAGTTGAAAAAGGGGAGAGGAATAGAGGACCAAGCATTTCTCAAGGCTTTAGTGTATGGGTTGTTCCTGATTTCCAGCAAATCCACATTGAAGCAATGAGAAAAAAACACGAGTTCTTGTAATTTAATGGTAGGTATGGCCCTACATAGAATAGAACAGAATTCATGTAGCTGACTTCAGAACAGTTGGGATAAGGCTTTGTTGAGTTGAATTGAGCTTTCATAGTCCCTCGATGGATGAACTCATAAGCTTGCTAGATTTGGGGTCACCTGTTTTGAGAAATTATCCCTATTTTCGGCTTTATCTCCAATGCAATTACACTCAGACTCGACATCCTTAGATTCATTCTAGCACTGATTTCTTTATCTAAAGACTAAGATTCATGGCTGCTTGGTTCACAGCTGCTTGCAGGTTCATACCAGCTTGATGCTGGCTATTATTTTCTCTGACATGGTTAGACAGCCAGAAACCGATCATTCTAAACATCATATCGTAAATAGGTTTGGGAAATGATCGGGCAACCGGCGAGTGGCCTTAGCATTGTACCATTTCATGTTGGGTGAACCAGCTAACAGGGTTGGCTGGCTCCTAGTGTTCTTTTAGGGTGGCGATCCGCTAAGGAGTTTCTTGCATTGGTTTAAATCATCTCGAGTCTAATCGGAGAGATATTACTCCATTACCAATCAATGAATGACACAACACCTGACATGGGTGCTTCGAATAAATACCATAGGAGGGTGTTATAGTAAATACATAATAAATAAGTACCTGTATATTTATAAAAATACCCTTTGTCGGGCATCATGTCACATGTTAAGTACTGACAATGATCTCTCCATTCAATTTGAATTTGAACTCCTCAGGGCCCTTTCAACTGTCATATTGTATCAAAGGGAGGCGGGCTCATTGTTTGGATTTGTTGAATTGAGATTACCCTTATTCAGTTGAATTCTACTTAAAGTGTTATGCGAAAACCTAGATCTATGATCGCATGCAACAAAGAAGAAGAGAGAAAATAAAACAGAAAACAATCATACCACAAGAGCAAAACGATCTACGTGATTCGGCTTTGAAGCCTACGTCCACAGGCGAAAACGGAGAAGAGCTTTCACTATGATCGAAGAACTTTCGGATCATCATCCCGGGTTATATCTCGGGTTGAATACAAGACATTAACCCAACATAAGGTAAAAACCATAGAATAAAATTATGTGGATTCAAACTTCTTCTATTTGAATGCTTTGACATCTTCTACAGAACAACAAAAGTTCGGAAGACTTCCTCTTCATTGCCATTTACATTCCCCTTATATTACAGAAATGAAAATAACAGAGGATTTTTATGTGGATAGAAGCTGAAATTGATAACAAACCAGCAGGTTATATCAGGCGAATTGAATTCTTTGTTGGTTCGTTTGATTGGAATAAGATCTTTTCAGGACTGGTCAGAATTGTAGAAAAAGTTCATCCAGTTATGTCAAAACCAAACAAACCGATTAGTCAAACCGAGTTAAACTGGTAGAATACTTTAAATTTGAGCTTGGTCCACAATTGTGAACCACATACGGGTTTGAACCCTTGGATTCAATCGAAGATTGATGTTGTGTAACTTTAGTAGGTTAAGACCAGAAAGAGCTTGACAATGTTGAGAGAATTGCCAGGCAAGACTAGATGATCTTGAATTAATCTCTTAATAGTCAGTTTTGGTGTTCTCTGTGCTAACCAGTCATGTGGCCGGATGAGTTTGGATAGGGCCAGGTAGAATGGAGTTGGGTTTGGATTTCCACAACACGTAAAAGCCCGACCCGTTGCCATCCCTTTCTGGAGGGACGGACTTTATTGTTACAAGCATAGTTTTGAGAACTGGATTGGACTGGGTGGTCTGACCCAGTTAAACCTGAACCGGCACCATAAACGGTTCTTTAAAGGCTTAAAACCGTGATTTTCCAAAAACCGGCAAAACCAGTTAAAACCGATGAAAACCAACCGGTTTTTTAAGAACCCGTTCTAATAAAACCAGCCAGTTTTTAATTTTTTAACAAATTATGAAGAAAAAAAACTAAAAATGTGTCTTTTCACATTCCAATCCCACTTTCCATGAATAGTTTTATTTTTTTGATATTTTTCTATGTTTTTTGGTATGTCAAAAATTTGAAACTCAGTCATAAGCCTTATAATGTATTATGAATTGTTTTTATTTTTTGGTATTGTATTACATTTTACTTATGATTGAGCAAACCGCAGTTCGACCATGTAAATCGATGATCAAACCCGGTTGGACCTGAACCACCCACCTTACCAGTTTGATGGCCGGTCCAGTTCTCAAAACTATGGTTACAAGTATTCCTCTTATCTATTTTCAGCAAACAACTTCTATTGTTGACATGGTCTCTCTCAAGAGGTCAGGTGTAAAATCTGCCCACAGCATTCCACAGGTTTTGAGATGTTGGCTGTTGCCAGTGGTGCAAGTCCTGCTCTATGATGTGGCTGTAATTGGCCCTATCAAAGAAAACCCAAAAATGAAAGAAAGGGCCTGTTTGGAAAATGGCATGACTTCTAGGCATCTGAAAAGCACAACCAGATCATCTAAAGTGGAGTCATTCAAATGGTAATTAAATCACTTTTCATAACAATCCCTGATAGACTCATTTAAAATGAAATAATGATTAAAAAGGAAATTTTCTAAATGGCTAAGATGTTTGACCTCATATCATGTTGGGTAACTGTGGGCTTCATAACTTGCAGCTCATGTTTTGTACCATGTTGCCGGCAATTATAAAACTTCCAACCAACAACCCATATCCGGCATTAAACACTTATGTTGAGTCTGAATCCTTTGCAACGCCTCAAGAAGAACTGTCACCACCCTTTTGTGCCACCTTCCATGTTGCTTCAATTCATGGTGCATGAATATCATTGTAAGAGTACATTGGTAAATATGTTGACTGGCTTCAAAGTATTTTTGTACAATGTATAACCAAATACTCTTGAGATGAGTAATTTAAAAAAATAAAAATAAATAAAAGAAAGGAAGAAGTCTCTTACTAATGCCCCATTGTCCGCAATTGTTCAATTTCATTAATCCACCAAAAAATAGGACACAAAGGCAGCGACAGAAAGATCCTCCATTCTTATCCTAAATCTGTTGTCTTTGCATTCCCTTGAGTTCCCCCAATCAACCTTTGTGGACTGGTTCTCGTCTTGGTGGAATTTAGAGAACTATAATAAATATGAGCTGTCAAAAATGCTTTCTCTGATTGGTGCATTTTGTTGGCAAATATGGGTTGCAAGAAATAAGTTCATATTTGAAAGTTGTGAACATAACCCATTTATCACTATTTCTACTTCTTTCAAGTCCATAAAGGGAGGTTAACTCTATAGAAAAGACTGCTCTTCCAACTGATGCAAATGTGGTTACTAATATATGGAAAAGCCATACAAGAGATTTGTTAGACTTAATTTTGATGGTGGTGTGGGTGTCATTGCTAGGGATGACTGTGACAATCTTCTTTTTGCAAAGTCTTATTTTGGGGTGTTAGAATTCAGCTCATGCTCTGGGTCTCAAATCATTGGTTGAGTGGTGGTGGAGGGTGACTCCTTGGAGATCATTGCCATTTTGAAGAATGAATTCTCACCCTATCCATGGAAGATAAAGAATGTGATTCTGGGATTGTCATGCATATAGATATAGGCATGCTAAACTTGATGGAACAGGTTTCCTTTGTTCATATTACTAAAATACCTTTCACATGCCACCTTGAATCACGGCGGCATGGAAGGCTACACAAAAGGCGATGACAGAAGATTCCAAGGAAAAAAAATCTAACTTTTTGCTAGAGAGCAATTGAAACTTACCAAATGAACAAAAAAAAGGGGGTGATGCGGCAGAAAACATATACCCATTTTTGCCTGCACCACAGAATCTGGGCCCTGTTTGGTCCAAATAACGTACGAAATGGACTCCGTTGTCCACCAATTGACAAAAATGAAGAACCAAAATGGTGACCGTTAGAGACGCACTCAACTAGTCTCAATTGAATTATTGAAAGGTCACCTCTGCTTTTTCACCGTTCCCTTTTACACTTTGATGTCCGGATAAGACAGACCCAAGAAGTCATATCGGTCCCACATGAGCCCTTCAACCAAGAACAAGCCCAAACAGATGATAATGAGGGAAAGAGAGTGGATTGTATCCGCTCCTCTTATCTTATACTCTTCTCTGCCCCCTGTCAGGGGATGGGCACATCAGCACCGACAAGTGATTTTCACTTTTTTTTTTTTTTTTGGGTGGAGGGAGGGGGGTGCATTTCACTTGTTGGTGATGTGCCCTCCTCCTGACAGGGTGCAGAGAGGAGCATAAGATAAGAGGAGCGCATACAATCCTCTCTCAGTCTACTTTCTTTCTTTCTTTCTTTTTATTTTTTTTATTTTTTTGGGATGGGAGGGGGGTAGGGGAGACCCATTGAATTTAAGTGTTTCAAATCCAAACCCTGTAATCAGCTTTTCCTATGACAAACCTTGAAAATGTCACTTATTCCCACTCTTGAATTCTCATGGTTTAAATGTTCCTCACCATTAATCAAGGGCATGGTTTTGAAGGATTAGTGAAAGCTTTTTAAAGATCACTAGCCACAAAAGAGGCAGCAATCAGAGAATTAAGGACGATCCGATCAAGCAATGGCAAACCATTGACCATCCAAGAAGGACCCCAACTATAACAATCTTCAGTTTGAGGATAATTTCTCACTGTATAGCTAATGATGGAAGTAAACGAAATCAGAAAAGGAATCCATGTTCTCCAAACTGGATGCAAGAGAAAAGGTTAAAAAAGAAAAAAAAGATAAAGAGACATAACAGAATAAGCATCATTCTACCACAAGAAAGGCAGCCAATTTACTGCAAAAGATAAAGAGAAAGGAATGATTAATGATTAAGTTATTGTATAACTAATACAAAATACTAGGTTAAAAAAAGTGATACTAAATGAGAGAGTCTTTAACCAGCCCAAGAACAGTAAAAGAAACAGAGAAAAAACATGGAGGGAAAGACAGGAAGCTCCATTGAAAACTGAGACATATCTGTACAACAAGACAAAAAAAATTTTCCTTTTTCTTTTCCTGTTTTTCTGGTTACTGCAACAAACCTGAAAGCTGAGGCCAGCCTTCATCCTCCCATGATTATGGCTTCTATGAAGTAATGAAACAACGACCAAGAGCCAACACTCCAAAAATCCAGAAGGGAAATCCTCAATCTGACTGCCCTGTCAAGGAAATTTCGTTTAACACACTCTAGCTGGTATGTTGATCTTTTGATGGGACTATTCATTCAGGTCATGTTGCAATGGTCAGTCCTAGCAGTGAAATCTCTAGGATGTGTGACTCTCTGATGCTGCTACCTTGTTTTCTATGTCAGTAGAACCTGAATTCTCCTTCTTGGATTCAGTTTCCATGCTGGTTGTCCAACTTTTCTTGTTCCTTCGATCCTGCAAAAAGAAAGATTGTAGAAAGTCTAAAATGAGTTTCTCAAGTCAAATGACCCCATAATCTTATAAGGAGGAACAGATATACAAGTTTAAAAAGCAACTGATCACAGAACCTCACGATATGGAAATTCATCAGCTTCGAGCATTCGAACAACCTGACCCATTTTGGGTCTTTTCTCCGAGTCAGGATCAACACATCTCAGTGCGATCAGAAGGACACGTTTTAGAGCCCGGGTCGTGGGTCTAACTTCAAGGTTTGGGTCCACAACTTCCTCTGCTCTCCTAGTTCCCACCATCATTTTAAGCCACTCAACAAGATTAACCTACCACAAGCATAAGTTCTGTTGCTTATTGGATTTTCTTGAAAAAAGAAATTCTGAAAGAGGCAAAAAGAAAGATGGATTTCCCAAGAAACACAGCTTGGTATTAGTTACCAATAAAGTCGAAATTGTGGTACCTCATTCACAGGTCGACCATAGTCCACAGGATCCCTGCCTGTAACTGCTTCAAGAAGGAGGACACCAAAACTGTAGACGTCGCTTTTCTCATTTAATAAGCCAGTGTTCGCATATTCAGGTGCCACATAACTGAAATACACAGAAGAGAAGCTCATACTTAGTCTTCAACCAAAAGTATCTCCACATTAGAAAATGTGTTACCATAAAGAGAATATAAACATACAAGAATCCACCAAAAAAAAAAAAAGATGAATAAGATAATAGCTAAGATGTACCCAAATGTTCCCATAACTCTGGTTGTGATGTGGCTTTTTCCTGAACCCAAGAGCTTGGCCAATCCAAAATCAGAAATCTTGGCATTAAATTCCTCATCGAGCAAGATATTGCTTGATTTTATGTCACGGTGAACAACTTTTGGTTCTATTGCTTCATGCAAATAAGCAAGCCTGCAAATAATTTTACCCCCAACCCCCAAGAAAATAATAATAATAATTAATCTCCTTTCACCAATGATTCAAACCTTCAGAGCTGAACTTTTAAGATAAATTAATGAATCTCACAGAGAAGCAAAAGCTAGTGCTGCAAACAGTTTTGATATGGTAAACGAACTTACGCCTTAGCAGTTCCAAGGATAACCTTCATGCGGGCCTCCCAACTAAGGGAACCCCGCTGACGCATAGCCCCATGAAGCCACTGCTCTAAGTTGCCATTATTCACATACTCATACACCAACATCCTGTATTACACAAACATATTAGCATCACTTGCAAGGCAGATTGAAGACAAAAAGGAATATCAGGAGGGATCCTATGTTTAAATGAAGCATGAATTTAAAGATTGGAAAACGCAGAAGTGTTTAGATCCTTGTTTACACAATTAACCTACTATACTTTTAGAAATGATTGAAGTGAAGGGAGAAATAGCAAAAATTAACAAATCTTACCTATGAATACCTTCTACACAATAGCCCAGAAGCCGCACGAGATTCTTATGTCGAACATGGCCTATAGCCTCCACTTCAACTCTAAATTCCTTTTCCGCCTGTCCCCTACAGAATCGATTCACAGAACAATGATTAAGAACTCAAATGATGAACCGTCAAAGAGTTGGAAGCCAATTTTCAAATGGTTGGAAAGTGCTTAAGTGTCCTTACAGATTGTTAAGGAGTTTCTTCACTGCTACCTCAGTTCCATTGATCAAACGGCCCTTGTAAACAATCCCATATCCACCCTCCCCAATGACATTCTCTGCCGAGAAGCGACCTGTCGCAAATTCAAGATCCCTAAGAGTAAACCAGTGACCCCACCCAAGATGTGAGCCTTCAGGCAGACCAATTAAAGGAGAGGCTGCTGCAAGTCCATATGATAAAGATGACTGCTTGTGAACAGTCCCAGAGCTTCCTTCTTCCCCTGACTGTGAGTTACAGCCTCTTTCATGATGATAAATTGAGCTGCACTGGCTGATATTATCTGCCTCGCTAGATTTGCTCATACCCAAATGAACTAACATCTTCTCTGAATCCTTGTCACTTGATTTATCATGGACTGTAACAATAAGACCTTCATGATGATCATGCAAATTCTGAGCCCCAACCCTGTCAACTTTGATTTCCTTTGAGATATGGGGAATTTGAGAAGAGGGAAACTTGTCTAGAGTCCTCACTTTCCTTCGAGATGTGACCCATATAGATAGGATAGAGAGAATCAACACAATAAATGCACCAATACAGATACAAATCAAAACCCAGAGTTTCAGACCCAAAATTGTCTTCTTTGACAATTCAACATTCAGAGAACTCTCAGATGACATTTCTGATTCTCAGGATATTAAAAGAGTGACTTTGCCTATAAGTTGTGGTTGGGATCTGTCCACTAAATTTCATGGGCTGCAAACCATACCAAACCCACCTGGAATACCAAAAATTGCGGCACTAAGTTACTCTCTAGATGATAATGCCAAACATAGATCAAAATATTTTCAAAAAAGTTTTCAGAGTTAATGCTAAAACTATACCCATTCATTTCCCATGTTGAAATTCCTAATAAAACAAGCTAGATACCAATGATCCAAGCTATTCATCGTATTAAAAGCATCCTTATCCCCATATAACTCCCAAGGCCCAATCCGTGAAAATGCTAGAAAATGCAAACTAACCATTGGACTATATATCATTCCTGACTTAACCCACTTCACAGAAAGAATAAAAATAATAAAATAATAAAAAGAGGAAAGAAAAGAACATCTGATACGTCCCTTCACTATGTTGAAATCCAGTATGGCCGACAGTTACATGTGAAAACAATAATCCCAAAACAAATGCTATATGGGTTTATGCCCATTTTACAAATCAAGGAAAACCTATAACCATCTAAGTCATCGCAATAAATGTTTATGATGAAGGACATGAAACCAACACAGAACTCTACTTCCTTCCCAGCAAACCACACATAATAAACAAAAATAAGAACGAAAATCTATAAAGCATTGAATACCATCGAAAGTAAGAGACAGAAATGTCAATCCACCATAAAATAATTCAAATAAAAAATAAGTACCATTTGTGGTGATCTAACGCCCTCGATCTTCTTCTCCACACAGAGGCAGACCAGCTTTTGAACTTTTGAAGAACAGAATCTTTCAATAGGGATAGATAGGTCACTGTCTACAGGAAATAAAACAACAAAGAAAACCCAGAAGCCCAAAAATGAAATTTGCAGAAGAGTAGTTTAGAAGTAGGGATTCTGCCCAGAGGTGGGCCAAAAAAAGATTTCAAAAATGAGAGAAAATACGGGAAGGCCAGACAAAAATCCAATCTTTGAACAAAAGATGCATAGGAAAAAATTCTTTTTTTCCTTTCCCAATTTTAGAGTGCCAGAAAAGTAGAGGTTGGTGAAATGGCTGGTGGGGTTTCGCCCTTGTGGACGAGAGAACGAACTCTGAAAGCCTGGAAGAAAGCTTGGTTTGCAATGGAGGAAAACCAGAGAAACACAGAGAGAGAGAGAGAGAGAGAGAGAGAGACCTC
>JAOXJP010000006.1:14177139-14193054 GCA_025762735.1 Platanus orientalis | reverse complement strand
GAAATTTCGTATTAGAGTATCACACTACTCTCTCTCTCTCTCTCTATATATATATATATATATATATATATATATATGTAGAGAATTGGTATTCCCTTGGTGTGGTATTCCATACAAATACATTTATACCGGCAATGTGATCAATCTACCCTCAATGCATTATATCTCAACACCTATTGTCATAGGAAAGTTCGGACTTCGTGCCCACGTGGCATTAGTACGCCTGCACATCAATTTCTGGCCAACAATCATTATGAATAGCAATAGAGTAGATCCCCCTACCTTAGACTCCTTTGAACCAATAAAAAACCCTGTCGGACTTCTATATATTAACACCATGAAAGAGGATGAGCGAATACAAAAGAATATCCAACTTCTCCATTTGGCACCAAAACCCATCCTCAATAGAATATAATTCGAAATCTTCAATTGACATGAGTGTAGGCCTTCTCCAAATCAAGTTTACAAATCACTCCACTTTTGCTGGATAATATCCTATCCTCTATATATTCATTCGCTATAAGCACCCCATCCAAAATTTGTCTCCTTCAATAAACTCTCCTCGGAGAGGAGAGATAATGCTTTCATAACGAACTTCAAACGATCGCTAGTAACTTAGAAACTATCTTGTAAACACTACTCAAGAGGCTAATAGGGCGGAAATCTCTTAATTCGTTGACGATTTTGTTTTTGGGGGATAAGGGCAACAAATATATTATTCTGGTGCTCATAAAATTCATCTAATAGTAATAATTTAGTCAGATCACCTTTCACAATGTCCCAGCACCTTTGGAAAAATGAGATAAATATTTAACTGAGTTGGATGGCCCTTATTTATGTAATTGATAAGATTGGAGATTTAACTTTAATATACCCCTGTTATTCACATCGTCATATGCATACCCAAATACCCCTGTTGCACAACACATATGGATGCATGTAACAACAATAATATCTACAGATTCATCATTAGAATGTTAATTTGATTTGAGATTCATCCAGTGAACCTATGGTTTCTAGTTTTTTCAATTTCTTCTCTGTTCTTATTTGCATTGAGGTGCTTGTAACTTTGTATTCATAACATGGATATTTATGCATTTTTTGAGAGAATTTTGAGTCCATACACTTAATTTTGCAGCAATCAAACCAAGTTACTGGAAAGAGAAAGCCCAAGACAAATTTTGTTGAAGTTCGTACATTTTGGCACCTTTTTAGAAGTTTCGACCGAATGTGGATATTCTTTATATTGGCTTTCCAGGTATGTTCAATTTTGGATTACAAAGAAGTTGGTATCTACTTTCTTTTTTATGAGGAATATGACTGCTGTCATACCTTGGTTGGTTTTCAGGCCATGGTAATAGTTGCATGGAGTCCAGGGGGATCTCTTGCTGCTTTCTTTGATGGGGATGTGTTTAAAAGCGTTTTGAGTATTTTTATAACCTCTTCTTTACTCAATTTTTTTCAAGGTACAATATCCAAATCTCTTGAACTTCATTAATTTCTGTTGACATGTCAATATTTTTGTTAAAGCATGCATTCATGTTGATATCTACCTAATAGTTCATAATTGTATCTTTTGTTGATTTATATTTATTTAACAGTTTCTATAATAGTTAAAGCAACATCAGACTTTGGATACTGCTTTCCTGACATCATTGTGTGACTTATTTGGTATTATCTCATCTTGATTGTTATCTATTATTGTGCAGCTACACTGGATATAATCCTTAGTTGGAAAGCTTGGGGAAGCTTGAAATATACTCAAATTGTTCGATACCTTCTGAAATTTGTGGTGGCAGCTGCATGGGTTGTAATCCTGCCTATTGGTTATTCCAGCTCTGTGCAGAATCCCACAGGACTTGTCAGATTTTTTACCGATTGGGCTGGTGATTGGAGAAATCAGTCATTTTATAATTACGCTATTGCAATTTATATGATGCCCAATATATTGGCTGCATTACTGTTCATGATTCCACCTTTGCGGAGATTTATGGAGCGTTCAAATTGGCGCATTATTACTCTTCTTATGTGGTGGGCCCAGGCAAGAATCTCTTGTAGCGTCTCCTTTTTAATTTTCTTTCAATAGGTGTGTTTCTTAGCTAAGTTTTTCTTCATTTAACTATTGTATCTCTTACCTATGCCTGACTGTTTTGCAGCCAAAATTGTATGTGGGAAGAGGCATGCATGAGGACTTGTTCTCACTTCTCAGGTAAGTAAAGGGAAAAGCAATTGTGGGATTCAGTTACAGGTATTTTTTTTTTTCTTTCACTAACAGGATTATATTTCATATGCTCAGATATACTTTGTTCTGGATCGTTCTTCTAATCAGCAAGTTAGCATTTAGCTACTATGTTGAGGTATTTTTGTTCCCCTCAAACATCTATTTGAATCTGGCGCCCTAGGATTCAGATAAGTAGTTATTGGAAATTAACCAATTGTGTTCTTAAAATGTGGATGCGTTTTTCTTGGACTATGTTATGGAGACGCCACTAATGCATTTGTTTCTGCAATCTAGACCTTGTCATGATACAGTTCAAACTTCAAACAGTGGTTCGTCTTATTTGGTATAAGAGAGGACATCCAGAAATCTGTTTATGTTAGTATACTGATTGAGTTCAAATCGATTGTGCCCATCTTTGGCAGGGCAAAAGAGGAGAAAGAGGGGAAGAAGGTTGAATAATAAGAAAAAGTTTGAAATATTAAAACACAACATGCTGACCTAGTTGAAACCTGCAGTTAGTATAGTGAAGGAGAAGAAGAAAGAAGAAAGAAGAATGAGAAGAGAAGAGAATGAAGAGAGAAGAGTATACGAATTAAGGGAAAATTGTATGAGTATGATTTGTCTCATACGGAGCTATTTATATATATGTTGTACTACAAAATACATGTGGTGTATAAACCGTATGGGTATATGATACCCTTATGAAATAAATACCCCTCACATACACATAAATGCTATCTCTCCAACACTCCTCCCTTAAGCTAGAGAATATATATCCATCATTCCCAGCTTATCTATGCATACTTTTGTTCTTGAGATGATCTTTGATGAAGTGATGGTCCACCTCCACATGTTTAGTTTTCTTATGTTGCGTAGGATCATGTGCGATGCTTATGGTTGCCTTATTGTCACAATAAAGACTCATAGGTCTTTTTACTAGAAATCCAACTTCTTCTAACATCTTCAACTACAACAGTTCGCAAATGCTATTAGCGATAGATCTAAACTCAACCTCACACTAGACTTGGCAACCACTGATTGTTTTTTGCTTCTCAAAGTAACCAAGTTTCCTTCAACAAATGAGCAATATCTTGAAATAAACCTACGATCTGTTAATGAGCTAGTTCAGTTTGCATTAACATACACTTCTAATCAATGAAGACCATGTCTCCTGTATAAAATACCCTTTCTTGGACAGCCCTTCAAATATCTATGAACATTGTATGTTGCTTTCAAATGATCATGAATTAGAGCATGCATGAATTGGCTGATTACACGTATTGCATATGTGATGTTTGGATGAGTTAAGGATAAGTATATAAGACATCCTACCAACCTCTGATATCTTCCAACATCAATTAGTCTTTTACTGTCATTCTCCTTTAGTTGATGGTTGGCCTCTATAGGTATGGCACAAGATTTACAGCTTGCCATTCTAATAGATCCAACTCATACTTTCTCTAAGAAAGAAAGATGTATTGATTTGACTTGGCCCCTACTATCCCAAGAAAGTATTTTAGTGAGCCCATCTCCTTGATCTCAAATTCTTTCGCTAAACTACTCTTAAGTTGGGCAATCTCCACTTCATTATTTCCTGTAACCATTATGTCATCCAGCTATACTATTAAAGCTGTCGTCTTTGAGGCCTTGACGTTTGATAAAAGGAGTGGTTTACTTGGGCTTGTTTATAACCTGCATTCACCATGGTTGTTCCACTTGGCTGATTCATGGGTGTTCCTGCAAGTAGTTAAGAGGGAAAGAGAAGAAGAAAGAGGAGAAGCGAGAGATTGGAGAACCAATTCATACAGGTTATAGACCTCATACAGTTGGTATTTATATTAGGGATATATCCATTATATGGTGCACATCATATATCAATGGTATGGTATAGTATACCACACCCTTATTACATAAACACCCCCTAAATACATAATATCACTCTTCAACACTCCCCCTCAAGCTGGTGAGTAAATGTCTATCATCTCCAGCTGTCCAATCAAGTACATGAACTGTGCTTCACTTAGGCCTTTCGTAAACACATCCGCAAGTAAATGTTGAGTTTGGATATATGGCGTACATATGTGCCCCTTTTTTAGATGATCCTTGATAAAATGGTGATCCACCTTAACATGTTTAGTTTTAACATTTTGCACGGGGTCATGTGCAATGCTTATGGCAATCTTATTGTTGCAGTAGAGACTCATAGGTCCTATTACCGGAAAACCCACTTCTGTCAATAATATTTTCAACCACAATGATTCACAGATGCCATGTGCGATAGATTGAAATTCATCCTCCGCACTGGACCTAGCAATCATTGATTGTTTCTTACTTCTCCAAGTCATCAAGTTTCCACCAAGAAAAGTACAATATCCTAAGGAAGATCTGTGATCTATTACTGAATCGGTCCAATTAGCATCAATATATACCTCTACTCGACAATGTCCACTTTTCTTTTATAGTATACCTTTCCCTGGACGCCCCTTCAATTATCCGAGAACTTGATATGTTGCTTCTAAGTGATCCTAATTGGGAGCATGCATGAACTAGCTTGTGACACTCACAAAATAAGTGATGTCTGGATTAGAGACAGGTAAATAAGTAAGTCTTCCAACTAGTCTTTGATATCTCCCAGCATCAATTAACCACACACCATTTTTTTTTTTTTTGAGCCTATGATTTACCTCAATGGGCGTAGAATAAGGTTTACAGCCAAACCATTCCTAACTCTTTTAACAAATCCACTACATACTTTCTCTGAGAAAGAATGATACTTTGCTTGGACTTGACAACTTCTATCCCAAGAAAGTATTTGAGTTGATCCTAAATCTTTTATTTCACATTCTTTTGCTAAGTTATTCTTTAGCCTTGCAATTTCCACATCATCATTCCCTGTAACTACTATATCATCCACATAGACTATTAGAACTGTTGTCTTCCGAGCTTGATGTTTGATGAAGAGGATATGATCTGCTTAAGTTTATTTGTATCTTGCTTTTACCATGGCTGCCCTAAATCTTTCAAACCAAGCTCGTGGAGACTGCTTCAACCTATACAACGCCTTTTTTAGTCTGCAAACTTTTCTTTTACCATTTTGCATGGAGAGTCCAGGTGGTGTAGCCATGTATACTTCTTCCTCCAAGTCCCCATGTAAAAAAACTTTTTTCACTTCGAACTGCAACAAGGACCACTCCTGATTCACTGCCAGTGAGATAAGTACCCTTACTGAATTCATTTTTGCCACTATGGCAAATGTCTCTTGGTAGTCTATGCCAAATGTTTGAGTATATCCTTTGGCCACTAGCCTTGCCTCGTATCTATCTACAGTACCATCAGACTTATTCTTGACTATGAACACCCATTTGCAACCCACTAGCTTCTTTCCTTTAGGAAGATCGACCATCTCCCATGTTTTGTTCTTTTCTAATACTTTTATTTCCTCTTCTATAGCATCCCTCCATTTGGGTTGGAGGATAGCCTCAGATACATTGCGAGGAATAGAAATAGATGACAAGGCAATATAAAAGTTTCTAAAGGATGGTGGGAGTGCATGATACGAGATAAAATTAGACATTGGATGTTTGGTACAAGCTCTCACACTTTTTCTAAAGGCGATAGGCTGATCAAGATCTACATTGCTAGAGATTTGCCAGAAGAGGGGGTGTGAAGATTAGAATTGGTTGCGAAGTAGACTCTTGGAGTGGCTCATAAGAAGTTATGTTTAAGTCTTCTTGTTGTCCTTGCTTCTTTCTTTGAGTATAGACTTGTAGTTCTTTCTCCCCCTTTCCACCATCACCATTGCCATCAAAATGACAAATAGGAATAGGAACTAGAAGTGGTACCGAGGGGGACAACTCTTCACTCATAGACTGCTCCCCCTAAAGAGATGTCCTACCCGAGGAGAAAAAGGGAATGAATTCAAATAAGGTAACATCCCGTGACACAAACTTGTGGCAAGTAGGGAGATGATAACACTTGTACCCTTTCTAATCAACCCCGTACCCTAGGAAGACACACTTGAGTGCCTTAGGGTCTAATTTAGAGTGGTCAGATTTAGGTACATGAACATAACATATGCAGCCAAATGTCTTAAGAGGAAGAGGGAACAAGCGGGTGGTTGGAGATAATACCTTAAGAAGGGACCTGAATGACAGTATGCGAGAGGGCATCCTGTTCATGAGGTAGACGGCCGTTTGAATAGCTTCAGACCAAAAGGTCCTAGGCATATTCATAGTGAAAACAATGACCCGAGCAACTTCCAGAATGTGTCTATTTTTCCATTTAGCCACCCCATTTTGTTCAGGAGTACTTGGGCATGTGCTATAATGCACAATACCTGACTCATTAAAAAAAAAAAGATAGGTCACGAGAAAGGTACTCCCCCAATTGTCAGATCTTAGGACTTGAAGTTTGATATTAAATTGAGTACATATCATAGCATAGAAAGACTTGAATGCAATACTCACATCACTTTTATTTTTCAACAAATAAAACCACATGGCTTTAGAACAGTTGTCCACAAAAGTCACAAAATACTTAAAACTAGACAAAGAAGTATTAGGAGAAGGGCCCCACACATCGGAATGCACAATTGAAAAAGGACTAAACTTTTATTATTCTTATTAACTGGATAAACAAACCAATAATGCTTTGCTAATTGGCAAGGTTCATAAGAAATAACGGACTTATGAATGGAAAAATGAGTAAACATCTTCTTGAGGATAGAAAAAGACAAGTGACCAAGTCGGCAATGCCATATAAACAACTTATTTGATGTGGATGAAGTTACGTTCCTCTTTATTGTAGAAGTAGCTACTGGTGGGTTGAAATCCAAAATGTATAAACCATGCCCCAAACCAATTGTCCTCTTCGTCGTCATATTCTGAAATACACAGTAGGAAGGAAAAAATGTACCATAACATTTAAGATTTTTTGTGAGATGACTAATAGACAATAAGTTTAAAGCAAAATTTAGACCATAAAGAATAGAGGTTAGGCTCAAGTCTGAGGTGGCAGGGATGTCCCATTGACCAGCGACAGAAGAGAAAGAGCCATCAGCTATGTAGACTTTATCTTCACCAGAACAAACCTGATATGAGGTGAATAAGGAGGACATACCAGTCAAGTGGTGGGAGGCCCCTGAATCGATGATCCAAGAGCACTAAGGAGTGGTAACTGAGGCAGACGAGCAGATGCAGAGGTACCTGAGTAGGCGAAGGACGATGTGGGAGTTGTGGAAGAGGGATTAAGCTGCGAAACAAAGCGTCAGAAAGCTACAGTCTATTCGCTAGATAGAGTACCAATATCTTAAGAAGTGGGAGATATGGTTAGTACCTTTGTGGGTGGAGAAGTAACTAAGTAGGCACTAGGTCTTTGTCCACCAAGACGACCACCTCCTCTACCATTGCTGAATCCACCATGAAAGGGAGATTGAGGAGCTAGGTCTGGTGGGTGTCCATGAAAATCCCAACACTGATCATTGGTATGTTTAAAGCAATGACAGTGCTCACATTTTAAACGGTCTCAATCATCTGAGGAGTAGGTAGATCTACCCCCACGACCACAGTCCATAACGCTGCCACGACCTCCTTTGGATGTACTCGAAACTAGTGTTGACTTCTCTATAGAAGAGGTTGGAGTCATAACACTGCGTCGCCCTTCTTCATGGTGAATATAAGCATAAACTTCATTTGAAGTAAGAGGATGACCCATATTGAGGATTTGTACCCTGATTTGCTCATAGTTAGGATTCAACCTTGCCAGAAATTCAAAAGCTTGAATCTCTTCTACATGTTTCTGGTAAGCTACTGCATCATGTAAACATGATGGACGATAAGTGGTGTAATGTGCTAATTCCTCCCACTTCTTCTTGAGAGTTGAATAGTAGATTGCAAGGGGTTTATCTCCTAGTATAAATCGGGTAATCTGTTGCCTAAGTTCAAACACCTTCGCGGTGTGTCCAATTTTAGAATAAGCCTTGGCTAAGGAATCCCAGATTTGGTGTACTGTTTCCATGGACAGATAGTGGTCACTAATTTTAGGTCTCATTGAACCAAGCAACCATCGCATTTGTGGTATTCCACTTACGAAACTTTGGATCATCCTTGGAAGGCTTCTTTGCTTCACTTATCAAATAATCCTCTTTATCTCTGCCTTGGACATGGATGAGGACAGACTTTGACGACATAAGGTAATTTGTGCCATCAAAGTGATCAAACTTAACTGTAGTAATTGGTGTGTTGGGGGAATTAGTTACACCCGTAGGTGTACTTGTCTCACTTGCTGGCATGTTCGATGTCTGGCTCACTTTAGACATGACGAAATTTGATCACAGATCACAAACCACATACAGACAGAAGCTAATACCACTTTAATACAGAGAACCAACCATCTGTTTAGCAGAATGCGAGGGGACACGGGGGGACACGAGATGTAGAGATCCTCGGCAACACAATCAGGTTCTTAGATCTCTTTTCCCTAACAAAAAATATGTGTTATCAGTGTTAAAAATGAAAACCCCATCATTGGTCGTGACCCAGGTATGTAGGCGTCAGTGGTTGAGGACGAAAGTTGATGGATCTCCATCGATCTAAAACCAATCTTCACAAAACTAGTCTTGGATGCTTCCTTGGTAAAAAATGACCGCTTCTTTCCAATCAATCGAAGAAAGAACTCTCGTGTGAGCAGAATCATCAAAAGTTCAAAAATGGAGGGTTTTCAGGTTGCTAGAGAAAACCTCTCGAAAAACACACTTCTAGGCTTTGAAAAAAATTTCAAAAATCACCAAAAAACTCTATAGTGTTCCTGCAAGTAGTTAAGAGGGAAAGAGAAGAAGAAGAAGAAGGAGAGGAAGAAGGAGAAACGAGAGATTGGAGAACCAATTTGTATAGGTCATAGACCTCACATGGTTGGTATTTATATTAGGGATATATCCACTATACGATGTACATCGTATATCAATGGTATGGTATAACATTCCGCATCCTTATTACATAAATACCCCCTAAATACATAATATCACTTTTCAACAGTTCCAAACCTTTCAAACCAAGTGCTTAATAACTGCTTCAAACCATACAAGACTTTCTTTAGTCGGAAAACTTTTCCTTTAGCATTTGGAATAGGAAATTCTAGTGGTGTAGACATATATACCTCATCTAAATCTCCATGTATGAATGCATTTTCTTATATCAAATTGCAAGAGAGGCCACTCTGGTTCACTGTTAATGAAATAAGTATTCTAACTAAATTCATTTTCTTCACTGGGGTGAATGTTGTTTGGTAATCTGTACCAAATGTTAGTGTACCCCTTGGCAACCAAACGTGCCTTGTACCTCTCTAGACACCCATTGGATTTATATTTGATTGTGAACATCCATTGGCAGCCGACTATCTTCTTTCATCTAGGAAGATCAACAAGCTTTTTTTTTTCTTCTAATGCTTTCATTTTCTCTTCCATATGATCCCTCCATTTAGGTTGTGAAATAGCCTCATATACACTGCCAGGAATAGAAATAGATGACAAGGCAACAAAAAAACTATGGAAGGATGATGACAATGTATGATATAAGATAAAGTTGGACATATGGTGTTTAGTACAAGTCCTCACACCCTTTCAAAGAGCAATAGGCAGATCAAGGTCAAGACTATCAAAAAGTTAAGAAGGAAAAGAGGAATCATTACCTCTTTCAAGAACTGGGTATGAAGTTGACTCTTAGAGTGGTTCATGAGAAGTCAAGTTTTTTTTTTTTTTCATTATTTAAGTCAAGTTTTGATCCTGTATTCCCTGCTTTTTTTCCTTTCAAGTAAACTTATAACTCTATTTCCCCCTTTCTACCAACACCACTACTACCATCAAAGTAATAAGAGGGAATAAGAACCGGTAAGGGAATTGGAAGTCAAACAGGTAAGAGAATTGGAATTGGAACAAAAGAGGACAACTCTTCCCTTATAGACTTCTCCCCCTAAAGAGATGCCATACCAAATGAGAAAAAAAGGAATAAACTCGAAAAAGTGATGTCTCTGGACACAAATTTGCTACAAGTAAGGGGGTGATAACACTTATACCCTTTCTGATCGACCCCATAGTCCAAAAAGACACATTTGAGTGCCTTTGAGTCTAACATGGAGTGATCAGATTTAGGTACATACACATGACAAATACATCCAAACATTTTAGGAGGAAAAGAAAACGAAGAAGAGTGACTAATAAGAAAGGACACGAGAAGGCATCCTGTTCATGAGGTAAATATTAGTTTGAATAGCTTCTGACTAAAAGGTCCTAGGCACATTCATTGTGAACATGATTGCATGAGAAATTTCTAGAAGATGTCTATTTTTTCTTTCCATGTCCTCATTTTGCTTAGTAATGTCGGAGTAGATGGTCTAGTGGACAATCCTAGATTCATCAAAGAAAGAAGACAAGTCACAAAAAAGATAGTCTCCTCCATTGTCAGATCTCAAGACTTGAAGTTTGGAATTGAATTGAATACAAACCAAATACAGAAAGACTTGAAAGCACTACTTACATCACTTTTACTTTTTAGCAAATAAAGCCGTGTGGCTTAAGAACAATCATCCACAAAGGTCACAAAATACTTAAAACTAGACAAAGAGGTAATAGGGGAAGGTCCCCACACATCAGAGTGCATAAGTGAAAATGAAACTAAACTTTTATTATTTTTGCTAACTGGATAAACAGATTGGCAGTGCTTTGCCAATTGGCAAGGTTCACAATAAAGATCAAACTTAGAAAATGAAAACTAAGGAAATATCTTCTTTAACACAAAAGAAGATAAATGACCAAGTCGACAATGCCATGCGAACAACTCATCTGATATGTAAGGAGAGACGTCGCTCTTTATTGTAAAAGTAACTATTGGTGGGTTAGAGTCCGGGAGATATAAACCATCATTCTCATGTCCCAAACCAATCGTTTTCTTCGTTACCATGTCCTGAAACACATAGTATGAAGGAAAAAATGCAATGCTATAGTTGAGATTCTTGGAGAGATGACTAACAGACAACAAATTTAGTGAAGTATTGGAACATGAATAATAGATGACCAAAAAAAAAAAAAGAAAATCAAAAGTAGTAGGGATATCTCCTTGTCCAACAATAGACAAAATAAAGTCATGTTATTTGAACTTTGTTTTTTTTTTTTTTAACAAACATAGTATGATGTTAATAGGGAGGACATACTAGTCTTGTGGTGGGAGACCCTTATATTGATGATCCAGGAGCACTGTAGAATGACAATTGTTGTAGACAAGGCGAATGTGGATGTACCTGAGTGGGCAAAAGATGAAGTAGGGGCTGTAAAAGGATGTTCAAGATGAGAAACAAAGCATCCGAAAGCCACAATCTCTTCATTAGATAAACATCCTCCCTTTAAGGAGCCAAATGGTATAGGAGTAGAAACTATAGGAGTTAACTCTATAGGTGTTGGGCACTATGTGAATACTAGGTTTGCTACCGCTAACTGACCACCTCCTCTGCCACTACCAGACCCACCCCATTGAAACTTACATGGGGTTAAGTCTTGGGGGCATCCATGGATGTCTGAACACTGATCTTTAGTGTGTCTGGACTGACCACAAGGTGTTGAAGTCACTGTGTGAGCGCTAGGTCTTCTCTCTCTCCTCTTCCTCCTCTATTTTCTTCTATCTTCTTTTCTGATCTAGATTATTTTATAAAGGATATTGAGTTACAAGTATTATTGCTGAATAACTTCAAGCATATCTGATTATACCTATTTGCTTACACTTAGTTCTTTGTTATTTAATTCAATTAATCTCTTCCCTATTCAAACCCTGCTCTTAATTCCTTCTCAGGAAAAAAAAATCATTATGATGGTGCACAGCCTTATTTTTTATTGGCTTTCTATTAGATAAGAGTATAATGAGAGCTACTGGAACTCTCTATGGGTTTTGGGATGATCATGTAGTTTTTTCTTTGGGGCTGGGTGGCCTACCTTGATGAAGTCCTCTTGTATTTCTTTTGTGTTATTGCTGTTCACCCTCTGGTGAATCTTCATGTTTTGCTTTGTGTTCTTTTAAAGTATTCTTATGTTTTAAAAAAAGGACTGCGATTACTAGGGTTTCTACTTCCTCTTGCAGGTTCCTGCATCAGAACATTTTGAAGTTTATTTCTTAACAAATTGTTTTAACCTTAAAACATTTTCAGCTCTAATGGTACACTTACTCTTAATAGATGTTGCCTTTAATTGAACCAACGAAGCTCATAATGGGGATGAGAGTCGGTAATTATGCATGGCATGAATTTTTTCCTAATGGTAAGATATCTTTTACTTCTAAATAATTTGTTTTCCTTTTCTTGTGAGGGATTGGCCAATGCTAATGAACTGACACTGATGCAGTAAAGTACAATATTGGTGTTATTATTTCCATATGGGCACCAATTGTCCTGGTAAGAAAATCCACAAGAGTATCTGGAAATGACATTTTTATCACCCTTAGAATGTTTCCTTTTGAATCTTCACATTTTGCTGTTTTCGTTTAGGTGTATTTTATGGATGCACAGATATGGTATGCTATTTTCTCCACCATATTTGGTGGTATTCATGGAGCCTTCAGTCATCTGGGTGAGGTCAGTGGCTATTTGTTTCATACCATGATGAAACATGATGCCAAACATGTTCACAGTAGTATTTAGTGATCCTCTGAAAACCACCGATATTGGTTTTTAATAGCGAAAAATGAAGTCTTTTCTTTTAACCATATTCTACTGAGATTTTTTTTGAGAAAAATTAAATAAAATGAAGGTTATCATGCTTACCTTTAGTTTATCTTCTGGTTTTCCTTAGATACGTACGCTTGGGATGTTGCGTTCCAGATTTGAATCTGTGCCATTAGCTTTCAGTAGACGTTTTGTGCCATCTTCAAAAGAGGAATCTAGGAGGAATCGCATGGTAATACTTTTTCAGGATGATATACAGTCTTGAATTGTTGATATTTCATATTGATATATTTTACAACTCTGTACCAGATCTGTTCAATGCAATCTTTTCAAAAGTTCTGTTCAGTTGTTAATATTATGTGGGGTTGTCAATGAGTTGAATTGGGGCAATGCTCAATCTGAACCCAAACAGAATTCAAACTTTGATTAGTTCTCTCTAACCCATTAAAAACAGGGTGAAAAAACAAAGGGGGTTTGGTCATATCAGGTTGGGTAGGAAGATGCCCAACCCGACCACAGCCCAAAATTTAAACTGGGTTGGGATCAGCTAATGCTAGACCTTGAAAAATAAAAAATGGGGTGGCTTGGCCAGTTTGGCCAACATATTTCACCCATAGCTTTGAGCTATTGTAAATAATGTAGTATTTTTCATTATAAGTATAAATCTGCAATTGCAGGATGAGTTATGGGAACGAAAGAACATCGCCAAATTCTCTCAGGTGTGGAATGCATTCATAGACTGTATGCGGGAGGAGGACTTAATCAGTAATAAGTTGAGATTTCTCATGCTTCAAATATTGTGTATATAGGCCTTAAGTCTGGTTACAGCATCTTCTAATTGTGCTTTTCATTGTCCAGAGAGAGGGACCTGCTACTTGTACCATACTCTGCAACCGAAGAAGTATCTGTTGTCCAGTGGCCACCGTTTCTGCTTGCCAGTAAGGTACATGTTATGCATGATTTGTCATGTTCCGTGATATGATATATATTATGCACTGTTTTATCCTTTCATTTCCTCTCTCTTTCTTTATGTAGATACCGATAGCGTTGGACATGGCAAAAGATTTCAAGGGGAAGGACACTGATTTATTTAAAAAGATTAATAATGATCATTACATGAATTCAGCAGTGATTGAATGTTATGAAACATTCAGAGATATTCTGTTTGGCCTTCTGGATGATGACAAGGATAAAATGTGAGGAAGAAGTGCTTTCTAGATAAACATTGTTGTAATGATTAGAAGACAGCTTTGCTTTATTTTCTCCTTCATATTGACACTTAATGACTTTCTGGCTTTTCTTCCTTATTATTCAGGATTGTCAGGCACATATGTCTCGAAGTAGATACTAGCATTGTGCGTAGTCAATTCTTGAATGAAATTAGGATGAGTGAGCTGCCTAATCTCAATACCAAGTTGGAGAGACTTCTAACCCATTTGGTAGTGATCTTGCATCATTTCCCATATTTCTTAATTGTTTATTAGTGAGCTGTGAGTCCTTGCTCATTGGTTATTTTTTCTGCATACATAATATCTCATGGTGACAGAAAAGTTATCAAGAAGATACCGAGGCGTACAGGACCCAAATCATCAATGTCCTTCAGGATATTATGGAGATTATCACAGAGGATGTTATGGTTAATGGACATACGTAAGATTCTACTCACATTAACACTTTAGACAGCAGCATGTGCCTTCATTACTTAAATCCTTTTTTTTTGTTTTTCTAGAATCATGGAAAGAGCTCATGCAGACAAACAAGTTGATCAAGTTGACGGTAGACAACAAAAGTTTGAAAAGATAAACCTTGAACTCATGCAAAATCCTTCTTGGATGGAAAAGGTGCTTCAATGCTCATTGTTTTCATTGAACCATTATATCTTGTATTCTATAGTTAGTTGCCCACCTGTTCTTGTTCTTTTTCTGTTTCTTTTTCTTTTTGCTTTTTTCCTTTCTTTTGCCAAGATGTATTTTCTATTATTATTTGTTCTATTCAGGTTGTTAGGCTTCATTTGCTTTTGACTGTCAAGGAGTCAGCCATAAATGTGCCTATGAATTTGGAAGCTCGCCGCCGAATCACTTTCTTTGCTAACTCCTTATTTATGAATATGCCATGCGCTCCAAAAGTCCGTAAAATGCTATCTTTCAGGTTAGATCCTCTGATCCAAAGTCCTATAATTCTTGTATAATTGCAGTTTCATATTTTTGGTGGACTTATTAATAGCAACTTCTTTTCTTGAGAGCTTTGCCATTTACCTCTGCAGTGTTTGGATTAAACGAATGTCAAAGTGTTATGTTTAGGGTATCCTGAGATGTAGGATTTACGGTTTTCTTTGTATGAATTTAAAAATTAATACCTTGTAAAAGATATTTAGATAAAAAATGGGATATATCTCATATCTAGTGACAACAATATTACATCATCTCTCAATAGAGAGAGTTCTACCTCTCTTGAAGATCAAGAAACAAGTCGTTTGGCCATTGCTTTTACCAAATTGGACTGTTAAATTATCTTGTAAGTTTTCCTTGCACATCATGTATTTCCAATCTCGAAATTTGCATCAACAAATTTCTGGGACATTGGATGATCGTCCAGCTGTTGCAACGGCTACCACCACTGTGGGGAGCAAGATAAATGCCTTTGGAAGCTTCAGCTTATCCATGGAGATTGTTGATATCAATCACAAGCATAGGTAATTCACATTATGATAAAGCTATTTTGTTTCTTGTTGGCTAAGTGTACTAAAGGTCCTCTTAAAAAACTGACACATCCTACTGAGGTATTTCTCTTCCAACAAGTTCAAATCTCCTTGTGATGCAATTATTCTCCCAGGCTCTCTATGTACATGTGTTTATGTGCTGTGGATTCGCACATAGTTATTGAAATATAGTAAGTATATTAACTCAAACCTCACCTGCAACCTTAGGGTTTTAGGAGAGACGGTTAATTGCTTCATTTAAGATGGTATCAGAGCAGGTTTTAGGTCGGGAGTTCAA
>JAOXJP010000006.1:14148157-14177039 GCA_025762735.1 Platanus orientalis | reverse complement strand
GAATAAGCTTGAGGTTTTGGTTCAACAACTAATGGGTACAATGGAAGGCCTTTGCTTAGACATTCAAGGTTTAAAGAAATGAAAAGAACATGTCTATGGGGAATCTTTACAGCTAGAGTTTTCATTTAATCATGATGAGGAATCTTCAGGTCATGAGACACCTCTTGTCATACATCAGGGCGCAACAGATTTACCAGGTTGGATGTTCCAAACTTCTGTGGTAATAGGGATCCAGATGTATATTTGGATTGGGTGCATAGCCTAGAAGCATATCTCATGTGGTATGATACTCCAGAGAACCATAGACTTCTGTTTCCAGAAGCCAAACTAAAAGGGACAACTCTTATGTGGTGGCAACAGTACAAAGAGAGCTATGCTAAAACCAATTTGGGCATCTTGTCTACGTAAGAAGAATTAAAGGCAACAATGACCAAGAGGTTCAAACCTCAGGATTTCAGACAGAGATCCCACATCCAGTTGCATCAGTTGAGGCAACGAACATCATCTCTTAAGGAGTACACCAATAGGTTCCAACACCTTGCTACACGGGCAGGTATTAACTGGAATGATGAGATTCTCGTTTTATTATTCAGGCAAGGATTACAGCTTCAAATTTCCAAAGGGCTTAGCTACCACTACTACACTAGTGTGGATGATGCCATTAGAGTTGCTTACCAGATAGAGTAAGATCTACAGTTGCACCAGATAAAGAAGCCTATCATACAGGCCAGGACTTCACCACCTAGATCAGCTCATCAGACATCACCTCCTAGAAATAAAAACTCAGAGGGTTATATTCCAAAATTCAAGAGTGATCAATGCTTTACCTGTAAAGGATATGGGTATCATAAATCCCAATGTCCTAGCAAGTTCGTGGGCTTTACTGAAAAGAAGCCAACAGATGATGAAGAGTTGGAAGAGGAAATCTATGAGCTTATTGAGGAAATGATTACGGAAATTAAAGAGGAAAAAGTGGAAGAAGCAAGGCAAAGGGCAGGCAAAAGTATCACTGGAATGGTTCATCCTTTGTTGCATTTGCAGATGAAAGAGTCAATGATGATCAAGACAAGAAAAAAGCATACCACTTATCCATGGCGTCCTACTCCACATGATGGACCCAGAATTTTTGGACCTCCACCCCAACTCAACGGGGTTGAGTTTTCTAAGAGGGGGAGAGTTGATGTGGTGGCATTAACATGGCTTGAGAAGTTCCAACCTTTGTGGAAGCCCAAGATCAAAAACAAAGGATGCAAGAAGACAATATATTGTTGTCCACAAGATTTTTCCATTATTTTTCTATTTTAGGAATTATTTTAATTGTTTTCTTTCTATTTTAGGAAGGTTTTAATAATGTGATTGATGCAATAAGGCCATATGCATGGTATCAAATATCTCGAAATATCTTAAATATCTTCCGATATATGTTCATATCTACCAAGACCGACACAATATATTCCTATACCGACACGAAACATTAAATACATTTTAAAAATCCATTTTTTGGTCAACATGATGTACGATGTCGGTGTGTTTAAGCAAATATTCCCCTTTCACGATATATTATTGCCTAATATCGACATTGTGTTGTTATAATAAAAAATTACATGAAAAACGATAAATTTCAAAGAAAGTAAAATGAGGAAGATGAAGAAGTTGAAGATAAAAAAGAAGAAAATGAAGAGAATCTACTTGTTCCTTTATGCTTATATGGTTAGATTATAATATTTTTGTCAACCATTATGTATGAATGTGTATTTCTAAAGAATATTAAAATACAAGTGTACTAAAATAAGCTATCATTCCTAATGAATCTATTTCTTTCCTTGTGCATATGTAATTAGATTAGAATATGTTTCTTAAGTTTCTACGATTTTTACAATATTTCTTTGCGATATTTTCGACATTTCCGATATATGTCTTATTTTGGCCTGACCGATATTTCCACCGAGACCGATATTTTGAACCTTGCTCATGAAGCCAAGAAGGATCAAAGACCCAAGGAAGAACACGGGAAACAGGCACACCATGGAACGCATACCACATGCATACATATCATTTTGTGTATTTTAAAATGAACTTAGACATTGTTTAGGCCCCCTATGAATACCCAAACCAAGATACCCAAGGACAGCCCAAAAGATAAGTGCAGAAAAATTCAGTCGAAACCGATTGCGAAACTCGCAATCGATTTTGAGGCTGATTGCATCTGAGTCAAAAACTCCCGAGGCCCAAACCGATAGGCTTAAATTGGTTTCGATATGAGTTTTGGATATTTTCCTTAAAACCCAAATCGGTTTCTAAACCCCCAAACCGATTTGGAGCTTGATAAGCAGTCGAAATCGATTTGGAGCCCAAATTGGTTTGGAGGGCATTTTTGGTAAACTTTTTTATCACGAAATCCAAGGCGAGATTTTCGAAATTTGAACTCCGATTTTCATATCCAAAGGTCCAAAATGCTCCTCCTTATAAGATATGCCTATCCTATGGCCATGGGTGCTTCTCCTTACTATAAAAGACACTTTTTTCCTTTAGGGTAAGGGATCTCCAAAACTCCAAGTTTATTTTTAAGAGAGCTAAGAGACATACTATTTTGAGAGCCCTTTTCATTGTGCAAACCTCCATTGCCTACAAATTATTGAGCTTTAGGACCTAGCATTCTACACTTCACTCTCTCATTCATTCTCTCTTATTGAATATCACTACTACTATTTAGGAGAGGTTGTGGTGTGCACTTTCCCAAGAGGAAACTCACATTTGGCTGAGATCAAGGAGCACTAAAGCCAAGCATTTGGAGCTTATGGGTAGCTAAGGCATACTAGCTCAACAAGGAGCACCCCACTATTGAACAACTTATAACATCAATCATATTGTGGTAATATTTATTTGTCTTTGCATTTATTTGCATTCATATTAATTATTGTTATTGCTTTGTTTCTGCCGGAGACACCGGAAGCTTGACTACCTTTACCGGAGACATCGAAAATAGTATACAATCGTTGGAGACACCGAGTGTTGTTGTTTAGCTTTCTTTTGAGTAATTAGTTAGATTTGTATATTGACCTAGGTTGTAATAGTACCTAAATGAAATATACCAAAGCTCGGTAGTGAACTTTAAAAGAGTGGACGTAGGCCCGAGTGCTGAACCACTATAAATCTTGTGTTGTGGTTGTGGTTGTGTGATTTCTTGTCTCTTCATCTTTATGCTTTATATTACTCTTAACATATCTTTGATATTATTCTTGAGTAGTTATATTGAAGCACACATTCACATATTTGAGCAAGTTGAAAAATGAATTAATAACAATCACAGGGTAAATTAAAAAGGAATAAATTAATTGAGAAATCCTATTTACCCCCCCTCTAGGATTACTTTAGAGTCATTTCAACATGCATGGATTGAATATTGGGTAGATCTTTAAATTCTTTTTCTTTATCAGGATATGAGGAAAGTAGTTGTGGGTATTAGTTTGTTTGATTTGTATTGCTTGAAATATATCTTTTGCTGGTATGAATTTGCTGATTGCTTTTTTATTCTCTGTGAAATATCATTTGAGTTTCCTGTTAAGAATTTGCTTAATTTCTTCTTAGAAATAACAATTTGTTTAAGTGGGCAATGTTGGATTTTCTAGGATTTTGATTATGAAGCTAGGAAAATTGGATACTTGGAGTTATCTTAAGTTAGTTAGTTGTGTTGGTGGTGGATGTTGATGGAGGGGTTGCTACCTTTCATTTTTTTTACTCTTGATGAAATTGGGGATGAACTTGTACAAGTCAACTTCAATTTTGGAACAAAGTGAGTTAGCTTTCTTCTTTTATAGGAATTGATTTAGGCTTTTTATTGTTGGGCCATCTGAGGGAACTTATGTTGGTCAGAACCAATTGATGCTGGAAGTTTCCATTTCATCAACAATAATGGGTAAATCTGGACTAATAAGTATATAATGTTCACATTTTTCTTTTTTGTAGAGTCCTTTGTTTGGACTTGTTATCATTCTTGTAGTTGAATAATTAGAAGCAATTACTCTGGATTCATGAGGCATCAAAATTGCAAATCCAGCATGTAATACCAACTTTCAATTCTGAATTTTTGTGATGCTTGTTTCAACTTTTAAGATTTAAGGATATTAGGAGATTTGCTGTTTCTTTTCTTTATTGTTGTCATTCTTTTGTCGTCAATGGAAAAATTCCTGTCCTTTGGTTAAGAAAATGCTTGGACTTTATTGCTTTCTTTTGGATGCTGTCTTCAAAACATCTCTGCCCATTAGGATTTTGATGAATGCACCATTACCTTGGAGATGTTGTGGCTAGGACAGCTATGATGTTTTCTTATAGTATGAAATGTAGAACATTGATGAGAAATTTTGGATGGCATGTCTTCAAAATATCTCATAGTTTCTTACTTGGTTGATCGAGGTATTCACTTTCATATTTAATTCATCTCTTTCCTTGTACTAAAAATGTTTACTTTAAAGTTTGGTAAGTTTTCTTCATCCAATTACTAAATCTATGAAGGATTAGTAAGTTTCTATGTCGATTTCTCTACTCGACTTTTTTACACTTTTCTCCATTTTTTTGTTACCATTTTGGGTGAGATTACAGATTTTCATTGTTTCTTGCTATAGCTTTTGTGAGTTGGTGATTCTACACATTGCACATAATTATTTCTTGGTAGAACCCTAGATTACATGAATTTTTGGATTCTATTAGTGTATTGCTTGATCTAATCCATTTTGAGCATGTGTTAGCTAAGATTTACTCATTCTCCTTAATTGTTATCATGTGTCATTGAACATTCTAAGTTTCTCTTTATAATTGAATGTGAGAAGGCTAGATTCTTGTGAAATTAAAAAGGACAAAATGATTACTAATCTTTATGCTTGATGTTTGCTTTGATTTCCTATAGTTGAGATTCCTTTTCATATCATCATTGCTAGTTGGTAGTCGTTACTTACTTTAATTGGCTTCAAGCTTTGTTTCGTATGCTATCTCATATGTTAGTTTCTCATTGATGTTATAGTTATGCTTTTCACATGATTTTATCTACTTACACTTGATTTGATGAGCTCCATATTAGTATCATTGCATCCACATGACTTGTTTGAGACTTTTATACTATCGTTGATTATGGAAAGTTAGAAGAGGAATTTTCGAGGATTTGCTTTTGGTATAGGTATGAGCTATTACATTCCGTTTGGTTTTAGATATGAGTTTTATATGGTATCACTAATGAATTTCTACTACATAGACATCTTTTGCATTGTATCCTTATGCAGTTAAATATTACTTTACATATGCATGAATTTTAGATTACCGTTTTGATTTTGAGGATTATGTTTTGGACCCAATTACAATGTGACATTATTAGGTGAAGATGACACTAGTTGCCCACAAACCCTTGATGCCCTGGGGGATTTTTGCGGGCTAACCCTTGACGTCTTGGAGAATTTTTGTGGGCTATATTGGTCTATTGACCCATTTCAGGTTACGTACCCAATCATCGGGTCACATTAATAGGTGAAGACGACACTAGTTGCCCACAACCTTA
The DNA here is from genome assembly GCA_025762735.1 of Platanus orientalis. Lineage (NCBI taxonomy): Eukaryota > Viridiplantae > Streptophyta > Magnoliopsida > Proteales > Platanaceae > Platanus > Platanus orientalis. Next base: position 14,171,494 of record JAOXJP010000006.1, on the reverse strand, counting down.
GATGTCTTATGGGATTTTTGTGGGTTAACCCTTCACGTCCTAGGGGATTTTTGCGGGTTACACTGGTCTTATGACCCATTTTTGGACCCAATCATCAGGTGGCGTTAATAGGTGAAGACGACACTAGTTGCCCACCATTTCTGATCGAGATTTCAGTTTTGTTAGGGATCCTATATGAGTCATATGAGATTTCCGTTTTATAGAGACCCTACATGGATTACATGATTTCAGTTTTGTTAGAGGCCTTATGTGGGCAAATCTGTTGGAGTTGTTACGGGGTGTTGTGATGAGATTCGATTTACGAACCTTACATGGATTGAATTGTTTTGATCCGAGGTGTGCTTTGTTAGAAACCCTTCATGGGTTATATGAGTTTGAGAGTTGCATTAGATTTCCATGAGTTTGCATCTGTTTTGATATCTATTAGCTAAGGCAACCTATTTGAGAGGTGCGAAAGCTTAATTATTTATGAATATTTTTAAATTGGACATTTGCATTGCATGTTGCACTTTCCTTATGAGCTACACATTGTCTGCTTCAATTATGAGGTTTTGTTGATTCAGCTTATGCACTTTTAGAACCTTTACTAGATTCTAATTATTGTTATAGCTATATCGACTCTTATATATAATCCATCTATTCTGATTTGATATCATTTCGTACTCGTGACATCCAATTTATTCCGTGGGACATTATGTATGTTTTCTCACAGGCTTTATAGTTTTCCCATGTTTTTACCACCCTTTCAGGTGGTGCCTAGTAGTATCTAGTATTTTGCAGGTTCGACCCCATGGATGGATTATGGGAGAGAGGGCTGTTTGTTTACTTCTTTATATTCCTTTTATGTTTAACACTTGTTAATATATGAACAGGGATTTATAGTGATAGATGTTATATTGAGGTACTTGTAATGATGTTAGAGATGCTTTGTTGGTTGGCCAGTTTAGAGGCCCACATGATGTTACTGTTATTTGGAGATTGTAGTTTTGATGTTAGATGTTGGAGATATTATTGAGTTCTTTCTGCTGCGTAGTTTAGAATGTACATGTTTATATTTCCGTTGAAGATATTGTTGAGTTATTATCTTATGATTATGCTTTCGCTGTGAATAGTTGGTAATTGAGGATAATAATTGGATAAAAGAAACAAAAGAAATGAAAAAAAAATCGTTACAAATCAGTAAGTTAAGTAAGAAACCCTTTCCGCAAGGAAAGGGTAATGTCACACTCTGAGATCCGTGACGCCGTGCACGTGCGTTTCTGCATTATTTCCTCAATCTTAGCGCGTGGGTTTCGGGGCATGATCAATCATTTGCTTTGATCATGCACTACTGGACATTTTTCTGAGAAAGTCCGGAGACTCATGATCGAAGTGGGTGATTGATCAATCACCCACTTCGATCATGGCATTGGGGATCGATCATGACCATCATCGATCATCCCTTTGGGGATCGATTATGACAAACAGATTTCTTGGCTTTTTTCCCTTTGGGTCTTCAGATTAGGTCCAATTGGCTTATTTCCATTCCTATTCATTTTCATGACATATTTAGGTCTCACAATGACTAAGATTAGTCCTCTTATTTACATACACATGGTGTATCATTCATAGACACATAGTGTCAAGTTCATGTTTTTAAAAGTTACCAAAAGTAGGCACGGGGTGTTATAGACATATGAACCCTTACAAATATAACCCCATATATTCATGAAATACAACACCTACTCCTTTTTAAGACAATACTCCCCAGTTTTCTTTCTTAGTGGGTGCCGGCTATAAAAATTGCTTATAGGGGTCTGCTTACCTTGAAAGGTTATAGCAGTCTCCAGAGTCCCATTTCCATCTGTTACTTTACTTTCTATGGTGTCTAATATATCGATTGAGTTGTTATTAGAATGTTGTATATGATTTGAGATTCACCTAGAGAGCTATTCAAGTTTTCTTAACTTCTTCTTCTTATTGCATTGAGGTGTTTGTAATTGTGTATTCATTACATGGCTGTTGTATGCACTTCCTAGGATAAATTTTTTAAAGTCCATACATGTACTTTCTACAGCGACCAAACGAAGTAACTACTGGAAGGAGAAAGCCGAAGACAAATTTTGTTGAAGTTCGTACATTTTGGCACCTTTATAGAAGCTTTGACCGAATGTGGATATTTTTTATATTGACTTTCCAGGTACATATAATTATGGATTAGAATGACGTTGGTAGCTACCTGCTCCCTTTTAAGTAATACTACTGCAGCTATACTTTTGGTCTGTTTTCAGGCTATGGTAATAGTTGCCTGGAGTCCTGGAGGATCTCTTGCTGCTTTCTTTGATGAGGATGTATTTAAAAAAGTTTTGAGTATTTTTATAACCTCTTCTGTACTCAATTTATTGCAAGGTACAATAGCTGAAACTTTTTTATTTATTTTTATTTCAGTTTCATGTAAATGTTTTTGTTACTGCGGGAATTCATGTTGGCATGAAGAGAATGTACATTATGTTTACGAGCTCGTAATTGTACCTTTTGTTGCTTCTTAAATCTGTTTAGTTGTTTCTATAACAGTTAGGAGTCCTGGAACCGATGTAAGACTTTGGATACTGTTTTTTGGACATCCTTTACCTTGTGTGACTTCTCTGGTATATCTTATACCATCTATTATTGTGCAGCTACTCTGGATATAGTTCTTAGTTGGAAAGCGTGGGGAAGCTTGAAATATACCCAAATTGTTCGATACCTGCTGAAATTTACAGTCGCAGCTGTATGGTTAGTAGTCCTTCCTATTGGTTATTCCAGCTCTGTGCAGAACCCCACAGGACTCGTCAGATTTTTCAGAAATTTGGCTGGTGATTGGCAAAACCAGTCATTTTATATCTATGCTGTTGGAATTTATATCATACCCAATATTTTGGCTTCGTTACTCTTCCTGGTTCCACCTTTACGGAAGTCAATGGAGCGTTCAAATTGGCGCATTATTACTTTTATTATGTGGTGGTCCCAGGCAAGCATTTTTTGTAATGTCTCTTCTATTTATCAACTGTTGTATTTCTTCCTTTCTTTTGTTTCTTTTAACTGGTGTATTTCATACTTTACTGTTTTGCAGCCAAAACTGTATGTGGGGAGAGGCATGCATGAGGACTTGTTCTCGCTTCTGAAGTAAGAAAAAGAAAAAAAATTCTCGATTATCTATTATGGATGTCTTTTGTTTCACTAACAGGATACTATTTCATGTGCTTAGATATACTCTGTTTTGGATCCTTCTGTTAATCAGCAAGATTTCATTCAGCTACTACGTTGAGGTGATTTTGTTTTTCCCAAACCTCTATTTGAATTTGGTAGCCTTGATTCAGATAAGTAGTTACTAAAAATTTCCACATTGTGTCTATTAAGATTGTGGGTGCATCGATTTGAATTAGGCCTTTTCCATGGAGATGCCATGGATTCAGTTGTGTTAGCAATCTCGATCTTGTGTATATATAGTTCCCGCAATAATTCATCTTATTGTGTGTAAGCTAGGACATCCAGAAATCCTTATATGTTTAGGATACTGAAATTGACACAATACTGTACAGATATTGATATCGGGTAGTACCTGGATACTGGGTGACTGAAAGACTGTAGTATTGGAAATTATTTCATGCATGTAAAACTACCAAAATATCCCTTGAATTTTAAATAGTAATCATGATATTATAGGTTGGTTTTCAAAAGTTGATTTAACATCTTATAGAATTTCCCTGAGTAATTGGTACCTAATAAATATTAATACATGTGTTTCTGACAATACTTGATCCTGATAGCAACCACCTATTGTTAATTATCAAGTAGATGATGCTGTGATCTCTGGATTGTAAATGCAAATTTGAATGGGTGTCTGCCTAGGATAATTTATTGATATGATATTGGATCAACATACACTGCAGCTGGATCAAATAGCAATTGATATTTTTGAGAAACAGTCCCATGACTACGAGTACTACCTTTGACACCTAAGCTTATAACTTTGCCTTTCCAATTAAATAGGAGATGATTCTATAGTTATCATGGATCTAGTCATGCCAGCCGCCCATGGGAGTGAACATACTCTTTTTGTCTTCCTTCTAATGAGTAAATGATGCAAATATATAATCAGTACTTAAAATGAAGATTTTAAAGAAAAAGGAGGATTTGAAGCCTGGAAAACATCGAGATGATTTGACATGGGCTTCCCAGGGAGGTCAGCCATCATGGTGCTCCAGCACACGTAACTATGGGCCAATTCATTAAACCTACATATCCAATCATCAGATTGACCTCAAGCTTTGTCGATTGTCTTCTAATGATGTCACAAGAGGTCATCCTTAGGTTTCGTCATGATCAGTCTAGGGAGATGCAGAGATTCCTAATGTATCTGAGTTACTTTGGAATAAATTTATTTATTTTTATTGTTATTCTCTTCTTTTATTTTTATTTAGGTCCCACCCAAACTCCACTTGAGGGTGGCCTTTAGCTGGGACCTAAATAAAAGATTTTGTACATTTTCTTATGAATGATTTGGTACATTTTTAGTTCCAGCTTTGAACATTATTGCATTTACTCTTTGTTAATCTCTCCAACTGTAAAGTGCTTTCTAGCTCTAATGGTACACTTCCTGGAAATAGATACTGCCTTTAGTTGAACCAACAAAGCTGATCATGGGAATGAGAGTCGGTAATTATGCTTGGCATGAATTTTTTCCTAATGGTAAGGATTCATTTGCTATGTAAATAGTTTGTTTGCCTCTTCTTGTAAGGCATTGGCCTATGCTAATGTACTGAAACTGATGCAGTAAGGCATAATATTGGTGTTATTATTTCCATATGGCTACCAATTGTCCTGGTAAGAAAATCCGAGAAGAATCTCTGGAAATGTCATATTGGTCACCCTTAGACTGTACTTTTGAATCTTCACATTATACTGTTGGCATGTAGGTGTATTTCATGGACACACAGATATGGTATGCTATTTTCTCCACTATATTTGGTGGTATTCGTGGAGCCTTCAGCCACCTGGGTGAGGTTAGTGGTGCCTTCGTTTTCATACCATGGGGAAACATGTTATAAGTATGTTCTGAGTGATTTTAAATATTCTTTGGAAACTACCATAATTGGTTTTCAACGTAGAGAAATGAACTCTTTTTCATTTTAACCTGATTCTATTATGGTGATTTTTTTTTTAGAAAAATTAAGCAAAACAAAGGGTATCATGCTGACGTTTAGATTTTCCTTTCGGCTTTCCCCAGATACGGACGCTTGGGATGTTGCGTTCCAGATTTGATTCTGTGCCATTGGCTTTTAGTAAACTTCTTGTGCCATCATCAAAAGAGGAAAGCAAAGGGAATCAGTTGGTAATACTATTTTAGGGAGATATACAAGCTTGAGTTTCTTAGATATTGATATACTTCACAACTTTGTATGTTAACAAATTTCAAGAAGATATGATTGCATATATATCAGATGTAATGCTATGTAGGGGTGGCAATGGGTTGAATCGGGACAATACCCAAGCTGAACCCAAAAAAGCAGCGTGTCCAGAAAGAAGAATGAGAAGAGATGAAGGAAAAAAAAATCCCAGCTTTGGTCATTTCAGTGTTGGTGGGAAATGACCAACTTAAGCCCCAACTTGAATTTAAACTGGGTTGGCACTAGCCAGCCCAAAAGTTAGGGGAAAAAAGGGCACAGCTTGATCGGTCGGGTCAATATTTTTCACCCCCAATTCAGAGCCATCTTAAATGATGAAGTTTTATTTTTTTATTTACTAGAATTGTATACCCTTCAATGGCAGGATGAGCCATGGCAACGAAAGAACATCCCAAAATTCTCTCACGTGTGGAATGAAATCATCAATCATATGCGGCTGGAAGACTTGATCAATAATAAGTTGAGACTTCTCTTTCTTAAAACATTATGTTTTTAAGGCGTTAGGCTTAAGTTACATCATCTTCCTAGTTGTATTTTTATTGTCCAGGGAAAGGGACCTGCTACTTGTACCAAATTCTTCAACAGATGTATCTGTTGTCCAGTGGCCACCTTTTTTGCTTGTCAGTAAGGTATATCATATATGTTTTGCATGGATTTTCATGGTCATTGAAATGATCAGTTACTTTGTTTTTGATCCGTTCATTTCCATGCGCTCTTTAACAGATACCTGTAGTGCTGGATATGGCAAAAGATTTTAAGGGGAAGGACATGGATTTATTTAAAAGGATAGAGAGTGATCCTTACATGCAATCAGCAGTGATTGAATGCTGTGAAACATTCAGACAAATACTGGATGGCCTTTTGGATGACAGTGGGGATAAAATGTAAGAAAGAAGTGCTTTTCTATATAGACATTTAAATGGTAAAGACAGTTTCACTATGTTTTGTCCTTCTCATGGACACCTTAGGACTTTCTGGCTCTTCTTTCTTTTATCCAGGTTGATAAAAACCATATTTGATGAAGTTGATGCTAGCATACAGCAGCAAAGATTCTTGAATGAGTTCCGGTTGAGTGAGCTGCCTTCGCTCAACTCTAAGTTGGAGAAACTTCTGATCCTTTTGGTAACAAGCTTGCATTCATCACTTATTTCTTGATTGTTTAGTACTGCTTGAGTGTACTTTCATGCCTATTGGTTTCTTAATATCTCATGTTGACAGAAAAGCGATCTTGGAGATGATGAGACATATAAGACTCAGATCATCAATGTCCTTCAGGATATTATGGAGATTATTACAAAGGATGTTATGGTTAACGGACATAAGTAAGATTGGACTCAAATTAGCATTTTATTTTTACACTGTAGAATGAACCTTAATGACTCACATATCCACATTATCTTTCTTTTTCTCTTTGTTAAAAGAATTATGGAAAGAGCTCACGCAAACAAACATGATAATCAAAATGATGAAAGACAACAGAAGTTTAGGAAGATAAATCTCAACCTTATGCAAGAGAGATCTTGGCTGGAGAAGGTACTTCCGTGTTCATTGTTTCATTTGAACCCATATATCTTGTATTTTATGTGGTCATGTTGTCATCTTTTGTTCTTTTTCTTTTTTTGTTTGTTATTTTTTATTTATTTTGCAGGTTGTTAGGCTTCATTTACTTCTGACTGTCAAGGAATCTGCAATAAATGTGCCTATGAATTTGGAAGCTCGCCGCCGTATCACTTTCTTTACTAACTCCTTATTTATGGTTATGCCACGTGCCCCAAAAGTCCATAACATGCTATCTTTCAGGTTAGATTCTCTAAATTAAAGTTCTGGAATTCTATACAATCACATTTCATTTTCTTTAGTGGACTTTTGAACAAAAGCTTCTTTGCTTGAGATCTACACCATATTCCACTACAAGTGTTTGGATCAAATATATTGCCATGGACCATAGTTACCAGAGCAAGAAGTAAAAGTGAGAAGCGTGAAGTGAGGCTCAATAAATATCCTTGGGAGATGAGAAGTGAGAAATGATTAAGAATTGTTTAGAGAGCGAGTTAAAGTGATCAAGAAACGTCACTAAGTGAGTAAAGTGTAATTTGGAAGTAATTTCAATTAGAAAAAAAACTATTGTGAAATGATTAGAAAATCAAATGAAAATAATGGGTGAATAAATGATTACTAATAAGAAGTGCATAGTACAACTAAAAATATTAATTATTAATAGGAAGTAAATAACAAGAAGTGACATCCAATAACTACAACTTCAATACAATGAAGTGATAAAGAAGATGGTATCTTTTGGGCTTTCTCTGGGGTGTATGGCCCTTGCGACCAAGGCAATGCGGAAGGTTTGTGGGAGGAGTTAAGCCAAGTTATTTGGATTGGGAGGTCCCTTGGTGTCTGGCTGGGGATTTCAATGCGGTAAGATATCCATCGGAAAAGACAGGGGCTTCTAGATTTTCCTTGCATACAAGGAGATTTAATGACTTCATCAAGGATCACTGCTTGATGGATATCCCCATGAAACGGACTCCCTTCTCTTGGTCAAACAGACATTCGAGTAGCATGCTGGGTAGATTCTTGTTCAACCCCATGTGGATGAACTTAGCTTCCCCTCTCTCAGAGGAAGCCCTCCCTAATACGAGAAAAAATTAGGTGAAAATGAATTTCATGAGAACTGTGCAAACGGCACCAGGGTGCAGACACATTTGCGCTGAAAAGTGATAAGTGCCCCCCAAAAAGTGTAAATCACTTTTTGGTACTGATGCGTCAGCCCCTTTGGTGCCGTTTGCGCAGTTCTAACAAAATTCATTTGCACCTAATCCAAGTCCCCCTAATACTGGGTCAGATCACTTGCCCATAATTCTTAAAGTTGGCGATAGAAAACAAGGCCCTAGGCCATTCAAATTCCAATTAATATGGTTGGAAATTCCTGGTTTCAAGGAAAAACTCAAAAGACTGGTAGAAAAGGAAGACCATGGAGGGTTTTACTAGTTTTTGTCTTTCAAGAGAAGCTTAGAAGGATCAAAAGAATAATAATCAATTAGAACAAGGAGAAATTCGGCAGAATGGAAGTTAAGAAGCAAAAGTGTTTGGAGAGGATGATGTGATTCGAGTCTAGGGGCCAAAATGCTGCTCTTATTGAGGCTGAAGCAGGGGAATGGGAGGACACCAAGAAGGAGTATATGAGACTTTTCAACATGGAGATCTCTTGGCGCTAAAAAATCCAGGATGAGCTGGTTCGAGGGGATAAAAACACTCAATTCTTTCACAAAACAACTAATTCGCAAAGCACTTCAAACACAATCACTAGGCTGAAGATCAATGGGGAATGCGTCTCTAATGACGCAACCATTTGGGAGTCTATTGAGGAGTACTACAAGAGGCTTTATTCGGATCCTTTCTCAAGGCGCTTGAAATAGAATGAATCGAATTTGACCAAATTAGCGAAGTTCAGAAGAGCTAGCTTGAACGCCTTATCACCGAGGAGGAAACGCTTGATGTGGTGAAAAGCATGCTTGATCCAATGAAAAGCATGCTTGATGACAAGGCCCCAGGCCCAGACGGATTCCCCATCAGATTCATAAGGTGTTGCTAAGACTTTGTAGGCAAGGATGTGATGATTTCCATTTGCGCTTTTCATGAGAAAGTCCAATAGTGCAAAAGCCTTAGTGCAACCTTTTATTTCCCTAATGCCCAAAAAGGCGGGGGCATCTAAGATTGGAGATTTCCAGTCCATCAGCCTGATCGGATGCCTCTATAAAATCTTGTCAAAATGTTTAGCTTGTAGACTGTGAACCACCCATCTTGGTGTCATACCAATATCTCAGCATGCCTTTATTCATGAAATGGGGTTTTTACATTTTGACATTCTTACTTACTTTTCTTTATGTTTCCTTGAGTCTCTCCTTACCCATTTAATTCTCCATTAGTTTATGACCAACTTACTTTATAATCTACATGAAGCATTTTTTAATCGTGACACTAGAAAATATGCCATTCACATATTACTTTCATTAACATAGTAATATATAAGAGATCTATCCTTATAGGCACTCATTGTATCATCAAAAGGCATCCAAGAGACATGTATATAGTAAGGGAAGCATTAAGAGACATTTTATCAAACATGTAGAGTATAATAATTAATGGACTAGCATAGGAAGTCAATAGGGCATCATAAATTACCAAAATTTAATATATATTTGATGGAATTTATCATGGTAAAGATTAGGCTTATACAAAGAATCCAAAGACATTTAAGAAACATGAGAATAATATGGAAAATCCGTAAGAGACATTTTATCCAACATGTAGAGTGCAAGAATTAATGAACTAGCATAGGAAATCAATAGAACATAAAAAATTGTCATAAACCCACATCTATTCTAATATTCATGTTTTTCGTGTAGTAATGGATTCATAGGTTCTTAGCTTTCATGCTTTCAAAACTCATAGGATTCAACATCTCAAGAAAATACATGTACATATGGTGTAAATCCACTTTTCCATACAAATTAAATTAGGGATTTCTAAGACCTTAACATAATATGGAAATATCTCATCACAAATCACCAAAATAGTTGGGGTTTCTAAGGTCGTAGCAAGGTGCTTCATAAACATATGAGAAAACAAGCATAGAATCAAGATTTCACCATTACAAAATTTCTAAGAACCTAAAACAAACAAAAAATGGAGTAAGTTTTGTATAACTACTTACCTAAGCTTTTTTTCCTACTCTTCAAGAAGATCTTGGAGAAGAACCTCTTTGTCCTTTTCTCTTTTTTCTGTAAAATGATATGGATATAACATAAATCAAATAAAACTAGAAGATTCAAGAAGAAAACTACCAATTCTAGCAAGGTTTTCAAAGTTGAGAGTGAAACTTACCCAATTTAGGGAATAACTCGCACACTTAGCTTCCAAATCCTCTAAACCTCTCTAACCCTTTCCCTTTTAGTATAAATGAGGCCATTAAAGTTTCTTTATCTTATTTATAGGGTTTTGGGTCGAGTTGGAAGGGTCCCACACTCCCAAAACGAAGAAAAATCGATTTGGGTTAAAAAAAATGCAATCTGGGTCAATTCGGATCGATCCAGAGGGTGTCAGATCGATCCAAAGGGGGAAATGTTCTGTGAAGATTTTTGTAAATCTCTGAGATCCCGGATCGATCCGGATAGTGGTCGGATCGATTTGCTAAGTGCAGATCCATCTGGCATGGGTTGGATCGATCCAGATGCCATTTTTTTAGGTTTGACCCCTTCTCACTTAAATGATCATAACTTTCTCTAGAAAACTCCTTTTTGCAAACCGTTTGTTGGGTTGGAAACTAGACTTAAAGACCTTTTAATAAAGGTATGTTTCATACCATAGTTCACTCGAGATTGGTGTCAGTGGGCCTGGGAAGTTGTCCCAAATACACAGGCCTGTCAGCATAGACACCTTATGGGAGAATTGACATAACTTCTTCTAGGAAACTTGTAATTGCACAACATTTGTTTTGATTGAAAGTAGATTCCTAGATCTTTCCATCAAGGTATGTCATGACTCCAAATTATTTTAGGATTTATACTAATAGTCCCATAAATGTACCTTAAATGTAAAGATGAGATAACTTTCGAACTTGACAGGTTTGAGGCCCAACTTAGGTTTAACCCTTATAACTTGGTCCAATGGGTTACTAAACCACTCTATGGTCTATTTCAATATGTGAAAAGATAACTTTACCTTTCTATATCAAAGTACCTTTTTACCCTTTAAGTGTAACACGGGGTGTTACACAAGGAAACAGAGAAACTACTAAAGGAAGGTGATAAGGCATAATAAGAGACAAAATGAGACATAGGGTGTTGAGTATATGATCTAACACATTTTCTAAGAGCAATAGGCTTATTAAAATTATCATAAAACTGAGAAGACTAAGGAAGAAAAGTGGTATTACCTGTTTCAGGAGTTGGATCCAAAGATGACTCTTGGATATGGTCATGAGAATTTTAGTTTTGATCACCTTGTTGCTTCCTTCGTTTGTACAATGGAAATTCAGACTCCCCCTCTTCACTAGCACCACCATCAAAATGATAAGAAGGAACATGAACAAGAAGTGAAATAGAGGAGTAAGACAACTCTTCACTTGACTTCTCCCCTTGAAGAGATGTTACACGAGAAGAAAAGAATAGAATGGACTAAAAAATGTCATGCCTCTGGAAATAAACTCACAACGTGTAAAAGGGTGAAAACATTTATACCCCTTTTTATCCACAACATCCCCAAAAAACACACTTAAGTGCCTTAGGGTTGAGTTTGGTGTGATTAGATTTAGAGATAGGACATAACAAATACACTCAAATGCTTTTTGAGGGAGAGTAAATAAGGAAGAGTCAGAAGAGCACCCCAAGAGATGATTTATAGGAGAGAACACGTGTGTGCATCTTGTTCATGAGGTAATGTGGTAGTTTGGATGGAAATCAGACTAAAAAGTCTTTGGCACATTCATGGTAAACAACATAGCATGAACAATTTCAATAGATGTCTATTTTTATGTTTAGCCACTCCATTTTGTTCAGGAGTACTTGGACATCTAGTCTGGTGAACAATACCAGACTCATCAAAGAATGAACTACCAAAGAGATATTTTCCACCGTTATTTGAACGTAATAGATGAAATTTTGCATTAAATTAAGTAACAATCATGTTATAAAAAGACTTGAATGCAACACATACATCACTCTTATTCTTTAACACATAAACTCATGTAGCTCTAGAGTAATCATATACAATAGTGAAAAAATATTTAAATCTAAACAATGAAGTAATAGGGGTAGGACGCCACACATTAGGGTGAACAATGGAAAAAAAAGACAAACTTCTATTATTATTGATTGGATAAACAAAATGGTAATGTTTTGCTATCTGGCACGGTTTACAATGAAAACTAGAAGCAGAAAAAACAAACTAGGGAAACATCTTTCGTAACAATGAAAAGGAAGGGTGGCTAAGTTGATGATGCCACTGTAACAACTCATTTGAAGTATAAGTGATATTCCCTTTTATTACAAGAGATGGTACTGGTGTACTGGTATCCAAAAGATAGATCCTTCTCATGCCCCATACCAATCGTCTTCTTCATCACCAAGTCTTGAAACAAACAATACAAAGGAAACAAATGTAGCACTGTAATTAAGATTCTTGGTGAGATGACTAATGGACAAAAATTTTTTAGATAAAATTAGGGACATGATATATAGATGCCAAAAAACAAATTAGATGTGGTAGGAATGTCACCATGCCCAACAGCAAAAAGGTAGGAGCCATCTGCAATATGGACTTTATCCTTTTCAGAATTGATAAGATATGATGTAAAGAGGGAAGACATAGTGGTATGATTTGAAGCTCCTAAATCGATAATCCAAGAACTCCAAGGAGCAGAAACAGACGTAGATAGAACTAAAGTAGATATACCTGAGTGAACGAAAAATGTAGTAGTTGTCAAAGGAGGCTCGAGCTGAGAAACAAAACGTCAGAAGGCTTTAATCTCCACCTGAGATAAACCATCATCTGAAAAACCAACAGATATAGGAGTCGTAGGAACTAACTCTGAGGATGTGGATGCCATTGAATGTGCGGTAGGATGGCTGCCTCCAATACGAACACCACCTCTACCTTCTCTATAAGCACCTCTTTGAAAAGGACGAGAATATTGCTCCTGGGGATGCCCATGGAGATCCCAACAATTTTCCTTAGTTTGTCTAGAGCGACCATAGTGGTCACACTTGAGCTTGTCTCTGCAATCAGTAGTACCAAACCGACCTCGATGCCCATGCATATTACCACCACCACAACCTCTATGAAAAGTAGAAGCAAGAGCAGATCTCTCTATGGGGGAGCAAAAGCAGATATCTCTTGTTCAAAGAAGGTAGAGGTTCCTTTCGAAGAATCTGAACTCTACTTGCTTATACTCCTGATTCAAGCCAGCCAAAAATTCATAGATATGGATCTCTTCGACATGCTTTCTGTAGGCAATAGTGTCTCACACACAAGAGAGATGATTAGTAGCATAATGCTCTAATTCCTCCCACATCTTCCTAACGGAGGAATAATAAATATAAAGGGGCTGTTCTTCTTGCTTAAACTGTGCTATACTTTGTCTCAGCTCATAGATCTTAGCAGTATTACTAATCTCAGAATAAGTGATAACGCTTCCAATCTGATGTGCAGCCTCTGAGAATGAATAATGCCCATTAATTTCAGGTTCCATAGAACTCAATAACCAGCCTGTGACACTGGCATTTTCTGTCTTCCATATATTATAAACATATTTCATCAAAGACTCTTCTTTTTTCCAGCTTTCTTAGTTTATACATTGTCTTTGCATCTTGATTGCATACTTCACCATGTGTGCTCTCCAGAAATGCACCAATGAGCACTGTTTGACTTGTGAATCCCAGTACTGTGGATGAAGATAACTGGCTAGTTGTACTCACTACCTTGTTGCTTTTAACATCAACTCTCTTATTTTGTATGGCTTAGTGTTTTGACTCCATATTTCAAAGAAGATGTTCTCTATTCTGAAGAGGAAATCAAGAAGGAAAATGAGGATGGAATATCAACTTTGTTTTACCTACAGAAAATATATGCTGGTAAATCCTGAGGCACTTTGCTGTGTTGTGTCTTTGCTGTAATTAATATAAATTGCATCGAGTATTGACTGCGACTGCAAACTAGATGAATGGAACAATTTCCAGGAACGTTTGAAGACTGAAAGTTATGAAGAAATGATGGATTTAATTCGTCAGTGGGTATCTTACAGAGGGCAGACACTTGCTAGAACAGGTTTGGACTATAAGGAGCTCTTGCAATGTAGCTTGCCTTATGTTGTTATCATCCTTCACTTACATCATTCTGTCCTGATTTTAATTTCTACCAGTGAGAGGGATGATGTATTATAGGAAGGCACTAGAACTTCAATGCATCCTGGATAGGGAAGAGGATCATGGTTAGTGGCTTCGGTCACAGATTTGTCTTGTAATTTGTAATTAAATTTCTTCACATATGGTTGATTTTGATATCAATCTGTAATCAGCGTAGTAACCATTAAATAAGATGAATGACCAAGAGCTATAATGTGCTCTGCAGCCATTTCCAGTGGCAACCAGAGAGTCGATGGACACTATAAGGATCAGTTGGTTTCCGCTGCTCATTTACAAGCTATTGCTGATATGAAGTTCACCTACGTTGTTTCTTGTCAGATCTATGGCCAACAGAAAAAATCCACTGATGGTCGTGACCGGAGTTGTTACAATAACATTTTGAATCTCATGTTACAGTAAGCTATATAAATTACCAATAGAATATTAGTTACTCTAGAATGCAAACCTATTGATTAGTTCTGGGGCATTCTATGCCATTTAAAAATTTACAGGTATAAATCGCTGCGTGTTGCTTACATTGATGAGAGAGAGGAGACATTGAATGGAAAATCTGAAAAGGTTTATTACTCTGTTCTTCTCAAGGGAGGAGATAAGTTGGATGAGGTATGGAACTAACAAAGGTTTGCAGCAGAATTTTATTTATTAAATATAAAACTAAAATTTCTAGAGATTTCATCCTTGTATTAAGAGTATGATTTCCATCAATGAGACTTTGTTAGATTAATGGAATGGAACTGAAGAAATGCATCACAGGAAAGCCAAAGACAAATGTTTAGCTGGAGGGACCACCACATTTATTGCAAATACAAATATGAAAATTGTTATCATCTGCAGCTTTCCTCTGATTCTATTTAACTTTTATTAACATAACATTTTAGATCTATGCTTTATAACATTAAATAGCTTATTGCAGCTATTAATTACTATTTTCTTCCCCCATTTTGTAAATTTTTGTTACTTTGCCTACCCATGTTCCCTTCTTCATCAATTTCCTGATATTTTATCCTTTTCCTACTATTTAGTTTTGGGAACCTTTTATAACTTGTCTGTTACCATTACTACTATACTTTGTTCAAGTAGAAGTTTGTGATGCAGATTGTGTTGGATTTCATGTATGCTATCGTTTTCATGTGTTGGGTATGGTTGTAAATAATTGTAAGCTAGGGGTTTGGTCTTCTTTTGTTATTGCCTTGTATTAGGATGGTATACTAGTACCATACCATATAGTAAGATTACATAATATGCATATACAATTCATTAGACAGACAATTAATGTCTCCTACATTTTTCCCCAAAGTCTCTCTTCTCTTTCTTCCTTCTTCCCCACAAAACCCTAATCCTTCTACTTCTTTATACCTAAGCCAACCAACTTGGTATCAGAGCGGGCACAGAAAAAGGAAAAACCAGGACCAGAGAAGTCGCAGAGTCACTACTGACATCAGCAGTATGACTGCTGATGTCAGCACCTGTACGGACACCAACAATAATGGTGTAAGTTGCTTTTCTTTTCAGTAGTTCTCGATTTATGGTGAATTTTGAGTAAAATTTCGGTATGTTTCAACTTGGTTTGGTATTTTTCGTTGAAGTTATTTGGGAAATCGAGAGAAATTCTAGATTTTGGAAAACTCTGATGCAGTCGATAAGGAGGTTTTAAGGCATGATTTGGAAGGTCCTAGTCTCACACATTCTTGTGAACCTAGGGCAATAAGTCTCATCTGATTTCCCTCAGAATCGAGTTCCCACTGAAGTTTTTCTCACTGTTACTAGCCCCCAGTTTTTAATGGTTTCTTGTTCGTGATTCAGTATAGCAGTGGTTGGAGCACAAGTGTTTTGGCTTCTGAATGTATTTCAGAGCACGAACAGAGCATTTTTACTGCTGTGCAAACTCCAATCTTCAGGTGTGAGGTTTTGTGACTATTCCAAACTGTGCAGTTGTGTTTGAGCTCAGTTTTGCTTATGGAAATGGCTCAGATCTACCATGTTATGCTCTATGGCTGGATACAGAGGATATTGATGATATTTCCTCAAGCAGTGCCTTCGATTGGTTAAGAGGGTACCATACCTGTTATTTGTAATTGGTTAGTTGTTTTCATAGATTAATTCTGTGTTATATAGCCCCTGTGATGGTTCAACATGTATCTATGCACAAGTTGATTTTTCGTATGTGTTTTCTGTTGAATTACATGGTTATATGGGGTTATACATGTAAGGGTACATATGTCTTTGTACAATAATAGGGTATACTTGTAAATATCCATAGATGTATTTTTTGCCATTTTGATAAATAAGCCAAAGTATGTGAGAGGTGATTCACAGAGTTTCCATACATATTCACTCCTAAGTCTTCCTTTCTTCTTTTCTTCTCTTCTCTTCTTCTTGAAACCCTAAACCTAATAGAATTCTACTTAGTATCAGAGGAGGAAGAACACTGAAGGAGCCAGGAGTGACCACAGATCTTGCTGCTAACATTATCCATCCGTACGAATGTTGATGTCATCTGTACGGACACTGTAGATCCAAGAGTTTTTTCTCTGGTTCTTGGTAGATCTCCATTTATAGAGATTTGTGGCGGTAGTGTTATCCATGTTTGAGATTGTTTGCCATTTTTAATACATTTGTTTCTCAATTTTCGGGTTCTTTTTGTAGATCTGAGAAAAGTTTGTGGTGTGATCGTATCAGGTGATTATGCTGGGGTTTCTTGGTCACAATTTACTCTCTACTATCTACCGAATTTTCTGAAACAAATCCCCAGCGATTTGGCTGTGTTTTGATGCGGCAATGAGGTTTTACTTTCTTTCTTTTTTATTTTTTTGGCTGTAGGGTTACCACCCTCCCTCCACCCCCATTCTTGTGTATTTCTGCTGGGTATTGTGCCAGCCGTGTCCTTTGTTGATTTATTCTCTGTGGTGCTCGTTAATGTTTCTAGGTTGGGCTGTGATGTCTGTATGGTGTTGTGGAGCTCCCTATGACATTTTGTATGTTCCAAATCTACTGCTGGCAGCAACTTCTCTGTGTTTTTACTTGATTTAGTGTGCTCTCTAGCCTAAAAGCTTGTATTTGGTGGTTGATAAGTTCTAAAGCTGTTCTTATTCTATTGTGGTTGGTGAGCTTGGATCTTGTTTCTGGTGTTTGGACCATAGTTACCAGAGCGATAAGCAAAAGTGAGAAGCGGGAAGCGAGGCTCAATAAATCTTTGGGAAGCGGGAAGTGAAAATGATTAAAAAGCATTTGGAGAAAGGGTAGGAAGTGATTTGGAAGCAAGTGCAATTTGAAAGTAACTTCAAACCATTAGAAAAAAAATATTATGAAATGACGAGGAAATGAAATGAAAATAATAGGTGAATAAATGATTATGAGTTGGAAGTAAAAAATAAAGTCTACAACCAATAAGTACCCCTACAATAATTGATTACTAGTAGGAAGTAAATAACAATAAGTTATAATCAATAATTTCAACTACAATACAATAAAGTGTATAAACTTAATAAAGTACTAAAAAACCTAAAAGCTATACTATATAAGTAACAAAGATCATGACATATAAATCAACATGTAAATCACTTGTTATTAGTATAGCCAGCCATACCTTAGATTTTGCCATTTATAAGAGTTTTAATAGATAACTAACATCTTAATGTTAAACTATAAAATACCTTGTATAAAAACCATTGGATTTGATTTTTTTTTATTGGATTGAAATAAAATAATATAAATAATAAAATCAATACTAAATTTTTTTTCCCTATAAAATCCTTACTAAATCTCAAAGATTATTTTTTATTCAATGCCAACAACATAGGATTTACATTAAATAAAATACAATCTTGCTTCTTGGATATCTTCTTAATCGGTTCAAATTGATTCTATAGATGTTTCTACTCGCTTCTCTAAAGGCTTTCACTTGTTACGTTAAATAGCTTCGACTTGCTTCCCTAATCGCTTCATTGCGCTTCCCACTACTTTGGAAAACAGTTTGAAATTAGCTTCCCTGCAACTATGGTTTGTGATGCGGATATCATGATTGAGATGATGATTGTGTCATGCTCACCTTTACTTTAGTTGTTTTTTTTAATTTTTTTGAGTATTTTTATGTCTCTTGTTGGAGGGGGACAAACATTAGTTGAGGGTATAGTAGTCATTAGTTGATTAATAGGGTATTTTTGTCTTTTATTTTAGTTTAAGGGCAATCTTGATATTTGTGAGTGGGACTTGGGGGGTATTTTAGTCTCACAAATTCTTTTTTGTAACTATACCTAGCTGTGGGGGCTTTATAAGCACTCCCACAACTTGGGTTCTATTATGATGGAATAATATTAAATTTTTCAGCTTTCATGTTGGAGTCTTCTTCTTATTGTTATTGTCACAGGTTGAAGAGAATTAAAATCCTGTAATGGATCTAGGTTAGTCATAGTTTAACGGTAGTAGTGGTAGCTACTCCCCCCCTTGGGTAAATGTCCCTCATCCCCTTTCTTCTTCTTGTTTATTTATTAATTTTTCTTTTTCAGATTTCTAAGTTATTGAACAAAGATACCTGTGAGAGATTCATCACCAACTAGTATTCTTCAACTATCTGATAAAACCAACCCTCCCAAGACACTTCCTAGTGCTGGACGACATCTCTTGTGGCAGCCAACAGTGAACCTTTGGGGTTTTGAAGAAAGAGACTTCAAGTTGTTCAATTTCAGGCGTGAAATAGGCAATTACATCACCTGGGGAGATTGCATATCATCTCTAAACGACAAGAGCTTTGGCTGTTTGGTCTTTTCCATGTTGTATTACATCTTTGGACGATTCTACAGCTAGAATCCCATCATCTAAAGCCTGCAACAGATCAAGATCTATCTAGCGTACATCAACCAAGGCGTGAAGATTAGTTCTTGGAGCAAATTTTAAAGATTGCATACCAAAATCTTATTACAGTTTTTTTTATCAAGACATCACTTCTCACCCATTCCCCACTGTTGGACGACCAAGGAGGAAGTGTTAAACTCCTCTAAAACTTCAAGCTTGAGAGGTTCACAGTTGATTTTCCCTAGTTGAGGTGTGAAAACAGGGTAAAATCACTTTCTAGGAGTTTGAGTATCAATCTCAGAGCAAGGGGCTTTTGGGAGTTTTGATTCTTTAGGACATTTACAGACCCCTGTATAACCAGCCCCACTCCAAAAATGTTGGTTAATGTGAAACCCCACTTGGGTTTATTCAGAGCTGGCGGCACTGCTGTTTGAGTATCCTATTTTGAATTTCTTCCCACACTTGATAATTTGGGCTTTCTAAGTTATTTTATCTCATGGACAGCATTCAGCGAACATCGTTGGGAGTTGCTTCGATATAAGCCAGGTGCTACTTTGCCCTCTTTGGACATCTCATTGAATCTCATTAAAGTAGACTTGTTGGTGGTTAGTTGGTGTATGTTAAGGGGCTGATTGCTAACTCCCTGGGTATATTCTTTATCTAAACCGTTTGTTTTGAGCCTTAATTAAGTTCCCTACATACATTATTTACTTCCCAAGCCAGATCCTTTGTCTAATTGTTATTTCTCTTTGTTATGCCCATGTTTTGACCACTTTTGGGCTACTTTTATGCATCTGATTTTTCTGGACTGCAACCCTGAGAATTTTAATCTTTAGATTAGTTTAGTAATTTTAACATATTGTTTGGGACCCTTAATTGTTTATGAATTGGTTCCTCTATTTCATATGAATATAACTTGACAACCACTTGATTTAGCATGTGAAATGGGCAATAGGAATCTAGTTAATTTATACCCATTACTTTAGTAATTTTATTCCTATCTCCTGAGCACGCATGCACTATCCTACATGCATGCTTCATCAAAACCATTTATTATAATTATTACTATCATATTATAAATGTAGAGTTAAGTTGGGTGCAGGTAGGATCTCTACCAGATACATTACATAATAACTAATTACATTTTAATGCACTTGCATACCCCTTCTGAAATGTTGCTATATCTTGAAGCAAAAAACCTCAGAAGTGTGCAGCTCATTCAACATTAATAGATTAATATATTTCTCTTCGTAA
The DNA here is from genome assembly GCA_025762735.1 of Platanus orientalis. Lineage (NCBI taxonomy): Eukaryota > Viridiplantae > Streptophyta > Magnoliopsida > Proteales > Platanaceae > Platanus > Platanus orientalis. The sequence continues at coordinate 14,151,099 of JAOXJP010000006.1, read as the reverse complement.
GGTTAACATATCCAAGGTTACAGAAAAGTACACCAAATGTTCTCATTGAGAGCAAGGAAGTTATTACAGTAAAGATCAATTTCATTAGAAGACCCACCAAGAAACCTGATGATAAAATTGCCAATCCATTAATTTAGGTAAGTTCAGGACAAAGATTAATGATACATAGACAAAGATAGGGCTGAGGGAGAGGGGCTGGCCTTTGCAGTTTGACCACCAACAGTAGCAAGAACAGGATCTTGGCCACTTAGGCCCAGTAAGATCCTCCATGTAATAGATGCAATAGTGTATCCACTTTGAATAGAAGATTCATATTTGGAGGCCACTCCCCACTGGTGGAATAGTTCACATCTCATGTTTGATTGTAGTCTTGTTAACTTTTCCGAAGTATGGACCACAACAGTCGTCTACGAGTAATGGCCAGACTTGTGATTGGTGGCTCCTTTCTTGCCTTCCAATTCTTCCTTAGTGAACTGACATCGAGAACTTCATGCAAAGTGACATTGACAGTCTTGTGCTTCGAACACATAAATGAAAAGAGACCAGTAGCTCTACACATGTAGCAGACAATATCCCATTTGTCCATCTCTCCAGACATCTTTTTTGGATATTGGGAAGCGTGTACTCTTTTCCCAAATAATTTGAAAAGTATTGCCAACCTTTCATCTGATAAAGTAGTTCATCAGAAGGCATTTCACGCTTTACCGTAAACAGATATAATTGAACTTTAACCTCTTCACTTACCAAGAGCTCGCATCAAGAAGATAGTTACAAAAATTCCTTAGTGTAGTCTGCAACACTAATATATCCTTGCTGCAAAGCTTGGATTTTGTTGAATAATTTCCATGAATTGAAACAAAAAAAAATCCTATCCATACTCTAGCAAAAGCCCCTCCAAGTAAGACAAAACCAATGATTACAGCAGTTGCAAGTCTCCATCAGCTCCTTCCACCATAAGAAAGCATATATCAAAATTTCAAAACCTACTTGCAATCAGGAGTACTATATATATTCAGGAACAACTGATGCGGGAGTGCCTAAAAAAAGGCAGTAGGTTCCCACAATTATAAGGCCCAAACAGCAGTTAGAAACACACTTTAAAAGTTGGAATAATACAAGGAACTAATGCTGGAAAATTCGTGACAGGAATGCAAATTACCAAAATACCCCTACCAGCATGTCAGAAAATTCTTGAGTTTTGGCAGGATTATCCTCAGTCCCAAAGTGTATCTATGTCCCGAAATTCAACAATTTTGGACAAGTTTTAGAGTTTGAACTTATATTGGAAAGGTTGCTGTTTGTGTGTGGGGAATTAACACAAATACATAGAAGGCTATATGAGCTGATTACAGTCAAGTATGATGACCTGAGACAAGGGGCACGTATAAGGTTTCAACTTGATCAAAAGGAGGCTGAAGTAAGATAAGGATTGGTCCTAACAGAGGGCATTAGCAATGGTTTTGAAGGCTTAAATTTATATATGGCTGAGGTTTGACTTAAATGTAAGGAAATCTGGGCAGATGGAGCCACGACGGTAAACTGATATAGCTCCAAATAGAGCTATTCTCTGGGGTAAGAATAGGGGAATTAAATAGTTCAGGGACTGCAGAAATTTAGAATTAAATTAGAAGCATTCAGATCAGGGGACAGCAATGGGGAGATGGTTGGGTCTGTCATGGGTATAAAATAGATGCTTCTTGTTGATTTCTTTAAAGAAAGTAGTGAGGAAAACACCTTTACTGAGATCACAGGTTATAAAAGGAATTAAGGACTAGGGTTTTTTCTGCAAGGAATTAAAGGTAGAATGGGATTACATGTGGCTCTAAGGTAGGAAAGTGATGGTTGTGGGTATGGATTTCTTGAAGATTTATGTAGTTAAATCTTATCAGAGTGGTAAACACGAGAAAATTACCAGCAAGTATTCTAGAATAAGCAAGATTGTAGCAACAAAATAGGGAAGATAAGGAGAATAGAGGTGAGAAGAGATTAGAATAAGCAAAGAACATAGAAGAATAAAGATGAGAAGAGAATAGGGAGCGTGAGACAAGAAAGACTGATTTCACGAAGAGAGAAAAATAGAAGAGAGAGAGAACTTACCTGTACCACTCGTGGAACCAAGTAAACCAACCAATTTTCATTCAATTTCTTCTCCCCTACGTACAACCCTAAATCACCTCTTATGTAATTGAAATTCTTGCTAAATTTTTAATGTGCTAGTCACACCTCAAATTTTTTTGAACTCCCCTCACGCTCACTCGTTGCTGATTTCACCTCATAAAATTTTGAACGTATCTCATCCCTTCTCCATTATACCCTTTATCCCACACCTCCCCCATTTTTAACAAAGTAAAACTCCCAACTCCCACACCCTACGCATCCCTCATCCCATAGTTCTCTCTCCCACGAACAGGACCACTGCCAATCAGCTCTCCCCCTCCCTCACTCGCTGTTGAACGTGGTTTCTTTGCCACACGATCACTCTCCCTTCGATTCTCTGACTTCCTCTCCCTCTCCCTCACCTTTTCTCTCCCCTCCCTCTGCATTTAAAGTTCCTAACATTGCCTCTCAATCTCTCCCTCACCTTGCCTCTCAATATGGCTCGGACACGAGGTGGACGATCAGCTATGATCAACGGAGGTAAGTTTTTTTTTTTTAAAAGATTTTAGGGATTTTTTAGGTGCTTGGATTGTGGTTGCCGAGTGGGGCCACTATTCGGCTACCCCAACTAAGCAGGGAAGCCCCCATACGGCCAGACCAACCGAGTGCCCCAAAAAAAAACAAAAAAAAAAACATTAATAAACACTAAACACTAAAATAATTTTAAAAAAAGTTTTTGAAAAAAACAAACATGGTCTTAGTAACCTTTTTCTTCCGGTTTCTCTACAACTTTCATGTTCTTAGTTTTCTCTTGAAATGCTTGATGTGCTTGTCTCAAATTCTCT
>JAOXJP010000006.1:14065821-14097147 GCA_025762735.1 Platanus orientalis | reverse complement strand
TTCTAGTCTTGCCACTCATCCATCTCAACATCCTCATTTCAGCCACACTCATTTTATGTACGTGTTGTTTGTTGGCTACCCAACATTCTACTCCATAAAGCATGGCTGGTCATATAGCTGTCTTATAGAAATTCCCCTTCAATTTTAGTTGTATTCATTTATTACACAATACTCCAAAAACACCTCCCCACTTCAACCATCTTGCTCTAATTCTATGAGCAACATCATCTAAAATATCTTCCTCTTTGTGCATGATTGAATAAAGATAACGAAAATGATCACTCTGAGGTATCTCTTGGTTATCAATTTTAACTACTTCGTCATTTCTACTCCTATTCCATGGTGGAATTCAATCATATCATCTAAATGGTGTAAACTTGTAGTTTGTTTCCAATTTAAAGTGCCAGCTAAACTTTAGATTCTTGGGATGATTTAACCAAATTTGAACAAAGAACCAAGTATGAATGCCTTTTACTTCATGATTTTGGGCTGTATATTTCCATTCCTAATAGAATGTATCTCAGTAGGAACTCTTCATGGTTGGCACAGACAGTACTGGTACAATAATCGAGTGGAAAATGGTGGAGCTGATAAAAAATCAAGCAGCCATGAACAAGCTTGTGAAGAAGTTGCTAGAGAGATCAAAGAAATTTTCGTGACAGAATCCGATCTGCCTTGCCTAACCTACATACATGCCTGTATGAAAGAAACATTGAGGTTACACCCTCCTACACCCTTTCTCTTTTCTCACTGTGCCACTGATACATGCAGTATAGTGAATTACACCATTCCTAAGGACTCTCAAGTGTTTGTGAATGTTTGGGAAATTGGTAGGTATAAACCATGAAGAATAAAATTATTAGAAAAGAGGTTGAGTTAGTTATGAGAGGTGATGATGTGTACAACTGTCAGATGAGAATATCCTTGTAATTGGAAAAGTGGAGTCAGTGTAACAAAAACAATATATATATGGGAATGCAGGTGCATAATGGGGCATCTGAGATTGTTCTGTAATTCTTTTCTTTTTCTCTAAAGTCTTTCTTCAATCTTCTTCTTCTTCTAGCTTTCTCTATATCTCCTCTTATTCTCATCGGTTCACATGGCATCAGAGCAATCATTATCCTTGGTGAGCTTGTGTACTGAGAGAAGGTTTGTAGCTCTAGTGGGTACATGTAAAACATTCTTTAGCTAAAACGGATAAGACGGTGTAGGAAGTACTAATTTGCCAGTGTTTTGCACTTGAAGCATTTAGCCATTGACAACAGCTACTACAGCTGTACCAGTATATGGTGAGTGTAGAGAGAGATTGTTGATGTCGGGTGTTATGTGATTACTTGCCCCCAAATCCAAGTACCAGGTGGCATGTATATTGTGTGTTGGAGTATTGCCTTGAAATGGATAATGATTATAAAAATTTCCCTGAGTTGGAACCAATTGTTGATTGTTGAATCTACCTTGAACCAGATTATAAAATTGAGAAGGTGCTAAAGCAATACATGTTGTAGGTGAAGATATTTTTCTCTGATTTGAATTCATCTGTTGATTCATTGGTGAGTTAAAATTCAGTCTTTGATTATTGGGGTTCAATCTATGGTAACACTCAATGGCTGAATGCCCTGCCTTATCATATATTTGATAGTAAACTTTCAGTTTCCAAAATCTTCCTTTCCCTCTGCCACGATAATTCTTATTTTGTTGATTATAGTGATTAGTTGTTTGTTGATTTACAACAAATGCTGAGGAACCAATATTGGAAAGTAATAAGGAATTATCTCGTGTCATAGCTGCTGGGAGTTGTTGTTTCTTCAATTAAGAGTAAATCATGAAGTTCATTTACTGACATTGGATGTGCCCTTGTTCTTATCGTTGTCTTGAATGGGTGGTATTCCATTGGAAGTCCATTTAGAATATGAAGAACTATATCTTCATCTACTAAAGAAGAATTTGTAGCTACCAGTGTGTGTGTCTGTAATTATATTTACTTGTTGAAGGTATTCACTAATGGTGTAATCCCCTTTCTTGAGAGACTAAATTCTACTTTTCAATTGAATAATGTGAGATCAAGAGAAAAAAGAAAATTTTCTCTCTAGGGCATCCCACATATCTTTAAAATGTTGAAGATGCAATATAAGAGGTAGAACACTTTCAGACACTGATGCAAGTATGCAACTCAACAATTGTTGGTTGATCATCAACCACTTTGTGTACTTAAGAGTTTGGTTGTGTTTTACCATTAGAATTTACAATAGTTTCTGGAGGTGGTTCCACAGATCTACATATAGAAGCAAAATTGTAACGGACTTGGAGTCATGGTGAACAAACAAGGATGAATCTGTGAGACACATATGGAAGTTTTGTGATATTAAAAACTTCAAAATCTATTGGATTGGTTGGGTCTTCAAACCCCTGTGGCTTGCCTCATATATATTTGTTCATCAATGTCGCCGTGAAGGAAGGCATTTTTGACATCGAGCTATTAAATATGCTAGTTGAAATGAAGTGCCACCGAAAGAACCAAACAGATCGTGGTCATCTTAATAACAAGGCTGAATGTCTCAGAAAAATCCAACCCCGGTTCTTGGTTATATCCCTTAGCCACTATTCTAGCTTTGTAGCTACCTATATTTCCCATAGAGTCTCTTTTGATTTTGAACACCCACTTACAGCCTATTAATCATTGATCACTAGCAGGTGCAAATCGTGTGCAACACCCTTGGCAGTTAAACCTCGAATTCTAGTTACAGATCAATATTATTCTGATCCTATTTTCTATAGAAGACTGGTAGGTGCCCTTCAATATCTGACAATCAGTTCTCCTGACATAGTATTTGTCGTAAATAATGTCTGTCAGTTTATGCGCATGCCTCGGGTTTCTAATTCTATGGCAGTAAAGAGGATACTAAGATATCTTAGTGGAACTACACACTTGTCACTACAGTATACTCCAGGGCCATTGTGCTTAACGACTTCTGCAGATACAGACTAGGTCGGTGATATTACCGATAGGAAGTCATTCATTGGTTAATGTGTTTACCTTGGAAGAAATCCAATCATGTGGTCAGCCAAAAAGCAACCTATTGTGTCCTGTTCGTATACTTAGGTTGAATATTGGTGTTTGGCTTCATCTGTTGTAGCTAAGCTCTGTTGGTTGACAATGTTGCTAAAAGAACTTCAAGTTCTTTACAATTGACTCCAGTTATTTGGTGTGACAATGCTTCTGCTATTTCGTTGGCTTCCAATCCAGTTCTACATGCCATAACAAAGCATATAGAACTAGATTGTCATTTTATAAGGGAAAAAAAAAAATACTACAAATAGTTCTACATGTTTGCTATATATCAACAAAGGATCAACCAATTGATATTTGTACCAAATCATTATCACTTTACAAATTTCACAAGTTCAGATCCAAGCTCTGTGCCAATCTGACAATTTGCTTAAGGGGGGATATTAACCAAGAAGAATAAAATAGTTTAGAAAAGAGGTTGAGTTAGTTATGAGAGGTGATGATGTGTATAGCCGTCAGATGAGAATATTCTTGTAATTGGAGAAGTGGAGTCAGTGTAACAAAAACAATAGATATATAATCTTCTTCTTCTTCTAAATTTCTCTATATCTCCTCTTATTCTCATTTGTTCATAGTAGGGACCCCCTGTCTTGAGATGACGCATTAGCCTTCAAACCAAAGTGATTCCTCCAATCATATTTTGAAATCAAGGGGAATCATTTCGAATTCATACCCTTTGGTGCAAGAAGGAGAATCTGCCCAAGTCTACCGCATGGCTTCTAAGCAAGTTCAATTGATTCGAAACAACCATGATATTATTTCAATCTATGTGGTTCCCAAATGCAGCCTTAGCTCTCTCTCTCTCTCTCTCTAACACACACACACACACATAGCTAAGACCAACAATGCATGCTTATTTCTTTAGCTTACCTAGAAATTTTATAAGTGTATTCATTTGGCAAAGCTTTGCATTTTCACACTATAGTATGTTTCTATAAACCAAAAAATGCCATAAAAATAGTCTTTCACAACAAGAAAATCAACACGATGATTGACCCAATTCAAAGAACTATCCATGTTTTGCATTCTCAAGGGGAGAAAGAAATTAGTGACACAAAAAAAAAAAAAAAGGTAAAAAGAAAAGAATTGATGCGGACAATTTCTTTAGGCTAGTCTATGTACCATGCCAAAAGGGGGCCAGATTTAAAGCCATGTAATTTTTTTTTTTTAATTTTAAGATTTTGTTTGCATGAGAGGTAGAAAAATAAGACAAAAATATTGCCAAGTCCTTAGGGATTTTAGAGAGATTTATTAGTTTTTTTTAATGTTATGGTTTTAAATAATGGGGCCCACAAAAGAGTGTTGATTGTGTATAGGTTTAGAGTCCTTTTAGACTTTTGAAATTGATTTTAGGGGGCCCACCTGAAGGCTGAACGACAACCCTAGTAAACCCCAAAAAAATGTGAATTTTATAATGTTTTGTGGGGTCCACCTACCAAAACATGAGCTGAAGGTTTCTCACAAATTTTGGAGATCTTTAAGGTCATGTGGGGTCCACTTGTTTGGTCAACAAGTTTAACCCAAGTGGCAACCAAGGGATTTTAGTTTTAGGAATTACCTTTTTTATTTTTTTTGAAAGAGTGCACTCCCTATTTAAAAGGCACCATCCATGAATAAAAAAATTAGAGAATATTGATTGAAAAAAAAATTGTGAGACACGTTGTGTTTGTGGGTTGCGACCCTCCCTATCTCCTTCTTTGGGTTGAACCGTGAGCTCCTCGCTTCTTCTTCTTTCATAATCTTCTTCATCTCTTCTCTCCATCTCTCTTACTACCCCACACATCTCCTCATCTCTTTTCCCTATTTTCCTTCTTTAATTCTTTTTTATCATCTTCTTCTTTCTACATGAATTGTTCTACAAAACTTTCAACTAACCGACATTCACCTTCCTCATCACCTCTCTCTCATCCATCATCCATTGTCAAAATTCTTTCACCTGGACCTCCACACCCCTTGGGTGATCCACATAGGCCCATTCTCTATCTCTTAAAACCCACCCCTACTAAATAGGGGTAGGTTGAACTAGTGACTAGCGGCACCTATTGTTACAATAAGTTGTGATTTTTTTTTTTTTGGTATACATTAGAGCTGGTTCTTGGACTGATTTCTACACTTTTCAAGAGGTCTTGGGATCTATTCTAAGAGGTAAAAATAGTGCTTTAAAAGTTTGAGTGAAATCGAAGTAGTGTTTGATTCTTTGGTGTTTCTACTAATTTCAGGGATGGCATAATTGAGGGTTTTCTAGAATAAATAGATGGAGACCTCAAAACTTTTATGAAAGCACCTTAAGTACCTGCATGGAATAACCCTAGAATTTCAGAATTTTCTGATGCACGTTAGGGGTATTTTGATAATTTTTCAACTTTTTGAAAAAATTACAGATTTACCCCTTACCCTTAAAATTCCAATTTTTTTTTATTGGATTGTTATTTGATTATTGGAAGGCTTCCGCATTGTATCCTACATCAATTTGGTATCAGAGCTTAGGGAACCAACTTATTTTACTCAAGTTGGGACCTAAGAATTCTAACATGAGCAACCAAAGGAAAATGAACTTTGTTTCTTTGAACGCCGTGGTAGATACACATATACTTAAACTTGTAGGGTTGAAGAAGGGACATCTTGAACTTGAGCTAGAAAGTGGATAATAAGCTTGATCAAATATCATCTCAGTTGGATGTTATTCTTAAAGCTCTTAATTCTAGGGGAAAACACCAAGATGATATAGTCCAAGCAAGTTTTTTAGTCAATCAACCACTGGAGGAAGAGTTTTCAAGTCAAGGCTCTAGCCCAATGATTCTCAAGAACTACCAGGATACTACTCAAGCAAAGGCCAGGGTGATGGTGCTGCCTATTCCCAGGAGGAACAAGCTTCCCATTAGATTGTGGCAGCAACTAAAACAAGCCAATTCCAAATTCAGGGACGAATTTTCTCCCACCCTAGGAGAATGATGCAGACAACTCCTTTCGGCTAGTTGTGCCACATTAGAAGAGTGCCAGATTTAAGGCTTTAAGGTTTTGTTAACACGAAAGAGGTAGAAAAATAAGGCAAAAATATTGCCAAGTCCTTGGGGATTTTAAAAAGTTTTATTAGTTTTTTTTTTTTTTTAATGTTAGGATTTTAAATAATAAGACCCACAAAAGAGTGTTGATCGTGTGTAGGTTTAGAGTTCTTTTAGACTTTTGAAATTAATTTTAGGGGGCCATATGAAGGTTGTACAACAACCTTGGTAAATCTAAAAAAAAGAGGGATTTTTGTTTATGTTTTGTGGGGTCCACCCTACCAAAACATGAGGTATATGGGATCCACTTGTTTGGTCAACAAGTTTAACCAAAGTGGCAACCAAGAGATTTTAGTTTTAAAAGTCTAGATTTTAGGGATTTAGTTTTAGGAATTCCTTTTTTTTTTTTTTTTAAGAGTGTACTCTCTATTAAAAGGGCACCATGCATGAATAAAAAATAAGAGAATATTGATTTTAAAAAAAAAATTGTGAGACACGTTGTGTTTGTGGGTTGCGGCCCTCCCTATCTCCTTCTTTGGGTTGAGCTGTGAGCTCCCCGCTTCTTCTTCGTCTCTTCTCTACATCTCTCATACTACCCCACACATCACCTTCTCATCTCTTCTCCCTATTTTCCTTCTTTAGTTATTTTTATCATCTTCTTCTTTCTACATGAATTTTTCTACAGAACTTTCAACTAACTGACTTTCACCTTTCTTAGCACCTCTCTCTCATCCATCATCCACTGTCCAAATCCTTCCACCTAGACCTCCACACCCCTTGGGCAATCTACATAGGCCCATTCTCCATCTCTTAAAACCCACCCCTACCAAATAGGGGTAGGTTGAACTACTGACTGGCGGCACCTATTGTTACTACAGGTTGTGGTGATTTTTTTTTGTATGCTTTGGAGCTGGTTCTTGGACTAGTTTCTACACTTTTCAAGAGGTCTTGGGATTTGTTCTAAGAGGTAAAAACAATACTTTAAAAGCTTGAATGAAATCGAAGTAGTGTTTGATTCTTTGGTGTTTCTGCTAATTTCAGGTATGACATAATTGAGGGTTTTCTAGAATAAATAGTTAGAGACATCGAAATTTTGTACTTACGTGGAATAACTCTAGAATTTTGGAATTTTCTAACGCACATCAGAAGTATTTTAGTGATTTTTCAACTTTATGAAAAATTATAGATTTACCCCTAACCCTGAAAATTTCAAATTTTTTTTATTGGATTGTTATTGGATTATTGGAAGGCTTCTGCATTGCATCCTACATCAACAATCAACTGTGATGCTATTGATTTTCCGGGTGATGTGAAGTCAAAATCACAATGAAGAGTAGGAAAATAATCACGAATAAAGATCTATCACAATGCAAGGATTGGTAACAGGTTCAGTTGTTCGTGAAGATGATGACTTGTGATACTATGAAGCTTACAGTGCAAGAGTGAACATGGTTTGGTTGGCATGAGGTGTGGTGAACTCACAGTGCTAGTTGGCTCGCGATGCGGGAAGTCTTCGCAATGATGTTGATTCTTTGTGATACTCAATTTGTCATGATGCAAAATCTATCATGGTTCACTTTACTTCGCAAAAGCAAGTCACACATTTTCTTGTCTACTTCAACCTTAGTTATATTGGTCACCGATAGGGCTGGGCATGGGCCGGGCTCAGGCCTGTAAATTTTTATTAAACTTAAGCCCAGGCTTGACCCTCATTAATTGATCGGGCCTCGGGCCGGCCTATGAATTAAAATAAAAAATTAATGTTAGAGATGTAGGTTTGATCTCTAAACCTATCCAAAGTTCAAAATTTCGATTTCAATGGATTTTTTGTCATGAGGATTAATGGAAATTTCACTAGAGTGTTTCGAAATATTATAAAATTTATGAAAATTTCGATGTGAACTGTTATGAAAATTTCAATCTATGTTGAGCATGATTACACACTCTGGACTCGGGCCGGGCTTTTTTCAAGCCAATCTGCGGGATAGGCCAGGGCCGGGCTCAGGTCGACCTGACCCATGCCCATCCCTAGTCACCAATTCATCCGAGACAGAAAAAGTGTTGTTATCACGTTTCCTAAAGATATAGTTGAGGCTTTCCACAAACTGTGCAAGGGATACAGCAGACTACCTCTAGGATATAATCTCGCTTGGGTAGAATCCTTGTCTCACAACAGTCACACTCTTCAATGGAGATGAATAAACCTTGCCATTTCTTGAAGCCCAAGGACAGTATTGCCAGATTTGATGAACTCGGGAATCAGTCTTATTCAAGAAGCACAACTATGTTAAAGAGATTCAACAGAGAGTTTTACTCTCAGCAAACCAAATATTCTCAGAGAGAGATTTAAGGTTGTGAGAGGTTACTGCTCGTCAAACCAAGCTACCTCCTTCAAGTAGAGTGCTGGTTCAACAGGGAGCATAAGGTTCAAGAACACACTCTTCTCTTGGAAGAGGGCAGTGCTTAGGAACGGGTTGGTAAGGCGAGTAGAATGGAGAAAAGAGAGAGAAGAGATGATGAAGAAAACTCACGCACAAAACCTCAGAGTTTAATCACGCACAAAACCTCTCTTATTTCCCTCAACAGAGTCCCTTAAAATAGAGAAGAGTGTTCCGGTTCATTCGCGATGCAACCCCATCACGAAGGAGTCTGCTCACGATGTGAGGGGTTCAATTTGTTGTGGTTTCCTAGGCAGTCAATCGACTTGTCATCAAGATCGGAGCACAGAATGGTTTTGCAGAGATTAAGTTTCACAGAAATTGGATGTTTGTATTTCTCAAGGAATCTGTGGTAGATGGGATCAACAAAAAAGGTATAAGATGGACAAGCATTAAATGTCTCCTAAGACCTTTCACGGAATATGGAAAGATCCAGTTGGATGGAGCTCGTCTGCGGAGGTCTGCGGAGGCTCTGTAGGCCATCGTGGGTCTCTTCATCATTTAAAATATATCAACAGGAGCCTATGGCAGATGCCAACTTACTAAATGCTATGCTCGTAAGGTATATTTCCACACCAGCTCATTAGTCATGGTAGGAAAACTAATGTCATTGTTGGTTGCCACCTGAAATTAAATCATTTCATTTTAAATTCCCATGGCATTTGAAGCTATAAGGTGATGGTTCAAAATGAACTCTAAGATTCATATTGATTTGTTAAATAAAATTAGAAACGAAGTCATCTTAGGCTTTTTATAAAATCAAATGATTTATGTTACCATTCGTATTTTGGTGATGAATGGAAATCAAAACATTTTCTTGGGGCTCATATGAACTCAGGTACCATGGCCAACCAAAATGAAATGCTTTCATTCCAAGCAAAAACTAACCACAGGGTAAGTGAATGACCCAATTCGAGCAAGCTAATGACTTTCGCTACACAAATTTTGTTCCACTATTCCACTCTACATATTAAAAAAATTAATTCTCAATTTAATAATTCTCTTAATCAAGGAATTTAAGAGCATCATAGACAATTGCAGATGAAGGATCAAGCCTCATTAGATAGATAATAGATTCATAGGGAGTAAAGTGTATGTTTTCAACTAGACTTATTTTTTTCCACATTGGACATCCTCTTCATAAAATAGGATCGATCTTTAACATAGTTTCTAATGTATACAGTGACTCATTGTTATTTTGGATGGATTTTGGTACAAATTGAAATGGCAGTCTTACCATCAGAATTTGCCCACTCTACTTGGTGGGTTTACTTGGGCTAATTCTTGGGTAAAATAATTATTCAGTACAGTTTAATGGTGATTGTAAGGGGGGGTCTGGGTATTGGAGGATTTGGATGGTCTGCACCGACAAGCTGTAAACCACCCGAAGGAAGTAACTTAGTTATGGCCCTAATACTGTAAAGTTCAGATCGTTAGGCATGCATGATGTGGTAGAGATGGAGTAAAGCATATGACATGCAAGTACAGTGATGCATATTTAACATCCTCATGACTTTCAGAGGATATCCAACTAACACAAAGGAGTTGCAGGACACTTCCTCATGTCACCAGTACAGCACAGTTAAGGTATTAAGATCTTCTGCAACACTGTTTTGTGAAGCTGTAATAGAGTGCAATTATTTTCTAAAATTGGCTCAAATATCTTTAGAATGCATGGGATTGATCATCATCTCATACATATTACTATTTAAGTAGGAATCAGGCTGCAGGTTCTTCCACTAAGCTCTCCCTTCCAGTTGGTTTCAGAAGCAGTAGGTAAATAGAGTTTCACTGCACAGAAATCAAGATGGACATAGTAGAAAATCTAAATCGGTAACTCAGAGGGAAGCGGCCAGATCTTGCTTTTTAATTATTGAAACATTATTGGGAACTCCACATCAATGAAGCCATACTAAGTAAATTTGACACAGAAATGGTAAGAGACACTGAGACGTTAAAAATCAGTAGTAATATGAGCTCTGAGGTACAAACAGATGATTTGGCAAACCAACCTTCATGGGGGTCAGTGGCACTTCTCATTTGCGATCAATGGCGCTTCTTTCCAGTTGTGACTTCCCAAGCTTGTAAAATGTGGTTCACAATTTCCTCTACTCCTACCCCATGCTTCACCTGCATAATATTCACTTCAAACATGAGTGATCTGAATCAAGGTTCAGAGTTAATCTTTTTAAGATGAGTTAAAAAGGGATAAACAAAAATTAGGCTGACATGGTACTCTGTATATTCCTTTCTATATTTCTCCCAAACAGAACAGACGCACAATATGAGACAAAATAGCACATGGCAGTGTTGCGATCTTCATTAGCAGCCTGAGAAATACCCATATTTCTGAAAACAACAAACTTGGTCTTCAAGGTACAAGTGCCAACAGCAAGAGCGTATTCATCTTCTTATAGAATAGCAGACCTAAATTTAAAGTTACTATAGACAGACTCAGTTGTCAGCGCTACTTTGTAAAACCTAATTTTATCCCAAGTATCAGGGGTTGAGAAGCCCACCACCCCGTTCCCATTTTTATTTGTTTTCTTTTTCCATGATTCCAACCAGGATCTAACCTTAGTGACTCTACCAAACTTTATGAAAATGTCATCGGGAAAATGTGTACCTGCCTTCCCAGAATTCATGAGAGAGAGAGAGAGAGAGAGAGACTAGCATTCTTCTAAAATTAAGAGTATTAGATCTAATAAAAGAGTACTCAACCTGAGCAAAAACAAAGGGTCCTCCATCCCGCATCCGAAGTGCATCACGCTCCATGACTGCCAAGTCAGCTCCAACTGCCTGTGCAAGGTCGGTCTTATTTATTACCTAATCCAAACATATACAGCCCAGATGCATCAGAGGTGAACAATTAGACGTTTAATTCTATTAGTAAAATTGGTCTGACAAGATTGAGAATTATCATACTTGAGAAAGATATGAGATTTAGTCAATAACATACAAGGAGGTCAGCTTGGGTAATGCCTGGACCGCCTTTCCGAGGTATTTTATCGCCACCCGAGACATCAATTATGTAAATAATATAATCAGCCAACTCCCTGCTGAAGTTTGCAGCTAAATTATCTGCATCCTCACAAATTCAAAGACATGTTAAGCTTCCCTTCATTGCAACCCAGTTCCACAATGTTGGTTATATGACCAATGCTATAGTCAATGCTCAGATGTTGACTCCCAAGAAATGCAAATGACCAGTTTGTGTGCACATGGTTTTGCAATATAGCTGTGTATGAAACCAATTCTATTACATGAAAAACAACTTACCTCCTCCAGATTCACAAAGAAGTATGTCTGTTTTGTACAAGTTAGACAGCTCTTCCAGAGGACCTAGATTAATACTGATATCTTCACGGATTGCCGCATGTGGACAACCTCCCGTTTCGACAGCACGTATTCTTTCCTCAGGAAGTGCTCCATGCTTCACCAGGAATTCCCCGTCCTCTTTTGTGAATATATCATTAGTCACCTGAAATATATTATGGAATCAAGATCCTAAATAAAAGGAAAGGGAGAAAAGAAAAAGAAAGTATAGCATAATAACAGACTTCCCAAGAAGACAATGGCATATGAAGTTCAACACTAAAAACTAAGGCATCAGGAAATGGTTTACATATGATTGTTTTCATCAGTGATGATGAAATACTTCCTTATTTACATTTAATTGAATTTTTCATGCACTAGGGAGTAGGGAGTTGAGATCATAAATAAAATACACTGGTTACAGGGCATCATGTAAAAACCTTCCAACCATTTTTATTTCCAGTGTAACAGCAATGGAGCATAAGATAATATTACAGCTGTGTAACATAGGGGCCTACAGTAGAGCGAACTTGGTCAAGTTATGACACCTGTAGGCACAATCCTACCTTATCTGAGTCTGAGTTTAACCCTTGTACTTTGGACAAATGTCCATAGCACCATAAGGAGCACATCGGCCACATCAAGTGAGGGAGACGTTAACGGGAAGACAGGTTTCTCTCTGAAACTCCTCACCATAGAGACTCGCAAAGCAGTTTTCAAATCTAAATGAAGGCAAAGAACCTTTACACCACCCACCATTCCCATTGGCTAAGGGAAGGAAACAACAAAAGAAGTAACGGATGACAACGAAAGAGATTTTGAGTCACTAGACTCCCTATGGCATATGAAATTTAAGAGTGATATCTGAACACATTTTATAGGTGATGGATTTTAGTTGAAATATTGAAAATAAATGGAAGAAAGAAAGGATTTCATATGCAGACACTGATGAAATCACCCTTTTTTCAGTTTGTTTGATAAACATTATAGGTGATGGTTTTCAATTGAAATGCTGAAATTACTGCATCTCCTATTCCCTGTCATAATCTCCCCATATCAGAAGAATCCTAACTGCTGGAGTTCACAAAGGATCAGCAGCACATGAGTGGAGCTCTTGGAAACCCCTCTAGGACAAATCCCATGCACTAGATCAAGGTATTCAGATCCTTTTGAAATCAGGTTTTGCTCATCATTTTACTTTTTATTTAAATCTTAAAATTCCATTTAAATCCCCCTATTAAAGTTCTATTTCTTTGAGCTTTATTAGTAGACCATTGTTCCTCTGCAACAGAATTTTCTTTATAACCTTCAAATCGCCCCCCCCCGCCCCATTCTTTCCTCTTTCTTTACTTACTTTTTATGGTTTTTCTTCCCTACAAGTCCCCTTCTAAATTCCCAAAACTCCTTTCAATTCCCTTAGGTTTTCATCAAGTTTCTGATCTAAATTTCATTACTGTTTTATGTATCTTCTTCTTAAAAGAACACTGCTGAGTGGTAAAACAGCATTTTTATATACTTTCATTTGTTGGAATAACCCCAAATTTTGTATGGAGATACCTTTAATATACATATAAACACCTGCGAAGTTTCAGAAAATTTTGATACATGAGTAGGAGTATTTTGGTAATTTCGTGGGTTCTGCCCAGAAATTCCTTAAACCCTAAAACGGCCTTGTTTCTAGTTCTTTCTCTTTCTTTTCATCCTCTAATTCTTCTAATCTGATTCCCTAATCCTCTTCTCGATTTTCTTTCAAAGTTTGAGATTATTTGAGTTTGAATTGATTAAGTTCTTGGTTTATCTAATTTTGTCCTAAGCTTCCACATCTTTTAATTGGACCAACTAAAACAAGATATACAAGTTTGTCATACCCTGCATCATGGTAGTTTGGGAGCTAAAGGAAAAAAAAAAAATTTGGCAAGCTTGCTACATGGGGATTTGGAGAATATGGAAAGACAGAAATTTGCGACTCTTTGAAAATAAGATAAGGGAATCCAAGGAAGTAATTGATACCATTCTAAGATGGGTGGGCTCTTGGTTAATGGTATCCAAAGAGTTTAAACTTTAAAGACATCTCTTTAAATGTATTTTTGAGGTATTAGGTGGTTTGTGTATTCTCCCGGGCTCATAAGGAAAGGCCAGCTTTAAAAGAAATGGGATCCGGCTCCCGTAGGCAAGATGAAATTCAACTTTGACGGGTCTTTGCAAGGAACTCCAGTTCCCGCCACCAGCTTTGGGTTTATTCTTTGGGATGATGCGAGTAGAGATCTTGTCATTAGTGGGCCAATGGGAGTTGGAGACTGGATCAAGGCAGAGCTTCATGGTTTGCTTATGAGCCTTCTTGTTGAAAGGGACTTGGCAATAGTAGTAACTAGTTAGATAAGGGAAATATAAAGAAGATGGATCTTGTGCTGAAATTAGAGATCTCCCTTTGACATATTCCAAGATTGCAAAACAAAGAGGCGGACAAACTTTCTAGGTCGGGGGTTGGATTACCGGATATTTTTAAAGGGAACTCTTTTCTGGATTGTAATTTGTGGTCTCTTTATTTTGGTGGTGTACTTGTAAGCATGTATCTTTCTATATAATGTTTCTCTCATTCTCAATAAATTTTTTTTGTTATTCATATGAAAAAAAAAATTATGTCACATGCTATGAATTCTACACACCTAAAAAGAAACTTTCTACATGTAAAATATGATATAACAGTTAAACATGCACTAGTCATTAGATGGTCATCATCATCACCACCATCATTATCCTTGTGATGGCCTTACCACAACTATTTAGAATCAGCTATGAAAGCACTTGAGCATATCAAGCTATGACTATAGTACCAACCAATTCAAATATTCAAAACTCCCTTCTAATGAACGAATCAAGAACTATCGAGGGTATCATCCTGAAATTAAAAATCCCTTGATCGAGAGTCTTGATTGAAGGATGGTTTCTAAGAAAAAGTGGAATCAAGAATGTTTAGCTTACCTTGATCTGCTAGTGGAAAACCAATCATGTCAGGAATGCTCAACAGAAAAGTCGAAAACAATAAGAGAAGGAAGTCAATTAAACTCGATAAAAACCTTTTGTGTATCGATTAAAAAAATATAACACTTTGTATTTTACAACCCAGCCATTAAGTATTCATGTGAACCATGAATGGGAGGGAATAGAAGAATTGTTGTAACGAAAGAAGGTATTGAAGTAGATAATACATACTGCAGCAAGACTGTACTTGTCACGCAAGAATTTGCACAATGCCAACATTAAAGCTGTTTTCCTGTAGAAAGGGAAAAATGATTTAATTAGTGTACTATATCTATGCTGGTGATAAAAGCTAATTCTGTAGATTATTGAAATGAACATAGCTTCAAGCCAGATACAGAAAAACAATCAAATCACAGCATTATGATTCCTTCTGTTTCAACAATAACTTCAAGAGAAGTAATCAGAATGAGGCCAAAGTAACCACCAAGATCTATAAAATAAACTGACAAAAGCTAGATGTCATAACCCAAAGCAGTTGACTTCAGAGGCAAAAACCATAATCAAGAACACATAGAAACCTATAAATTACGAAAGGGCATTGCAAAAATTCACAGATAAAGATGTTACATGAATTGATTGAAACCTCCATACTCTGTCAGTGACAGAGTAAAATGAATAATAAAATCTTGGAACCCTGAACACAAACAAATTGATAAATGAAGGAAACTAAATTAAATGCTTCACACAAATTAGACATCCATCATTAGTTACATGTGCCAATAAGTTTATCTCGAAATAAAATAAAATAAAATTCCAGTTACCCAACGATTCATATGAACATAATCATATTTACCCAAAACCAAAAAACATTATAAACTATATCCAAAGATTCATTCCAATTTAATGGAAAATACCAACAAACCGAGAACCATTATAAGCAAATCCTACAAACTGAAAACCATTATAAATTATAAACTACATCTAATGATTCACTCAAAGTAAATAGTTAACATCCATAAACCGAACAAAGCATTGGAAACTAATAAACATCACATAACTAAAAGAAAGTAAAAGAAAACATATACAAACCTCCCTATAAATCTAGAACAAAGACCCACAACCTAAAAAAAATACTAAAGATATACCCTTTTTTTCACTTTCTTTACAAACGATATAAAATCACAAAATCCAAGACATACCACAGTAACTATAGCGGCAGAATAAAAAAAAAGAGAACATACCCAGTTCCGACAGGGCCACCAATGCCAACAGTGAAAGCTCGCTCACTGAAATCTCTTGTGGAAAGGGGAGGAGCTCTTCTGCTGAAATAGCCAGGTGAGTATACGGGTTCATGTGAGTGTGGTGCCAATCCATCATGGCTATGATAAACTCTACCATCAGGACCTACCCACGATGATGAACCACCTTGAGCTTCCCTGATGCAAATGAAAAAAAGAATGATAATTGATAAAAAAAAAAAATTGCAAAAGATTATACATAATCAAACAACAGAAGCAAGTATTTATGGGAAATTACTCGTGGGTGTGATGATGGTGATGGTCATGATCATGATCATGGTCATGGTCATGATGGTGGTCATGGATATGAGGATCTTGGGTTGCCATTGACTATGTTCTTCAAATTCTCTCTCTACTGGTTAGTAATTTCAGAACTCCAGATTCTAAAAGGCCTCTCAGAGATAAGAGGCGTCTAGGTTCGGTGTGAATCTTGACGATGATTGCTTAGTTTTACGAAATTGCCCCTGTTTTTCAATGATGTTGTAGATAAGAATATTGGGCTCGCATCATCTCCAGTCTGAACAGAGTTAATGCTGTATGATCTCTCTCCACTGGAGTTATGTGCTGCTTTTTCTTACACTAAACTCCAGACCTCTTTCCCGAAAAACAAAAACAGAACAAAACAAAAAATACAAGAAAGAAAAGGTAACAAAAAGCTAATGCTCCTAATATTTAACCAGGGCTAACTAAAAAAATAATTAACTGGGGCATGCATTATGGATCTGATGTGTATGGCACGTGTTACCTTTCTAGAGGATCTTAACCATCCAATCTCTGATGGAAAAATTGGTCATTGAGAACATGTAAACAGTTAGAAGAAAGGCCATACGAATGTGATTAGGCTTCATTTATCCAAAGAAAAAAAAAAGTGAGCTTCTTCAATTGATATGAATGTGAAGCATCAGTATAATTTTCTTGTGTTTCCCCACCAAGGGCAAGACTTCAGGACATATCTATGACATAAAAGTTTTCTTTTCTGCATGACCCACATATGAAGTGATTATTAATTCAGACTGGGAAACGGAAGAGCCACATCTCATGGATGGGCCATTTCTTAAGAATCAATCATGTAAACCATGGCTATGTTGTTTCAATGGTCCAAAATGAGACGGAATTTGGTGCAACCCCTCAAGTGAGACTAAGGTAAGAATGACATCAGCGGCCAACACATCAGTGTCGAAAAAGTGATTTACACTTTTTGGGGGATGCTTTTCACTTTTTGGCGCTGATGTGTTGGCCCGTAATGTCAGTCGGACCTTAGGTTGACCTTAGATGGTCACACCAAATCCTTAGGGTGCATTGTGTAGTTTTTTTATTTTTTTAAATGCTTTGCAATTAAACTGAAAACATAGAGAAGTGGAATTGGCCCCTAACTAGCGGATACTGTCTGTTAGAAACATGAGACAACATATTCTTCAAATTCTGAGCAATTGTTTGTAGTCCATACATATATGCTGATGCTGCCATGGACATATCCAACATAACCTATATATGTTTACAATTGTGTTTACAATTGCCGCAGATTTGGTATACCCCCTTAACAAATGCCTAAGGTCTGCCGCATGCAGGTGTAGATACGTGACATCAAAAAAATGGTTCACACTTTTTGAGGGGTGTGATTTTCACTTTTTGACACTACGCGTCCACCCTTACATGCGGGCAGACCGTAGGCGTTACCTCCTAGGACACACCAAAGCTTGGGGGGTTTACAAAAGCTAAAATATCACTCCAAAAATGGACTTTTCTTGCGTTTCATCGATGACCCATTTGGATGCCCAACAACGCAGCCCCAAGTTCTGCTTCAAAAGGTTCTACAAAAGGTAGGGCCTTTGTCCATAATTGCATTAAGTTGTTTGGTGTCTAAGGACATAAATCTCTCTCTCTCTCTCTCTCACACACACACACTTCCAACCATCAAGGGGGAGAAGAAACCCAATACTTTGATCTTACAGAGTTAATATCATGGTTGGCTAAAATGTGAGCGACGTTGTTACAAACACGTCTTATAAAGACAAACAAAATATCAAAAGACCTAGCCAAGTGCATACAGTCATTCATAGTGCAACAAACACTTCAAGGACACAAAGCCAGCTCATTCTTAAGCAACGTAATGACTTCAGACTGTGTCACCTTCAAGGATAACATTCTTAAGCCCCATAGAAGGGGTTTTAGCAAGACTTAAATGTCCAGCTGAGCATTCAATTACCAAAGGGGAACTCGAAGAGCTGTGATCAGTTCTCAAAAAAAAGGGGGGGGGGGGGAGCCAACCCTCGTCATTTCTAATAATCAAGCCAAGACTGGCTTTTGCTTGAGCCACGAGCAAGGCTCTATCAAAATTGATTTTAGTAGACCCTGCCAAGGGAGGGGTCCATCTATCGGTCATGTTCAAGTTCACCTCCGTATTGCTTTTGGTAGAGTTCGCTTCATTTAGCATCCCAAGAGCACAAAACATAGCATTAAAAGGACTGAAATTGACTTTTCGATGAATGAAGTATTCCAAATATTCCAACTAAAAGTAGCAATCAGAAATAATAGATTGTTAGGTTCACTTCTATTTAAAGTGTTGAGACATTGCTTTTAATTCACACGGTGAGAGCCATGTTGGATATTCACACAGAAACACCATAGCAACGGTTTTGGCAAGTTAGGGTATGCTTAGGTTTTAAACCTACTTTGGAAAATAGGGTTTGGTAGTGGTAATGGCTTCTTCTCTTAAGCTGTAAGAGGGTCTTGGAAGAGAAGAGGCAGCCACAAAGCTCATTGTAATCTCTGTTCTCATATAGTGAAAGCTCTCTAGCCGTTTCCGCCCATAGATGTAGGCTTTAAGCCGAATCACGTTAAATCATCTTCTTTTTTGTGTGATTGTTGTTTGCATTAATTTATTCTTCTATTTTTGCTACGCATGTCTCCAAATCTAGGTTTCCGCACAACAAACTGGTATCAGAGCCCTAGGTTGTGATTGAGGTTTTTTGACATGGTAGCAAGGTATGAGGTAGAGAAATTTGATGGGCATAACAGCTTCAGTCTATAACGCATGAAGATGCATGCTTTGTTGGTTCAACAGGGACTGACCAAAGCTTTGATGGAGAAGAAAAAGTTTTCAGGGACGATGTTAGAAAACAATAGAGAGGAACTTGACTTCAAGGCACTCTACGCGATTCAATTGTACCTGACAAATGAGGTGCTGCGAGAAGTTGCAAATGAAGTATTCGCGGCTAGGTTATGGCTCAAGTTGGAAAGTCTATACATGATCAAGTCTCTTATGAACAGGTTGTATTTGAAACAATGTCTCTATACATTGAAGATGAGATAAAGTATGTCTTTGAAAGACCATTTGGACAAATTCAATAAAATCATTATAGATTTGAAAAACATTGATATTAAAATTAATGATGAAGATCAAACTATCATTGTTTTATGCTCTTTACCTACATCATATGAACATTTTATTACAACCTTACTCTATGGAAATGATACGATCTCCATGGAGGATGTTAATGCATCCTTACATTTTAGGAATTGAGGAAGAAGGTATCTAGAGAAAAGGGCAAGGGCAAGCAGAATATCTATTTGTAGGAGAAATAATAAAGAAAAAAGATTCTAGAAGTGATAAAGGTCAGTCTAGATCCAAATCTAGAGGAAAAAGCAAGTGTGGTGCTTTTATTGCAAAGAATATAGCCACATGAAGAGGGATTGTCCACAACGTTTTTGACAGAAAGAAAAGTAATAATCTCAGTACAACGTTGGTAGAGGAATAAGAGGAGTACATTAGAGATGTTCTCACAGTCTCCAAAGGTATAGACATTTTTTCTCATGATGAATGGATATTAGATTCAGGTTATCATGCTCATAATTTCTCTAGGAAAAAATATTTTGATATGTTCCAAAAGAAAAAGATAGGTTTTATTTCTTTGGGTAATTGGTCTACTTGTAACGTCATGGGTGTTGGGTGGTGAATATCAAGATGTTTGATAGAGTGGTTCATACTTTGAGTAGTGTGGCATATGTCCCAAAGATGGAAAGGAATTTAATATCCTTAGGTTAGTTAAACTCCAAGGGTTACAAGTATTCAGCTGCAGGTGAAAACATTAAATCACACGTGGTTGTTTAGTCCTGATGAAGGAAAAAAAGTATGATAATGGTTTATATTGTCTACTAGGGAATATGATGATTGATGGTGTCCCTTTGATCTTGACGGGTAGTTGGAAACAGGGTGCACGAAATAACAAGCGCTTGTGCAGGGTCTCTTTCGCAGTTGAGGTAGAGACAAGTATAACAGGCTTCCATGTGGTAGATGATGGTGAGATAGTTATTGTGGTTAGAGGGTACAAAACAAGGTCCCTCTTTGGATTTGACTAGGTGAGCTAACTTGGAACATCTACACATGTGCATTGACCGTGTTATGATCAAGTTAGATGGTGTCAAGACTGAATTGATTCGATGGTATGTGTAGCGGTGATTTTTCAAGGCCAATGGTTATTTGTGGTGATAGCAAACATGTTGTGATTTAGGTTCGAGGTGAATGTACATTCTAGGTATATATGGCGTAAAGTTCACTAAAAATGACAAGTATAGGTTTTCTCTAAGGTGGTCTCGGAATATGAGCCAAGGTGGAGTGTGGTGCACATGTCACAGGTTCTGTGTCTTGTCAAAGATACAGGTGTTCGTAGTATCTAGAGTTACCTTTTAGGGTTGTGTGGAGAAAATGGGAGTAGAGTTTTATGTATTATGTAGCCTTGGTAGAATTAAAACCAAGGTGGTGCTTTATTGAGACATTGTCTTTAATTAACACGGCTCCTCCTGCTGAGAGTTGTGTTGGATATTCACACAAAAACACCATAGCAGTGGTTTTGGCAAGTTAGGGTATGCTTATGTTTTAAACCCACTTTGAAAAATATGGTTTGGTAGTGGGTTAGGGCTTCTTCTCTTAAGCCGTAAGAGGGTCTTAGAAGAGAAGAGGCAGCCACAAAGCTCATTGTAATCTCTGTTCTAGCATTGTGAAAGCTCTCTAGCTGTTTTCACCCATAGACATAGGCTTTAAGCTAAACCACATTAAATCATCTTCTTCTTTATGTGATTGTTGTTTGCATTATTTTCTTCTTTTATTTTTGTTGCGCACATCTCCAAATCTAGGCTTTTGCACAACATAAAGTTTACATATCACACCAATATTTAATTTATTCAGGATGAGATGATATTTTTTCGTTATTAGTTCTAAGAGATAAAGGGGAAGAAAACCAAATGGGGGGTAGCATGACATTTGACCAAACAATGCATTAGGGATTTTGGTTCCTCTTGACATAAAGGGAAAATGGGATCTACAACAATGTTTCTTTTCAAAATATTTTCCTTGATAAGATGAGCTTCTTTGCATGCAAAGAAAACATTTAACCTTACGAGGAATTTTAAGACCCCATATCGTATTTTAATGAAGAGGTTGAGGAGTAGAAATAATTCTAATAGGGAAAGAGATGACAATGTGATTAGTAGATCTCACAGAGAAATGATCTTCATTTTTTTATAACGCCATAACAGCTAGTCTTATATATGAGAAAAACCAATAAGGAGTACATAGGATGCTATTAAAATCCTTCATAGAGATAAAACCTTTTATACAATCAAGATTTTAAGTTAAAAGCAATAAGCTCACAAACCTTTTGAATTGGCTAGGGAGGAGGGGAAGAATCAGTTAGTTAACTTGAAGTTTGTGGTTGAGGGGATTTAAGGGTTTTTCTAGATATTGATATTATCACCGGAACCAACATTCCATCTAAGACCTCTAATGAGTAAGTCCCTACATTTAATAATACTTTTTTAAGTCTAGAAGTTGTTTTGCTTCAATTTGAAATCAAGAAAGTTGTCTTTGGAGTAATAGTGGAATTTAAACAACTTGACCCAAAGATCTCCATGATTTTGGGAATTTCTCTATGCTTGTTTAATTGGGAGAGCAAGATCAAGGACATGTAAATCATAAAAGTCAAACTACCTTTTTCTTTTTTACTTCTATAAAGGAACTCTCAACTGACCCAATTAATTTTTTTGTCTTTATCCTCACTTCCCCACCAAAATTTTCCTTGGATTACATTAATAAAGTTGTAGATCTTCTTAAAAATCATAAAGCATGACATCACATTGGATGGAATAGTAAACATAGAAAAAATTAACAAAATCTCTTTACTCATAGCATCTTACCTTTCCATCCTTTCACTCTGTATTTAGGTTTAACTCTTTCTTTGGTTTAGGAGAATAATTAAATTTTATATCTTCCTATGGACGAGGGAAGACCAAGATATGTTCTAAAGTGTTAAGATTGTTTTATATGAAAGGAACTTTGGATAAGTCATTGAAATTTTCTAAGCTTCCTTGAATTAAAGATCAAATCAGATATATCATGATTAATGAGTTGACTTGAAGTTTCACTAAAATCCTTAAAGGATTCCATAATTTGGTCTATTTCAAATTTTCTAAATTTCAAAAAAGTATAACAATCATCAATGAAAAGTAGATGGAATATTGAAGGACTTTATTTCGATCCTAGAGATCTTATTATCCTTTTGTTTTAAGATGAGAGAGGTCGATTATCCTTCAACACATAAAACAAATAAGAAATGAGATAATGGATCTCTACATTTAAGATTGTGAGAAGGATATACTTTAATTTTAGGAGAGTCATTGATCAACAATCTATAAGACTCAATATAATCATAAACCCAATTTCTCCAATTTTCATTAAAACCAACTTTTTCCATCATAGTGAGGATCGTAGGCTATTCAACCCTATTAAAAGATTTTGTTTATATAAATTTTAATATCCATTTGATGGTTTTTGGATTTATTAGTCTTAAGAAACCTAAGAATTTCGTGTACAATTAGGATATTGTAGGCCTTGATTCTCACACGACGAATAGAGCCCTTTGGTAAGAGACATACCTATCGTGGGAAACATCTCACATTAACTTGGAGTTACCACTGATCTTTTCAAAGATGTGACTAGGCATCTATTTAGAAAATAAAACATTTTTTGGGTTTTGAAATTGTCAGACTCCACTTAATACTGGTCAATCCAAATGATTCTTAGGTAAGTGATTTTATTTTGAGTTGGGGAAGGTGTTAGGCACCCCACCTCATCTGCTTCCACGGTTACATACTTTAAACTGGTTATAACCTTAGGTTAGCTTAGTTTGTTTATTATCTAAGTGATTAATTTTAATTTAAGTGTATGTATATTGATGTATTGTATTTGACCTACTAACTAGTTGATAAATTCATCATGTGTATGAATATTGGGAGTTAGATGCTTATAATGAAAACAAGGGGGCTAATTAGCATATTTACAAAGAGCTGGAAAAAAAAACTATTTATGAAATAAAACTACTAACAACAAAGAATGAATGTATGGCATAGAATAACATATCAATGGTAAAGAATAAATTTAAACACCTAAAATATAACTACAAACTATTAAACTAAAAAGGAATGAGGGCCGATTCATTAAACCACCATAATTTCAACAACATGGCCTAGAAGGCTTATTCTTTATTAGTAAAGAATAAAAAGGTAGTAGCCCCCTTAGAAAAATACCCAACCCTGGGAGTCCAATGGAGTTATGAGCAAAGCTGATGCGAGAATCAATTTTTGTAAGTGACATGTGTACAATATCAATAAAAATGGTGTCACAACACAAAGAATGTACTTGACCATTGGAGCATAATTGAAAGATGTGGGCATCGGAAAATCCCCTTGCATTGTGAAAGTGTGTAATGAGTGTATGAGCTTAGCTTATATGTGGCTAAGTGTGTACGGGGCACCATGTGAGCATTGGATCCCACTTAAGGTGTGTTCGGTTATTCAATGTTGTGGACCCCCATATGCTATTGGTTATTGCAACTGAACTTGATAAGTAATCTCAAGGTGTTTACATATCCAAACTTTGTATGTGTTTAAAGGGTTTTCACTTTTCAATTTGTCACAATTTGTCGAGATCAAGTTGCATGTAGTTCTTTATGAGTGTGTGTGTGTGTGTGTGCATGCATGTGTGCATTGTTTGGAGTCAACACCAACTTTGTTTTAACAATGGAGTTGGACGTCGATGTCACGAGGCAAACCTCGCAACAAGTGGGGCTTAGTTTTTGTTGTGTATAATTCCTTATGTAGGTCTACATCCTAAGATTCTAAGTAAGTTGTTTGACTACGCTTAGGGAAGGTGTTAGACACCCCAACGTGCCCACCATTATAGCAGTTCTCTAATGCACATGTTTTTTTTTTCTATGTCCTACTACCATGGTCTTAGATTTCCAGTATGGGTGTATACTATCAAGTTCTCAATCTCAATGGTAAGCCGTGATTGACCATTCAGGATATCCAACGGCCAATCACATTTGACCATTGAGAAGGATTGGGATAGAGCTATGTGAATGTTGATTTTAAATGGGGTTATGGTCATACTTCAGAGTACCCATAGCAGTGCATTTAAACATGGTATATGACTAAAACATAGGGATGTTCTTGTTATAAAATGAAATATGCAAAGAGAAAGCATGGAAGGAATAACAACACACATAAAATCATATGCAAGGTGCATGGGAAAGGATGTATGGCTATAAACAAAAGATATTCAATGCATGATCAAGATATAGATTAAAAAAAGTAGGGTGTGTGGCTTGGACAAGGACCAAAGCTTAGAGTGGCAATATGGCGATTGTTCTGAGCTAAACAACCAGTAGTGACCCAAGGGTCCCAATGGCCAATCGTGCTTGACCTACATGACTGACCGTCCATGCGGAAAATTAACTTATCCTTGCTCCTTGGCTAATGGGTTATTCTAGCAAGTCGACATGTGGTTGGAGAGCATGGGAAGAGACACTCATAATGACATATTGAAGACTAAACATTAAAGAAAGAAAAGTTCAACAAATGTCATGTCACATCATATGCATCTTAATCACTCATGAAAAACATCTAAACTGATCTTATATTCAACAAGAATTCATGTTAATGTACATAGAGAAAACTAGAGTTAAAATAGGTAAAACAACATGTTAACGACCAATTGTCCAATTGTCAATTGTGAATGAGCAAGTAATTGATTAATAGTCAATCATACACCAA
The DNA here is from genome assembly GCA_025762735.1 of Platanus orientalis. Classification (NCBI taxonomy): domain Eukaryota; kingdom Viridiplantae; phylum Streptophyta; class Magnoliopsida; order Proteales; family Platanaceae; genus Platanus; species Platanus orientalis. The sequence goes on along the minus strand of JAOXJP010000006.1, from coordinate 14,071,937 downwards.
CCATTAGTTGTGTCATGTTAACGGTCATTCATGCCAAGCATGCAAAACTGACCATCTAAACTGAGAACACCCGGGAGTTTTTCTCTAGAGTAGTTTGGACTCCAAAAAGGAGTCCAATAAGCATGAAAAATTGAAGGGAGTTAAAACACATATAAGCTAACATTCTAGACGTAAAGAATTGCTAAATCCTAGTATGAAGGGAAGAAAAACATACAAGAAAACATGTTAAAATGACATGTTAATGATAGGAAATAGGTAGAACACCTAACTCTGCTTGTGTTGTTCTTTGGTTGAGGGCCATGGACAGAGCTTCAAAAAGCTCTACGGTAATGGAATGGGTAAGTGAAGATAGGTTTGCAGCAACTCTCCCACTAGAGCTCCAACTACAATCAGTGTAGTAGATGTTCAAGAATAGTCAACGAACCAATCGGAGTAGATGAGAGGGGAGGAGCAGAAGAGGGGAATGCATGTATGCAATTAACCCTCCATGCATCTTGAATGTTCTTCTCCACTAATTCCATAACCCTTTTAACATGTAGGGGTTCTCCTATTTGTAAAGAAAATTAGAGTTTTTGGTAGGGTTTGGATTCAAGTTCAATGGGTTAAAAGTGGATCGAATCTGAGTTAGATATGGGCGAGTTTTATTTGAGTTTTCATTTGATCAATTTTTAGTTAAATTTGGGTTTTATTTGATTTAGTTTAGGACGAATTGCAACACACCACATAGTGAGATGGTAGGGTAGATCCATGTGTAAAGGCAAAGACAAATGGGGGTTGTTATGTGTCAGCATGGTTTAAAAACTCAGAATCGGAGTCTGAATCGGTCCTGACCAATTCCCGAGTCGGATCAGCTGATTCGGACTAATTCCGAGTTGACTCAGCCAATCCGGTGCAAAAAAAAAAACCTTAAAAATTATTTTAAATTCAAAATTTGAAAATAATAAAAAAAATTTATAAATTCAAAACCGATTCCCAAGTTGGATCGCCCGATCCATAGCCGGATCGGCTGATTCCCGAGTTGGATCAGCTGAGTCAAAACAAAACCCGAGCTGACCCTTAAAATCAGATCGGTCCAGGCTGATTCCTAGTTGGATCAGCCGATCCGACTCAGAATCGATCGAGTTTTAAAACCATGTGTATCAAGGCTTATATAGGCCATGACACAGTTGGCTGTCATGTAGCATGGATAGAGAGTTGCCATGTGGTGGGGCTATGAAGGGTCATGATGGAAGCTACATAGCCCTTTGGGAGAACTAATGAGGGAGCACAATGTGGTGAGGGTGATGTGAGGTGAGACAATGGGTCTTCATTGGTTTTGGGAGAAAAAATGGGAGCACACCATGTGGCACTAAGTCATTAATGACCTTATATACTTTTGCTCAAAAGATTTTTGAAAAAATTCCTTTTTTGTTCTAGAGAAAGATGGTAAAATTTCCTATTGGAGTCTGCATGAACTATGTGGGGCTCGAGTTTCCAAACGCGTAACATCAATCAATATGTCCATTGAGCATCGGTATGCAAAGATATGTGTAGAATTATAATTTGAGTAAAAAATCATATTTTGGATATAACAAGAGGAGTAGGGAGGCGATTAAGGGCTAGAAAAAATGTTCAATTTGGTTATAATTTGGTAAGTGAATGAAATTCCAATGTATAGGAATAGACCATGTGTAATTTGAATGTATATGTGAATAGCTGACAAGTCCCTAAAAGTTATGACTCACTAGAAATAAAACACTACATTATGTTTTGTGGGACACTAGGACACCAAAAATGGGACATGAATTTGTATTTACACATTAAATTGCGTACAAGACTATCGTGACCAATTTCCTGGGAAATGTCTTTAAGGGTGAGTGCCTAGACTCTTATAGTCTAGGTTAGGTCTAATTGGCCTTTTAGGGTTTGCTGGTGTTTTTTTAGGTTTGTTGGTGTCTTTTAGGGTTTCCATCTTCTTGAATTGAATTATGGGACTGCTTCTCTCCATTCAAACCCTTCATCCTTTATACCTTTGCTTCCAAAAAACACATTTCACTCAATATGTACACCTTCTCACAAAGTCCAAGCCTACCATTGATAGTGAACCTGCACTCTTCTTCGTTCAAGGTAGCTGCTTAATAAATAAATAAATAAAAAAAGCAAAACAAAACAAATAGAGGAGTTACTAAGGAAGAACACTTCTATTTAAAGAAAATCAATCTTAGATTGTGATTTCTCTCTTACAATGTGTATTAAGGTATGAGGAATCTTGAATATATAAGATTACAATAGAATTGTAATGGGATTTGTTACAAGTTATTATGATTATTATTCTTACAAAATCATTCTAAACAAAAAATAAAAGATATTCTTATGATTGCTCACAATCTTATCTACCCAAAGATTCCTCATTTAAGGTGCAATGTATATGGATAACTAAGAGTTGTACACATCTTTCTACATTTCTTTTTGTATATACGAATCTTTCTCCATACTCTCCCTATGTACAATATCTAGAATGCCTCCTATGGCTAAGGTTTTACAAAGATGTGTTAACCACTTGATTGGATAATGAAACAAACTTAGTAATCAAAGACTTGAATGCAACTTTTTCATGAACTTAATGATATGACCCCAATATGTTTTGTTCTAGCATAAAACATAGGGTTAATTGTCACGATATTAGATTGGTGATTGTGATAAATGAACTTCAATATAAGAAATAATAAGGGATTACCAAGTGATCTCTGCAATCATTGATGCCATGGAGAAATACACATTTTCTGCACTTGATTGAGCTATGGTAAGCTATCTCTTACACTCCATGATAGACATATTTTAACGGGAAGAGTACATAATCCATTTTTTCACTGATGTGTTTATTGATAATTAGTCTAATTAGCATCTCAATATGCAAACATATTTACAGGGCTAAAATTAAATATTTATGTACCATAAGTAATTATACCTAATTAGCTTTTAAATATGCAAATAAATCTAAAGGGTTAGAATTAAATATTTGTATACCATAAGTAATTGTATCGTTGATACATCATAGTATGTGTTTAATGAGCTTTTCCATGAATTAATAACATATATGATTCACACTAAAGGAATCGGGTGATTTACAGTCAAATATTGAAGACTTCTTATAATACTCTTGTATTGTGTAGGATCATGATAAGCATAATTAACTGAAATATTTAATTTATATTGCATTTTTTATATAGAGATTGGTTTCAACCCACTGCACATATATCATACTTAGTATGAGAGAGATGTAAACTATCATCAAATTGTGTCAATTCAATCCCAAGGAAATAGTGTATGAACCCAGTGTTCTTCATTGCAAATTCCTTTCCTACATAAATGGTTGATAGATTACTCTAGAAAAGCTTGATTATCTCCTGTCACAATCATATTGTCAACATATAAAATAATAATTAAAGTGCCTTGATTATTGTGATAAACAAACATAGATGAGTCAACTTCACTGCAATAAAACCCAACTGTCAGCAAATAATCACTAAAGCGGTCAAATCAATCTCAAGGAGCTTGACAAAGTCCATATAAAGTTTTGCTTAAGAAACAACATTATTGGGCTGGTTAGATCTATGAAGCTTGGTGGTTGTTTCATGTAGACTGGTTGTAAGTGTTTGTGAAGACATGCATTCTTACCATCAAGTTGGCTTGTATCCCTACCATTCATTGTAGTAATAGTAAGAAGCATTATGATGCAACCTAGCTTGATCACATGTGACAAGGTTTTCAAGAAATCTAAACCCTCAAATTGACTATTCCCTTTTGCAACAAGAAAGGCTTTAATTCTTTCAAGACTGCCATTTGTTTTGATCTTTGCTTTGTATACCCACTACCCAATATGTTCATATCAGGGGAGTGGTACGAATTCCCAAATTCTGTTATGATAGAGGGCATCAATTTCCTCTAGCATAGCTATAGTTCAATATGGATGTTTGAGAGTCAATTTAATGGTCTCTGGTTTTGTATCTATATATCTTAACATGGACTAAATTAGCATACTTACAATTGGGCTTCATAATGTCTAGTCATGACTATATCATGATCACGCGGTCTATATCAATAATTTGTTGAGATGATGCTGAAACAATAATAGATTGTAGTGACCATATGTGTCATTTGAAGATGGATTTTGGTCACATCTCTAATTATATATATATGATCATATAGAGTTCGATGGATATGAATCAACTAAGTTATCATTTAATGGAGAATCGGATTGTTGTACATCTAATACAGAATATGATATAGGATTATCATCACCTTGATCAATAGGTGGACTAGTTGTATTAAGATTATCAAAAGCTACTATAAGTGAATTATTTATGTTTTTTTTTTTTGGAAAAGATACGCATATTGAGAAATCATCTACATTCTACCCAAAACCGTTTGAGCGCATGAGAATGGGCCAATATTATGAGGCCTGACTTTGTAATATTTTGTTGCATACACTCAACTAACCCATTTTGCTTTGGAGTATTTGGGTATGACACATGATGAAGGATTTTTTATGAACCCCCTTCTCTATCGGATTGGAAAACTTTTAGTTTTGTATTAAATTATCATTCCACAAAGGCCAAAAAAAATTTAGAAAGCACCAATTTTTTTTGACTTTTTCTTAAGTTGATCTAATCAAGTAAATCTCATGCACTCACCAACAGAAATATATATAAATAAAAAAATTAAGAAAATAGAGCGGGTGTTGGATCCCATAGATCTGAATGAATCACAATCGATGGTTAAGTAGAAAAATTCCTTGAAAAACGAAATGGCAAAGGACAGGTCTTTCTTATTTGACAACTATCACAGATAATATCACTTATGTTCCAAGAACTATCATATCTATTTAGATACTGAACCACTTTTGATCGTGGATGGCCCTACTGCCAATGCAATATCTTCTTTGTTGCTGCATGATTTTTATCAAAAAAGAGAGCTTGCAGTTTCGGTACATCCAAAGGCAAACAAATCACCCTTCCTAATGCCTTCCATCATGATTCTCCTAGTACGTACATCTGTAATTAATTAAAAATCTGCCATCCAAAATTCAAAAACACATGAAAAGTCATGTCATCCTCTAGATGGACCACCTCTTAAATGGACCACATCCGAAAACATTGTTACTTATATAATCTTCACAATCCAATAATTACCTTATTTTGACTATCATAAGAGCTGGGAAAACCATCCTCTTGGTGTGATTTAGGGGCTATGGTCTCATTGTAGGGCTTAAACTCTGACAACTAATATCAAAACATTTTCAATTTGGCCACATACTCTATCCTTATTCTCTTCCATGAACCAAAGGCCAAAAAAAAAACTCTCAAGTTTACTATAACCAATGGTAAATGTTTGTTGGAACATTTCCACATCCATGGGAACTAGGATTCTTTCAGGCTCCGTCTGTTCATCCGAAGTTGGACCAAATCCGATGGATTCCATCTCTGGATTCCAATGATGAGATGTTTTCAAGTTGTCTGTTTGCCCGGGATTAAAAACCCTCGAGAACCGTGTAAATCCGATGGAAAGCAAATTACCTTGCGAGAGTAGCTTTCCATTTCCATCTCAAAAGGTCCGATTTATTCACAAATCTGACGGAAACATTCACACAAATCGTTTGGCCGTTGCCTCTCCCGGGGAAAAAAAACCCTCCACGCTTCCCTTCTTCCACTGTCTCTCGCTCTATTGTCTACTTTGGTCCCGCCATGGACCAAGCTTATGATTTAAATCTTCAAAGTGAGTGTTCTTTTAAGGGTTTCACTTTTCAATAGAGAGCGATCGACAAGGCAAAGAAGAACAGAGAAAGACAAAGGTTTCTATTTTGAAAAGGCATGGGAGAATCAGCTTGTCTATCACGCTTCAGGCACTTCCCGTGAAACCAAAGAGGTAAGCATAAAAGAGTGGGAAAAAAAAAAGAAGAAGATAATATTTCATTTCTTTTTTCAAGTTTATGTTAATGGGGTTTGGTATGATTTAAGGGGAAATACCTCTTTTTTCAAGTTAATGTTAATGGGTATTTCAAGAGGTAAGCATAAAGTCAGATTTGTTGGTTCGTGCATTTCTTGCATTTGATGTCGAAGCAACTGAATTTTACCACC
>JAOXJP010000006.1:14028368-14047906 GCA_025762735.1 Platanus orientalis | reverse complement strand
GTATTTTTGGAATAGAATTAGATGAGGTGTGCTTACAAAAACTTGAGGTGCGAATATAAGCTCCCTTCATAATATATATGTTGAATGCTTGAAAATCAGCTAAATGTTTGGATTTTCATGTGTAAGTGTATTTTGATGACTTCTTTTAATTATTGCCAATGATATATTCTTCTCTATTTAACATGCTTCTATTTAAATAATTATGTGATTATGTATGCTCTCTTATATGTATGACTGTGTTGTATGTTGAATTGTGGGAAATCCTAATTTTTGAACTATCCTACTTACTGAGTTTATGAAACTGATCCAAACAATTTACCAAACTTGTCAAGAGTCCTAACCAAAGACTGGAACAATAGGAGTAAAGTTTCAATGTAGTTTGATCACCAACAATCAGATGGTTGACATATTATACTTACAAAATTCTTATAGATAAAGAGTTATATACTAAGATATATGATATGCAGCTCTGTATTGGACCTATATGATTTATTATTATTATTATCATATTATGCAATTTATTAATTTATTTGGATGGGATGGATAGATGGATGTTAATTGATGGATGTTTGTTGTTGGGTGAATAGCTGGAGTGATGAATATGGATGTTGTTGGGAGTCTTTTATATCTATTGCCTACCAGATATTTACATGTTAAATAAGCAGGGTTACTATTTATCCCATGTGTCCACTTTACAGTGGTTGTGTTGTCAAACTTTCTTACGAAATTTTAGGTGGATTCCTCCTCTCACCAACCCACATATTGTGAGAAAGACGAAAGAAGATAATCTGCCACGTCATAGATCTCGATGTGTATCTAGGAATTTGGGGCATGACACAAACAATCAATATTAAACCATGCAGTCATAGTTGAACGCAGAAAGATATCAGAGCAACATGGATGTATTGGGTCAATTGAGAGTTGGAGATCATAAGAGATTTGTCACTTTAGACTTCTTCTTTTTTTTTTTTTTTTTGGTCTTTTTGTTTTTGTTTTTGTTTTTCCTTTTTTTTCTTTTTTGGATCTGGTAGTTTAGACTTTGAAAACTGGAAAATGAAAAGAATCAATTGTATTTATATTATATGGTATACTAATTACAACAATGAGATCAGTTAGAGTAACTAGACCTAATACAATACATAAATACACATTTTTCAGATGTTAATAAATAGAAAAAATTACATATGCTTCTTTTTTCTTGGAAGAATTGGTTGAATTTGCAGGTGTCTGCTGAATGCCTCATTGAAAAGAAAGCGTGTCTGGAAGGCCGAAATGATCGGAAGCCATGCCAGTACCGCTATCGGTGCAAAAATCACAACACCCATTCCATAGTCGTAAGCTTGAGCAAGGACCAGCACAAACTGCCATAATACAGAATCCTCTATCTTGGGCCTTACAGCTTGTGCAATCTGTACAAACACCCAAGTATTAACTAATGGACGTATCATGATGCATATTATGTTTTTTGTATTTCAATTAACTAAACTTACCAACAGCAAACCCCATCCTGTGGGTATAAATGCAAAACAGCACACAATTAAGTCCATCACAGACAGTTTACAGATGACATAGAGAGTTATTATAGTAGATAGCACACCCAGGAAGAGAACTGCTTTAAGAATCCGGAACAGAATGGGATAATTAGCACTAAGCCGTTGCCGCCCCTCATTTATTGCCTGTATACAGCAAGTGGAAGTCATGTTACTGTGCAAATGAAGAAACACCCTATAGTAGCATAAGCAAACTACTCATTCCTTATCTGACTACTATAGAAGGTAACCATTTATAAGAAAAATATCATCACACATTCAACATGGGCACATGCTGGGAGTTGGCACCTAACTCTGCCAGAAACCATAAATATCTCCAATCTCTTTTTAATGTTATTGGTTAAAGGTTTCATGCAAGAATTTACTCCTTTTTAGTTTCTCCCAAAGAATTTCCCCAGCCAAAAAATCTTCTGAGTGAGATTTCTTTGTGTTCACTGTAAATTATTCCAAGTTTATCTAGATGCTTAGAATGTCACAATTTTATGCATGTAGGCTGGTGAAGTAATTCATAGTCTTAATATATATGCAAGGATGGATGAAATTTTACCTTGACTAACAGGAAGAATGTGGCAATTACAAGCCACGAGAGCAGATAAACAAGAAAATTTTTGTTATCTTGTGATATGTCAAGGTGATAAACCAGTCCATACTGGTAAATGAAAAATCGCAGAGAAAGAAGTATTTCAACCATTTTAGCACTCATTCCTGAATGTCGAAGATGACTCTGCTCATCATTCCACCAAGACTCCCAGCTCTTATCCTGTTGTACTCCTATGCCTCCCTCATTTTTGAACCACTTATTCCAGTCCTTCCAGTCTTCCGTGATTTTTCCCCAATTAAAGCCAGATGGATTAAACAAAAATGGTGCAAACAGCCAGGTTGTCAACATGAACCAGATGGAATATGTGATTAGCACGTATGTCATGCTGCTCACATAGGAGTGCCTAAACATATTGTAAACAATTAACAGTAGCAGCAGTTCAAATCCTTTCACAAAGTGGCTGCGCGAGTATAACCTATAATTCTCAGTGAAGGTTGCATGAAACACCACAACTTTACGGCCAGTAGGTCTGTACTTGGCACCTCCATGAAGAATTGTTCGACCATAATAGTGGGATTTTGTTCCGAAGGAGAAAGTGAAGAAAACAGCGGCCAACTGCAACTGCATGAGGACAAAATCTTTGAAGGCTGTAAGAAATCCTCTCTCCAGTCCAATCTCCATCACCATTGGTAAGCCTGTTAAGAGTCCGAGCTGAATGAATGATTGGGATGCAAGAGCTGTTTCCAAAGATTCAATGTTCTGCATTCTAGCCTCAACAAGGAGTGCTCTCTCCAATCCACTAAGTATCAGGTACAGCTGTCCGTACAGGAACACATAAATCCCAATTACTGATAGCTGCACAAGTTTGGCAACAGAAAAGTGATAAATAAACAGAATAGAACAGTAAGAAAATTCAACTCATGCAGCATACAAATCAAAACAGGTAACAGTCACCAATTACCACAAACAAGAAAAAACAGAGAACAGTAGCACAAGAAAATGTTACCACTGAGATAATCTAGATATCCTATTCTGCTAATTCTCAGAAGTCCCAATGCCATATATTTCGAGATGGAAGCTCAAAAATTTCTAGATGCCATGTTTCGGCTGGAAATATACAAGAAATGGTGTTTATTTAATTCAAAGTCTATTCTGAGCAAATTTTCATGATGACTTAATAATTCCAAGTCATCATGAATTCTTCTCCACCAGCTCAAGTGCCTAGTTGGGCCTTTTTTTTTATTTTATAGCATAATTAGGGCTGCACACAGGGCTGGGCCAGCCTGAGCTTAGCCTGGCTTAAGTTTAGGCACAATAGGGCCCTGGCCTGAGTTTAAGTCAGGAATTAAGGCTTGGGCCACACTTGGGCTGGCCATGGTCTGGCCCAGCCCGAGACCTAATTCCAAGGCTAGAGGCCTGAGACTTCATAGATTAGAATCATTAGATATATAGGATTTTTTGTTTAAGTTTTAGTTTTTTGGTAAGGTGCTAATGGACCTTAGGCTGGTTCGAGACCTGAAGATTTTAGCTAGGTTGTGCAGGGCCATTCAATATGAGTTTTCCTGAGCCCAGGCCTGTAATAGACAACAATGGACCCTGCCCCAGGCCCACCAAGGCCCGGCCTGGAACCCAATCCATGCACATTCCTATGCATAATTGGCAGATAACACGGAGAAGCCAACAATCAGCTATTTTCTCCCGGCTGGAAAGTGTGCTAAGACTAAATTTGTTGCTAAAACCATACTACTGCTCTGACTGAAATAGGGAAGTGAGAAGTCAATATCAAAGAGCTTCTTCAAATTCTAATAAAAAATTTTCAAGGAGGAACTTCCCAGGCATAGACAAAATACCAGGCTATTGAAGTAAAATCCAACTGTTGTAAAGTAACAGGATAGCATCCGGAAAAAATCAAACCGACGTCCAAGGCGATATATGTCACGGCTAAGAGTCTGTTCACTGTTTCCATTTGCTACTTTAGCTTCGAACTTTGAAATCTGGTTTATGCCTACATCCCGCCCTTTTCCAATTTGCATATACTCATGGTATGTAACATATCCCCGTCGTAATATGGAATTAAATCCTACAAGAAATCAGATGATCAGTTACTGCAGATGAGGGTCAACTATATGATTAAAAAAACAAGTGAATCTATTAATACCAGCAAAAACATCCTCGCTTAAGTTAATGGTCTTTGATGCTTTGCTTATGCCACCCCTTGTCAAGTGAAATATCCTATCAAATAAATCTGGATGGCCGTAGTGGAATCGAACCCTGGACAGAAAAATAATGTGAAAAGGAAAAAAAAAAATAGAGAAAACACATTTTAACACTTTAGCAACAGTTTAAGGAATATCACCCAAATGTTTCAACATAAAGAATGATATAGATGCACCAGAAAAATTGGAATACAAAAACCAATGCAATTTTAAAAGATAGATATTACATCATCAAGCAAAAGTATTATGAAATATCGAAATTAAGTTTTCTTGGAACCTCATGCCTAGAAAATTTAAAAACTTGAACTTGTAGAAATAGAGCATTCCTTACCTCAAAGGATTGGCTAGAAGCCTTTGACCAATGGTTACGAAACTAGTCTCTTGGTAAGACATGAACCAAGCCAAAGATGAAACACTGCATTTAGGGAAACAACCATGTAAAGTTCCTGGAGTGTACATTTCAAATATAAATGAGGTAAAATCTTATTATCATAGTAGTATCAAAATATTATATGTATATGTGCATCAGCTGAAGTAGATGTTTGTATGGCTAGTCATTTTCTTATATTTTTCTCTTCCTAGGTAGTTATCAGGCTTATATAGGTCTTATGCTCCATACAATAAAGTGTGTGTGTGTGCTACCCAATGGAAACTTCTATTTTTAAGCTTTCTCAAGCAATGCCTAGTACTTCACAAATTACTTATCTTCAACTATTACAGTATCAAGCCTAGATCAAGGCTAGGTCCAAGTCAATAAACTATTGGAAATTCACCTTTCTTCCCGCTAAGACTAAAACTGCATAATTTTCAAAATTCATTTTTTATTCTTACCTTTTTGACTTTCTTTTCTCTCTCTGCCTTTTTGTCCTAGTTGATGCACGTTGCATCAAGGTTTAAAATCTCATTATCGCGTCCCGTATTGAGGCTTGGGAAGACGGAGACGTCTTGCAGCTTATCATGGGGTGACGGAGTAAGAAATTGGGAGATAGTGAGAAACGGGGGAAAAACTAGTCAAATGAAGGAATTTTGATATGAAACTTTAGAATTTAATAGAATAAACACTAATACACACTTAGAAATCATTAAATATAAGAAACAACCATCTATGATGGTTGGGAGAACCGTCACCCTCATAACATACGTTGTCGCCTATGGAATCTATGGAAAAACTATGTAAGCCTTGGAATTTCTGAATGAAACTTTATGAAATGTTATAATAAGCATCATTAAACACTTATAAATTATTATACTTCATTACACACTTGGGTATCAATAGTTGGGAATCGGTACCCTCGTGACACACGTTGTTGTGCATGTTTAAAATTTTAAGTGTTAGAGGTTGATAAATAACACTACACATTGCACAATAAAGCTACAAATCCATAAACATAATACATAATCAATGATACAAATGTATAACTCAAACAATAATGTCATTCTCATTCATTGGTAATACAAAGTATTACAGAAGTACAACTACAAGTGTATAATAGTAAAATTGTAAAACTGAAGAAATATAATATAATGAGATAGAAAATAGTATGAGAATCTACCAGTGCCAATACTGCTGCCAAGTGCCAACTAGTTCAATCCTCATCAATATGCATCTACATGACATAGAGTTCAAAAAGTTCTACACTTCTACATAACATGTTTAATGTAATTTTCTGATTATTATTATTTTTTTTTTATAAAAAATATAAAAAACATAGTAGAATTAAGAGAGACATACTTTGTATGTTTCAATATGTTCAAATATGCTTTTTGAAAATTTTCATATTTTTTGGCATTTTTCGGTTTTTTTAATTTTTTAATTATTAAATAAATACAAAAAATATTTTATTTTCAGAAATCTACCAAAGTGACCTATTATGTGCAAAATGAGATTTAGTATGTCATAGAAAAAAATTAGACCAAACAATGCCTATTTCATATAATTTTTTGAATTTTCTTTATTTTTTTTATTTTGTCGAAAAAACAAATTTTTTTATCCGATTTTTTTTGCATGAATGTGTAGATCTATCACAAATTTATAACATCTAAAAAATATTCAAGAATTAAAGAAGAAATAGAGAGATTACAAAAGTTTTTTACGAGATTTAGGGTTTCGGGTTTGATCATTCGATCTAGCTCAAATCAATGTTTTCAATCGAAATGGCCTCAAGTGGAGTTCTTGATTTTTCTTAAGGAAGCTAAATTTATCAATAAACAACAAAAAAATAGATTTTTACGTGATTTTTAAAGGTTGTGATATGGGTAGGGAGTTTCTGTTGTGAGACGCGATATACCTTGTATCGCGAGACACATGCGTCCCCAATCATTTTAAGCCAAAAAAAGCCTAAAATGGCACCCGTGTGGCGAGACACGTGCGAGAGGCGCAAGATATCTTGCGATACAGGTGTATTTTTGGGAGATTTCGAATACCAGGTACATCTTGTCTCCTAGGCCTGCGAGCTCGAGACATCTCGTGTGAGATTTTGAACTATGAACTGCATAATATTCAAAAGGTTGGTGTCACACATTATATTTTCTTGTTTAACTTGACAATCTTAACTGTGTTATTTGCATTAGAATAACATGATTCAATAATCTAATAGGGGTATTTTCTTTTACTGAATTTTAGTAGCATGTCTATTAATATACTATTATTTCACATGTATAAACAATAAATACAATAGGAGAGAGAGATAAGGACCTCTCACGTTTTCCTCAAAAATCCCTAATTCTCTCTCCTTTTCCCTCTTTCCTTCATCTTCTTCTCCAATAAACCCTACTCTAACAAACCTTTATTCAAATCAACTTGGTATCAGATCAAGGAGGAAATAGTGAGATCCAAAGACAAGAAGCAATGCTGTTGTTAGTATGGATCATTATAGTAGGCAGTGGAAATAAAAACTAAACCAGGTGATATAGCATATCTCTTCATATAGTATTGATATTCCCCCCTTTTTTTAATGATCCATAGATAGGTATTTTTTTTTCTTCATAAAAAATAAAAAAAATCCTAATCTGAGTGAATAGTGTGGTGCGTGGGATTGGAGGTTTATAGATCATGTTGGCTGGTACTACTTGATTCCTGTGAATGCTTGAAATCCATTATGTTTGGCTTTATTCTAATCACATAAGTATTGGAGATGCAGTAAAGAATATTGGCATTATGTTTACCACCCCCTACTTCTTTCCAAAATTTGGCTTGTTTTTGGATACGTGTGGCAGTGGTCTGTTGATCTGTATGTCAGAATGGTGTTTTGTGCTTGGGATTATGGTATGATGGTTGAGGGGTGTCTTGTTATTGTTTTGACTCTAGTGACTACTGCTGAACTATCAAGAACATAGAGTCCTTGATTCTCATGGCCTCTATCAATTATCATTATTATTATTTTGTTTCCAAGTCCTAAAAAATACAATGAGATGGAAAGAAAGTAACACAACAATTCAAGGTCTCAGTGAGTTGACTAACATGTAACAAATTTAATGGAAAGTTTGGAACATAGAAGAAAGGGGTATAGTAAGTGAGACAAAAATGGAACTTTTAATAGCCACTGAAGAGAAAGACCCATCTGTTACTAGTATTGTCTTTCTTAGAGTATACTTTAAATGATAAGCACAAAAAAGGTGTACCAGTCATATGATTTAGAGCATCCAAATCAATGATCCAGGAATGACTGGGTGAGGCACTGTGAGAATAGATTGTAGAACGGGAGCAAGGAGAGAATGGGGTATATGTAGTGATCTGATCCTTTAACTATGCCATGGGTCTACATTGAGACTCCATCTCCTCTCGTAGAAAATATAGATCATTTGGTTGGTTCATACCATGGTTCCAAATTTCGATATCGATGCATATTTCGTCAAAGGGTGCTATCGTTTCAAAGTATTGGAATATATATTTATATATATATTTTTGATTAATCTAAAATAAATTTTAACAATGTATTAAGTTATTGACTAAGGGTATTAAATAATTCAAGTTATTAATTAATATAATTATTAAGATAGTACATTATTAATGTGTTAAATAATAGAATTCTTAAGTTATCAAAGTAATAAAGAGGGTGTTATGATAATTACATCCATAACTCTCTTCCACTGTAATAAAAGAATAAAAAGCCCTAATGGGCTGTTTGATACCGAGAGAGGTGAGAGATGCAGATAGGGAGTGTGAGAGAGAAGGGGGTTGGATTTGGCATGTACCTCCGGCTGCTAATGGCTCCAGTGATGAGAGGTGAAGAAGACAGTGACATCCGGCAAATCAAATGGTGGCGATATACCTATAAGATTTTTTATTTTTATTCTTCTTCTCTTCTTTCTTCCTCTCTTTCATCTTAATCTTCTTTTTCTTTTCCTTCTTTGTTATTTGTGACTTAGAACTGTCCTTATACAATATTTCTGTATATTTTGCAAAATATCCCGAAATTTTGATGAAATTTGGGAAATATAGGATTCCCCATGTTTTTCATTTCAACCCTCCAATTTTTCTGAAATTTTGGTGAAATTTCATCAAAATTTCGAACCATGGTTCATACTAGGGTGACTTCCTCCTACTTTATCATAGTAGCTCAATGCTGACTCAAACACAATTATCCACCTCTACTGATTTCACCACAAGCTTTGTTGACTCAAGGCTATAAACACCTCACTGAAGGCAGCTCCAGTTCTATACAGCTCTAATACATAACTGAAGAGGTTCATAGACAAAAAACACTCTCAGTCATCAACATAAACACGATACAGCTGTCATTTCTTACTTCTCTCCCTCATGAGTAATCTCTACACTATGATAAAGTATCTTAACTTCCTAAATCCAATAAACTGATATGTTTTCAATAACTCAAACATTCTATTATGAGGCTACAACAGTACCAGAACGTAGAAATGGGAACGCACAGTATTTCACACGGCTACACCAAGATCACTTATCCAACAATAATATGATAACTGGCCTCAAACATACCTCTGTTCACACATCACAATCAAAGAACAACTTTCCCTCGCAATCGCAAGGTCCACCACTTCCAACAATCACAGCACACCACAACAACTTTACTGCACTAATTCAAGACCATACAGTCCATATCCAAGAGAGTCCAGAATAGGACAACTCCCAAAAAAAGAAATAGCAACCGATATCCTTGCTTCAATTACCAAACCACAATACCAAAACATTCGAAAAGGAGCTTCCAAATGGTTCCAACTGGATATCTTATTAGTGATATCCCAGTTCCTAGTAAGTTAGAACTGGGATATTCCAAGTGGGAAACAGAGAATGATGCTTCCTTCTATGCTTCTAAACATAAGTAGTAATTATTTTTTTCCTGTCTACTGAAAAGGAATAGTTAACTTATTAAGGTAAATAGTATAATTTAGAAGAGAGAAGAATGAAGAAAGAAGAGAGAAGAAGAGGAAAAGAATGGAAGAATAGACCAAATCGTCATGAGAGATTAGGGATTCTCTGTATACAAGTAGCCTTATTTATTATAAAGAAAGGGGTAATTACAATAACACCCTTGGTATATACTTTATGCTGAATATACCCTTAAGACATATGTAAATGACACCATACCCTTTAGGCTATCCTGATAACACTCCCCCTCAAACTAGTATGTAGATATCATGCATACCAAGCTTGCTTACTATATTTTTGAAGTGAGGATTGTTGAGACCTTTGGTAAACACATCAGCCAGCTAGTACTTAGTCTGGAAAAATGGCATATAGATCTATCTAGATTACAACTTCTCCCTTATAAAGTGCCGGTCCACGTATTTATGTTTTGTCTAGTCATGTTGTACATGGTTGTGAGCTATGCTGATAGCTGCCTTCTTGTCACAATAAAGTTTCATTGGTCCTAAAGTAATGAACCATAGCTCTTTTAGTAACCCCTGTATCCACAGTAGCTCACAAATGCTATGCGTCACGGTACAAAATTCAACCTCTACACTGGAATGGGCCACAACTGGTTGTTTCTTGCTATACCAAGTGACTAAATTATCCCTAACAAAGGTGCAATATCCAGATGTAGATCGTCTATCAGTCACAAAACCATCCCAATCTGTATCTGAAAAAGCTTCTACCCATTAGTGTCCTTTTTTAAGTACCGAAGGCCCCTACATGCAACCTCTAGATGCATTGTAGTAGGTGCATGCATGAACTAGCTGATCACTCCCACTGCATAAGTGATTTCAGGATATGTCAAAGAAAAATAATTCAACTTTCCCACAAGTCTCTAATATTGGCCCACATCAAGTAATCTTTGTCCCTCATCTTTCTTAAACTTGTAATTTGAGTCAATAGGTGTTTCACAAGAACAGAAACCATCGACCCTGTTTTTTGAAGCATCTAGAACATAGTTTTGTTGAGACATAAAGATACCTTTCTTGGATCTGGCAACTTCAACAATTATAAGGTACAGAATATTGAAGGTGATCCGTAGATTGATGCAGGGAGGTGCCACAGATCAGTGAGGAAGTTGATTTATCTCTCACTAACTAAACCTGGTATCTCTTATGCTGTTGGAATTATCAGTCATTTTATGCATGCCCCAACTAATATACATCTGATGGCCACTTAACGTGTTCTTCAGTATTTGAAAAAGAATTCAGGTAAAGGACTCTTGTACAAAAAGACGAGTAGTCTTAAAGTTAAGGCATATACAAGCATAGGTTAACCAAGATCTATTTAAATAAGAGATCTATATCAGGTTACTGCACATTTGTAGGTGGAAATTTTGTCACATGTAGAAAAAAAAACAGTCAGTGGTGGCAAGGTCGAGTGCAGAGGCCGAGTTTAGATCTATGGACCATGGGATTTATGCATTCTAATGGCGCTACAGAAGATGTTGACTAAGTTGGGATTTCACATTTAAGGTCCAAAGAACTTGTACTATGAAAACAAGGCAGCAATTAGTATTGCATACAACCCAGTCCAACATGATTGATTACACAATAAATTATATTTTGAGCTTGATCGGCATTTTATAAAAAAAAGCTACAGTCTAGGATTTTTTGCACACCTTTGTAGACCAAGTGGACATTTTCACAAAAGGTTGAGAATTTCCTTATTTTTAAAGATGTCACTAAGCTAGGTATGAGTGATATATATGATACTAGTTCGAGGGGAGTGTAGGAAAATATGTACATATGTTTGAGGGTATACTTGAAATATCACATATAGAGTACTATTGTGAATACTTATATTTCTTCAAAGAGTATAAATACATTGAGTGTGAGAGAGAGATTCAATTCTCTCCATACTTATTTTAAAATCTTCCCTCTTTCTCTTCTTTTTCTCTCTTTCTTCCTTAATCCTCCTTTTCATCACCGAACCCTGGAAACCCTATAATCAAGAGATCTACGTTCAATTTAATAAATCTTATCTGTCTTGATGAGAACAATGTTCTCATCACCAAACCCTAGAAACCCTAAAATCAAGATCTACATTAAGTTTGACAACTTTGTCATGATGAGCGTAATGTTTTGAGATGTTCAAACCTTTTAGTGATCTCAAGATACAATAGTGTTATTGTATCTTGAACACAAGAAGTTATTCTCCACTCCATAATATCTTAGAAGCATTGAAGACAGAGATAATGCACAATCTACTTCACATTTAAATGCCACCCCTCCTAATCAATGGTTTAATGGGAGTGACAACAACAATGATCTAGTCATACAATTGCCTACAATTCTTAAGCTTAAGGAGGATATTATGTTTTTCACGATACTATTGTTCCCACTGACAACGAAGGTTATCAAGAGTACGTTATCAAATGGAAGGGAAGACTGAAGTTAGACTGCACATGGATCACAACAGAAGAGTTCCAACAACTCAGTTCGGACTTATACAAGGAATACCACATCTTTAACTCACTAGGGTCAAGCTCTTCCAAGCTTGGGATAGTTGACAGAAATCCTAAACAACTTTTGAAAACTTATTCTAGGAGAATAAAGGCTAATCAACAAGTCTTGATATAGCATGAAGATGGTCTTGGGATGTCCTTTGAGATCAGTTATGATTTTATGTTTCTTCTTTACATTTTTTTTGGGTAGCCAGGGGTATTTTGTCATTTTATAAGTTAGATGAGGTGTCCGGCCATTAGGTTTTGTTATTTGAGTCTTATTTAAGTGCTTCTAAAATTTCATAGCTTTGGGTCAAGTTGGTAGGGAGTTATAGAGGTTTGTTACTCACTATTGTGTGCAGGGGTAGTATTATGTATTTTCCCAATAGAGATGAATGCTCCCTGTATTGGAACGTATAAATAGTTCTTAAAATCTCAATTTTAGGGATGGTAGAATGAATATTGATTATTGGTTTCTATTGTTGTTTGGTTGAATGATTCCCAAACCCAGGAGTGACCTTCTGTTCCTTGAATCCCTGGCCCAAAATTCTAGAGAGAGAGAGAGAGAGGTAACTAGTCAACCGAGCATCCTTCTACACATGGCTACGATAGGCACCGGCAGTTTGCTGATGCCGGAAGAGGAGGATGACAATGGTTCTCAGATCCAAGATGTAGCACCTCAAGATCTATTGCTGGATTGTGTTACAATCAGAAGCAAGTACCAGCTCTACACAGGTGGTCACCACGATCCTCTTTGGGGGATTGATACCTGTTTCAGCAAGAATGAACATGTTGGGAAGCCGTCGATCAGGGTGGAGGAGATAATTGATCATCATGCTTCCCATGCAGAGAAGCTATTGGGGAGAGGTACGGGAGGAAATAAGGAGCAGGCATCCAGCAAGCCTGATGTATCCAGATGAACTGTTAATGACATGGATCACTCGGTGCCAGATATGAGAATGGAGGAGCTAATGTCTCTGAACGATGGACAAAAACATGCTGGTTTGGAGACATCACACATAGGCATGCTTCAAGTTGATCTACGAAGGAGACATACTCAGATGTCTGATACTGCTGTTGGCCGGATACGCATTGGAGAATAGCAGAGGATATAGATAAATTTAAATGCCGGTTGGCAGCAGAATATGGGGCAACCACTTTATGGGAGCAGGGCTAGACCTGGTGAGGATCTGGGTCACTGGAATAACACAACTCCAGGGACATTTGCCGGTGAAACCTTACATGGAAAGCTACAGGCAGACATTCCATATGGGTAGGATGGACACCTGGAGAGTAGATGGCGGAAGTGTGTTGACTACTTCCCAAAAGAGCCGAGCTTGGGTATGGTAACTTGTGGAAATGGATATTTACAAGGAAAGATGAGTCATGCAACTTCTATTGGGCATTAAAGAATTAGGAAACCAAGAAAAGGAAAGAATTCAAAATGGGACAACTGGCAACATTCAAAATGGAAGTGTGGTGGAAGAGAGGCAAGCTGACAAGGAAAACTTAGATTTGTATACAACTGGAGATGGCATCTTACGTGGCAATGTAACAAATCTGGAAACCCAATGTGCAGATGCGACAAGTCTGAATCAGCAAGCTGGCATAGATGGTTCAAATGGAGATAATTTGGAAGGAAGTCATGGTATTGCACCACCTCAGCAGCTGAACATGGAAGGGGTTCCTCATAAAATGCCCCTTCATTACTTGGCGAAACAGAGTATGGAAGGTGACACCCCCATTTTGGAAGAAGCTGATATGAGAGATTTGTCAAATGCTGGACACACTCCATATCTTGGGGCTGGTCTGCACACAACGTGGGAAGTAAATATGGCAAGACAAGATAGCTCGGTTGGCATGGACTTGAAATATTAAATGCAGGCAATCAAAGAGTAGAGGTTGTCAATATTCCTCGAAATAGTGCAGATACACCTGATCAGAATAATGCTGATGTGGCACTTAATGCAATCTCAGTGGGACAAAAAGATGATCTGGACGTGAGAACAAAACCAGTAACTTGGAGATCATTATTTGGCGAATGTCAGGTTGGAGAGGAAGTACAGAAGCTGGAGTTTTTGAGCCAATGCTTGATAATGAGGAAGTAGTGGCTTGGTGTCCAAAGAAACTAAGTGAAAATGAGACTGAGAAATGGAGAACCACCTTGGTTGGGCAGTTCTTGGGGAGAAGGCCAAGTTATAAGTATGTTCAAGAGACTATTCAAAGGCTTTGGAAAATGAAGGGGAGTTTAGATGTGCATCTAATTGAGGAGGGAATATTCATCTTCAAATTCAGCTGTAATGAAGATATGGAAATGGTGCTTGAAGGGGGACCATGGCAGATAGCTTGCAAGCCTCTAATCCTAAGGCTTTGGCATAGACGCTTGGAGATTAAAAAGCTAACTCTTAATACATTACCATTATGGATTTCTCTCCCAGGACTTCCATTTGAATACTGATCAGCTGAGGCACTAAGCAGGATTGGCAGTGTGTTAGGTAAGCCCCTATATATGGTCAAATACATCAAGTGAAGAATAGATTATCATATGCTCATTAGTTTGTGGAGATGGATGCAGAGGAGTTGAAAGACACAATCACTATTCTGACAGAGGAAGGTGACAAGGTTGTTCAAAAGGTGTTATATGACTGAAAACCCATCAGATGTACAGAATGTAAGTGCTTTGGACAAGGAAATAATTAATGCCCAAAGCAGGCTAAGCAGGTAAAGGTTAAACAGATGTGGGTTGCAAAGAACACCAGTACAGGTCATCAAGAAGAGGACAATGATCCAGGAAAAGAAGCTACAAACCGAAAACAACCATCTAGAGTGGAGGAATCCCAATCTAAATTGGAGAATAATCTGGAACAACAAAACAAATTTGGTGTATTGGCAGACATGGGAGATGACATAGAGACAGGAGAGAAGAAGGATGACATGGAAGAAGGAGAAATAAATCAGGATATGCCACGGTATGTAGACAATGATGGAAGCATCGGACAAATGATGAAAGATTCAAGTCAAATTGAGTCACATGTTGAAGAAAGCATTGAACGGGTAGAGTCTACATACCCCAAGCAAGAGGGAAATAGCATGAATTCAACAACTAACTCACCCGGCCTCATCAAAAGTTTTACAAGCCTCCAACACACAATCTGACCTAATCAGGGAAAGCTCACATCACGAAGGGGTCCAATTGAAAAAACCTAAGCCCTATGGATGTGGTGGTAGAAAAGCAAGTGGTTTGATATTTCCAAGAGTTACTCAATGATTAAAATTTTAACTTGGAATACAAGGGGATTGAATTCCCCAGAAAAACAAAGAGAAGTGGTAAATGTGAAAAATGAGCATAACCCTGTGATTTGCATATTGGTGGAGACGAGTTAAAAGTAAAAATAGAGATAAGACTTTGCAGAAGTCTTTCTCACAATGGACATGTATTGATAACTATTTGATGCATGACAATTGCAGAATATGGGTTTTATATAAAAATGAATGTCAAAGTTGACATTATCCAGATTACCCAACAGGTGATTACATGTAGTTTTGAACTGGTGAAGAGCAGACAAAAGTTTGTTGGTTCAGCAGTATATGCATTTAATAGCCAGGAGGAATTAGCAATGATTAAGAGTTCAATATTTAAACCTTGGATTATTGCTGGTGATTTCAATTGCATCAGATACATCCAAGAGAAGAGGGGTAGAAAAGCTCCAAATGAAAGTGCTATGGAAGAATTCAATGACTGCATTGGAGAGATTGAAGTTCAAGATCTGAAGTGGAGTGGGGAACAATTCACATGGAGTAACAAGCAACAAGGATCAGATAGAGTGGACAGAAAGTTGGACAGAGTGTTGGTGAATGGGGAGTGGCTCACAAGTTTTACAAGATCTGAAACAGGGTTTTTGCAGGCAGGGATATCAGACCATAGTCCATCAATAACAACAATAATGAAGAAGGAGCTAGGATGGCCGAAACCCTTTAAATTCTTTGATATGTGGATTGAGATGGAAGAATTTCAAGTAGTGCAAAAGGCATGGGGGACAGATGTGCATGGGACTCCAACGTTTAAAGTAGTGCAAAAATTGAAGGCTGTTAAAATGGCACTAAAGGAGGGAATCAGGCAAGAGTGGGTAATGTAAATCAGAAAGTAATGATGCAAGACAAACAATGATGAGAGCCCAAGCTGAAGCTAATGCTGATAACACAAATGTGATTTTGGCAGAAAGAGAGAAGATGGCCACAAAAGAATACAAGAATATTCTAAAGGTTGAGGAAAGTTTCTTGAAGCAAAAATTTAGAGTGAAGTGATTGCAATTGGGAGACACAAACAATAAGTTTTTTTCACAGATCTTTGGTAATCATCTTCTAAGCATAAAAACCCAATCAGGTGATGTCCCGAACAAGGAAGTGGGCAATAGAAATGAAGCTGAAGCCCACTTCAAGAATTGTCTTGCTCCTGAGACTGCCCTCAGTAAAGAAAATCAGCAAGGACATACTCAATAGCAGCCCCATATGAAGCTGAATAATTTTCTGTGATCCATATTGTCAGCCGAAGTTACATATAGAGAAATAGAGGAAGCAATATTCTCTTGCAAGTCAGGAAAAGTTCCAGAGCCTGATGGGTTCACCTTGGAGTTCTTGAAGTCATCATGGGGTACTATAAAAGATGATGTTACTACAGCCATAAAGGACTTTTTCCAGTTAGGAAGAATATTGCAGGAGATTAATTCAACATTCTAATGCTTGATTCCAAAGTCATCTTCAGCATCAGCATTCAATGAATTTCGTCCCATCGCCCTTTGCAACCTCATGTACAAGTTTATCACCAAGATTATCACAAGAAGGATATGAAAGGAGGCTCATATTCTGGTAAATAAAAATTAATCAGCTTTTATCCAGGGCAGATCCATATGTGATAATATTCTAACATGCCATGAAGTAGTTCGGGTATTTGAGAGAAAAGGTCATAGCCTTGCTTCCTTGTTTAAGATTGACTTAAAGAAGGCTTATGACTCTGTTTCCTGGAGTTTTATTGAGGAAGTGTTGGACAAGATGGGATTCCCACAGTGCTTTATATCATGGGTGATGTCATGCATTACTACAACAAAATTTTCGGTGATCATCAATGGTTCACCTGCAGGATCCTTCCCAAGTAAGAGAGGAATAAGGCAGGGTGATCCAATGTCAGCTTACTTATTCACTCTAGTGATGGAGGCATTTACATGCATGATGAATGAGAAGGTGTCAACGAATGAAATCAAGCTTATTCTGAATTACGAAGGGCTTAACCTATCCCACCTCATGTTTGTCGATGACTTGGTCATATTCTGCAAGGCCGCGAAACAATCAGTGCAGACAGTGAAAGATGTGCTCACCAACCTTGCCCGCATGTCTAGGCTTTTTACTAACAATTCAAAATCAATTCAAGTTTTTGCAGGTACCTCGGAGGATGTAGCAAATAGATTGAAGTCCATCACTGGATTTCAAGAAGGAACTTTTCCACTGACATATTTTGGAGTTCCCATGGTAGCAGGAAAGCTCTCACACAGATTGCAGCTCCATTGTTGATAAGATAAAGAAGCAGCTAGACAGTTGGAAGACAAGAACCTTATCCTATGGAGGTAGACTACAACTCATCAAATCGGTTCTCTGAGGTAATTATATTTACTGGGCCAGAATATTTGGGCTACCAGGATGGACAATTAAGAATATAGAGGGCCTATTTGCAAAATTCCTATGGACAGAATCAAGATTAAGCAGGAACATGCATCCCGTTAGTTGAGAGGAAGGTGAGTTAGATATTAGACGAATCAAGGAGATGAATTATGCAGGTATTTTAAAGCAAATTAGGTGTTGCTTCAAAAAATAAGATAGCTTATGGGTGAAATGGATACATAACAAATACTTGAAGCAAGACTCTATTTGGACTGTTAAAGAATGCAAGGATTGTTCGTGGGTTTGAATGGAGATCTTGAAACAAAGACGACTTGCAGAACCTTATGTTCAATCTTTGATTGGGAATGGGAGTAATACTAGACTTTGGTTTGATAAATGGAACCCAGAAAGAATTCTTATCCAAAGATTTGGGGAACGGATAAGACATAACGCTAGAATGGATAGACTAAGTATAGTGGTTACTATCTTACATAATGGGGTGTGGTTTCCTAGAATAAGTTCACCTTCCCTAATGCAAGCATGGGGTCAACTAGAGGAGATAGAAAGACTACATCGTATGGTTGAGGAAAAGATGGTGTGGACAGGGACGTCACAGGGGAAATTCACCTTTACATCAGCTTGGAACACATTAAGAGAAAGGAACGGGAGGGTGGATTGGAACAACAGTGTGTTTATCTAACAATATACCCAAGCATAGCTTCTTGACTTAGAGGATCCTACTAAATAGACTTCCAGCACAGAGTAGATTGTGCAAGTTGGGAATACTTCGACACTCTCAATGTTGTTTTTGTTGGAATGCAAGGGAGAATCTGCAGCACTTGTACTTCCAATGCAAGTTTACAAAAACCATGTGGAAGACTATTCTTATAATGCTAAGTCCAAGGGAAATAAGAGTGAAACAATGGCCAATGGAACTAAAGTGGATCCAAAAAAGATTTGAAGGCTAGAACTTAGAGGACACAGTGGGGAAACTTGCATTCAACAGTACACTTCATCATATATGGAATAAGCAGAATAACAGGCTGCTAAACAACTCCAGTAAGTTGGGCCAAGAAATAACTAAAGTGGTGATTTTTGATACTCAAGTTAAAGCTGAAGGGATGGGAAAGAAATGTGGGAATAATAGATTTGGCCATTACATTGCTACTACATAGAATCTTCAATGTGAGGATGAGACACCCCGGGTAAATTATTGTGGATGGATCAGACCAGATTCATGATATATTTCATTAAATATGAATGGTGTTGTTGAGAATTCCCGGGCTGGGTATGGTGGTTTATTTAGAGATGAGCAAGGGAGAGCTATTAAGGCTTATATGGGATGCACCAGAATTCAATATATTGCTTGTAATGAGATGTGGGCTATTCTTCAAAGAATCAAGTTGGCTAACAAATGTGGCTTCAAATAGATCCAAGTAAATTCTGATTCACTTCTTATAACACCCTGCACAAGTTTCATGCAATTCGTAGGATCATAAATGCATAATTGATAACTAATAATTTTGATATAGTTAGTTTTGGTATTAGTGGTATTTCATAACATAAAAGTGAAAGAAAATTTTAATTAAACATAGAAGGGAGAATAAGACAATAACAAGTCAAGGACATGACAAGTTTTAAAGTTGTTATAGACAACAGATTTTGAGTACAACAACAACAACAACAACAAACAGCCTTATCCCAACTATTTGGGGTCGGCTACACGAATCCTGTTCCGCCATTC
>JAOXJP010000006.1:13976917-13993729 GCA_025762735.1 Platanus orientalis | reverse complement strand
TTTTTTACTACTTTATTAAGTTTATTCACTTTATTGTACTGTAGTTGAAATTATTGATCATAAGTTATTGTTATTTAACTTCCCACTAGTAATCAATTATTGTACAAATGCTTATTGGTTGTAGACTTCTTATTTACTACTTACTTGTAATCACTTATGCATCTATTATTTTCATTTCATTTAATAGTCATTTCATAACATTTTTTTTTAATGGTTTGAAGTTACTTCTAAATTGTACTTTACTTACTTCTCAATTGCTTCTTACTCATTCTCCAAATGTTTCTTAAATCGGTTTTCGCTTCTCGCTTCCCAAGGATTTATTAAGTCTCGCTTCCCGCTTCTTGTTTACGCTTCTCGCTCTGGTAACTACGATCCGAACTACAATTTACAACTGTAAAATTTGATGGTAGAAATTATTTGTCGTGGTTCAAATCCTCCCTTTATTTATATTAAAGGATAAGGAGGACTATTTGACAGGTGAGATAGAGATTCCTTCTCCTGGAGACCCTGAATACCATAAGTGGAAGACGGAGAATGCCTAAGTCATGGGCTGGTTGCTGAATTTTATGAAGCCTGAAAATAGTGGGCATAATTTGTTTATTTGGAGTTTCAAATCAATATCATACATTATAGAAGTGGATCAAATGCGGTTGAAGTTAGTATAATAGCATAGAAGTAAAGAACCAAACCAAACAACACGAGTTGGATCCCTAGGCATCAATCCCAAAATGTAAAACTGGCCATGACTTCTTCAAAACATAACGAAATTGAATGGGAATTATCCCAATAGATTGTAAACACAAAAACAATCATAGAGGTAGCAATCTAAGAGCTTAACAAGGGCTGAAATAGACCTTATCTACATAAACATCAAATTTTGAAAAATCTGATGAAAAACACTAAAAAAATCACCAAAATACAAGAACCCACTTAAATGGCCTCAAATCTACGAGAAAACACTCCAGCAAGACCAAGAGATCTAGGAGCTACCATTTTGAGTACTTCAAAGCCGACGTCATTGTACGGAATAAGAGAGATTATGATGAAGCATGCATATAGGTTAGCGAGTATGTGCACAGGAGATAGGAATAAAATTGATAAAGTAATAGAGAAAAATAAAGAAGATTCCTACTCGCAAGTTCACATGCTAATTTAGGCAATTATTCAAATTAGTTTCATATGCAATAAAGGAATTAGGGCTTATAGAAATTAATAAGCAAGTAAATACCTAATTAACATGCTTAGATTATCAATAAGATACAAAAAATTTAATAATGAGGCTAGTATAGGTGAAACCAGAAAAGTGCCTAAATTAGGCCCAAAAATCAAAGAAATTGGTCAAATAATTTCAGGAATGATGTAAGAGGTCTACAGATGGGTTTAATAATATAATTAGACAACCAAGATCTTGTATTAGGGTTTTGTTTAGGGCAGTAGATAATAATCTCAGGTCCAGGTCATATGCCACAACATGTCAAAAGTGCATACTGTCAAAATTTTGAAAAGAGAGTCAAATAGGAGAAAGAGTACATGAATCTGATGTCAAATGCCTCCTTGGTGATGTTGAAGATGTTTGTTATCAATCTCTAGGCTCAGAAATCGTTTTTTTTTAAGATTTAAAAAATTTTGAAAATTTTTTCTCTCCTCCAGTAAGTGCCGCTAGTCCCTTTTTTTTCAAAGTGGGACCAACCAGCTAGGGTTGTCCAAGGATTGGGAAAACCCTGGAAAAGACCAACTAGTCAAAGTCCTTAAGGGCTGAAAGTTTTATCAAATTTCGTACAAAGGCTTTTTAGGCACTGTTCATGCCTGGGATTTCTTCTAACAGCGATAAATTTTGTAATTTTCAAATTTGTGATGGTTGGTTGCTTCTTGAAGGATTGTAAGGATGTCAGGAGTGGGCTGGAGAAGATCCTATCTTCAAAGCTACTGTTGTTTGAGAACTGGAGGAGATCTCATGCAGACACCCTGATTCAGGTGTTCACACCTAGGAGCTAAGTCCAGCCATTATAACTTAAAAAAATTAGCATGTTGATGCTATATTCCTCTCCTTGTAAGAATCGTATGGGAGTTTATTCTCTCTCAGAGAAATCCATTCTTCGAAAACTTGATTGACGGAGGAACAGTAGTGATTCTCGTGCACTCTATTCTGAAAGGGATTCATGCTTGTAGCTGGTTCCAAGCCTTGGAAACTCTTCCAATCAGCAACATATGAAGTAGGGGATGCTTTGAAGGTGTCGTTCAGCAATAAGGAAGCCTCTAGAATAGCTACTGCAATCAAAACTTCAAAATCTGACTGTTGGTAGTTGATTTCTTCAACAAACATAGGTTCAGCATAATAAGCTCAAGTAAACATAAGACAAAACTATTAAAAAAGAGATAGAACCTTTAATCCATGGAGAAGGGAGTGGCCTCCACCACTAGCGTTAAACTAGGTGGAACCTAGACCTATTTTAGGGTTTTAGGGTTCTTCAACTTCAACCGAAAGCCAGAGGAAAAATAGAAAACATAAGTCAAAACATGAAAGTTTTCAATATTATTGCATAGCATTATTGACTGGTCGTGGGCTTTATAAATAGAGTCTCACGGTCAGGTTTAGTACAAAAAATAGCAACCTGACAATAAAGCCCCTCTCTCTACTAATCCCACAACCAAAATAGCCCTAAACTGCGAAAAATAATAAAAATACCCCTACATAACACTTAATGACTAAAGTAGCCTCACTACATGTAACATGAAATAAAAAGAATATGTAAAATAAAGAAAACTTCCTAATGGAACCATAGCAAGGGTGCAATCCTCTTGCATCACCTTTGATAAAACCTGAAACTCCCGCCTGGACCTAATGTCCTCATTAGATTAAGGAAATAATAGACTACGTATGGAGAGTGATTTAATACTCTCACATACTTTTCATAAATTATAAAAGAGGAATACAATACAAGAATACATGAGAAGGGTATTTACAAGTATACCCTTATACAATACTAGACATATTTACCCTTATATGTATGATCACATACACATCACTTTTTTAAGGGATTTAGTTATTTTTTGCGTTTTATCTTTTTAGGAAGTCTAGTTAGAGTGAGAGATAAGCTTGGAATGTAAAGTCTATATAAAGGCTTTGTACCTCAGAATTTTATGATATTGAATGATGAATTGATCATTGATTTCAAGGCTACAGTTGCTTTGTTCTCTAGTGTGACTCTAGAATCTTGAAGGTGTAATGCTTCCAACCTTAGGTATGACTCCTACGATGTCATTGATGTGACTCCATTGGTATTTTCTTCTCTTTCTCTATTCTTTTTTTCTATTATTTTCTTTTTATCACAAATTATTTATTAAAGAACCAAATCAAAGACTTTTTGTCCTATATCAGTTTGGTATCAGAGCTTTTGATCCCGCATTAGCTTGGTATCAGAGCAAAGCTTGGGAAATGGTTTTCAATACTAGGCTACATTTGTTTTTCCTTCTGGGAAGGCAATCAAGGTTGTGATTAGTGACAGGTATGAGGAGAACTTGATTTCTACAAGATTTGTTGAGGAAATCCTACAAGATCCTATAGATGAAGGCTATTGTTGATATGTTGATAAAGGTTTCACTATTCAATTCAAACAAGGCAAATACATCGATGGTGGTGAATGCAGAGCCTTTCCATTGAAAAACAACTAAGTGATTCTAGGAAAGCAATGAATTGATAAAAGGAAGGCTAATTTTGATGAGGAGACACATACCTTAAAGATAATTATGGCATGTGGTATCGACTAATGATTCAACAATCTTCTCCAATGGTGCAACTACGATGTAAAAAAAAAAAGAGAGAACAAAGAAAAAGAAAAAAAGATTGTCTACAAAGTTGATGATGAGCTAAACCTTCTTCACTAATTCAACCACAAAGTTTGAATGAGCAAATGGATGCCTTCAATAAACTAGTTTTGCAAGAGCCGATACAACAAGATGATAAAGTATACACTCCTCTTTTAAAAGAGTAAAAGGAATTTTTTGAACAACAACCCCTTGATGTGTCCAAGAAAGTTAGTGAGTTGTTATCCGATCATCTTGATGTAATACAAAATGAACAACTTGAAGAAACATATTATAAGATTTTTCAAAGACAATCCATTAAAGCTATTTATTGGGAAAAGGTTCGACATCAGAGAATTCATCATAGACATGCTACAATTTTAATCTCTCAAAGTCATCTAATGGTGTTTGATTCTTCGTCACTATAAACTCGAGGACGATTTTTTTTTAACCAGGGGAAAATGATGCAGAACAAGAAATAGCCCATACCCAGATTTAATGGGTTATGTAGAGGTATTTTTGAAATTTTGGGTTTAATATTTTTGCTTGGAAAAAAAAATTATTTTGTCAATTTTAGGTTGATCTAGATTAGATTCTTGTCAATTATTTTAAAGATTATTATTTATTTTAAAGAAAGTGGAAAATCTATTTCCGTCACTTTTCTAGGGGCCTTATTTTGGGAGGTCAAAATTTACCCATTCCGCTTGATTTTGGTGTCTTTTGAAAGGCTATTCAGTTACCTTTCCAACGAGACCAATAGTTGAGAATCAGATGTGATTTGAGGAAGTTATGGCCAATATACAGGCAAGGTATCACTTTGTGAAGGGATTTGATTATTTTTAGAGTTTTAATGTTTTTAGGAAGTCTAGTTGGAATGAGTTGGAAAACTTGGAATGTAAAATCTATATATATGTTTTGTAACTCAGAATTTTATGATATTAAATGAGGAATCGATTATTAATTTCAATGCTACAGTTGCTTTTTCTCTTGTGAGACACCAAAATCTTGAAGATGTGATGTTTTAAACCCTAGATGTGACTCCTAAGAGGCCATTGGCATGACTCCATTGACATTTTCTTCTCTTTCTCTATTTTTTTCTGCTATTTTCTTTTTACCACAAATTATTTATTAAAGAACGAGATCATCATCCTACATCAATGGCTCTCTAGTGGGTCTCTTCCGCATTAGTGGTGTTTACGGTAATGAGATCCTCTCTCCCTTTTCCTCTTCATTACAGCGACAAAAGCTTTAAGCAAGTTGGTGGAAAGGACTTGCTGATAGGGGTTTAGTTGAGGGTTTTCTAGTAAGCAGGGGAGGCCCTTCTTTGAAGCTTGAAGCCACTCCAATCTGCCGATTACTTGCTCTTTTTTGCAAAGTTGAGGATGAAAAGATGAAAATCCTTAGGTGCATTCTGCTCTGAGGCAGTCAAGGATCTAAAGATCAACTTGCAAAAGAGTAAGTTATTTGGGGTAGGAGAAAGACAGTGTGTGGATACACTGGCAGATATTCTTGGATGTGAAGTGGGTCAGTTTCTTTCTATTTTTTCTTGGCTTACCTCTTGGAGTTCAATACCTTTCCAAGGCCATTTGGGGTTGAAAGGACAGAAAAGAATGTCCAGTTGGAAGGGCAAATACCATTCTAAAGGGGGAGAGATCACCAAGATCAATAGTGTTCTTTCGAGCCTTTTGATAAACTATTCATTCCATTTTACCATTCCAGCATTAGTGCCAAGAGGACACGTAAAGCTGCACAAGGATTACCTATGGAACATCTCAACTGGAGAACAGAAGTGTCAGCTCATGGATTGTAATTCCATCTGCCATCCTTGGAATAGTGGAGGTTGGGGTATCAAACCATTGCAAATTATGAATTGAGCATATTATTAGGAAATACTTATGGACATTTGGTGAAGAAATAGTTACTCTTTGGAGACAGATCATGGAATTTAAGTACTGTTGTAGAGGTAGCATATAGAACAGCACTTTGGTTGAGCAAGTTATGGCACTTCTGTTCAGAAAGGTTTCTCTAAAGTTAAATGATGAATTCCTTCCAAAAAAAAAAGTTTCCAGTTGGAATGGATCCAGAGTGCACTTTTGGACCGACATTTGGAGAGGTGAGACAAATAAAGCAGAGTCCTTTCCTGCACTATGGAACATCACAACCAACAAAGAGGCTACAGTCCAAGGTTGTGTGGAGTTTAAAGATGGTCAAAGCTGTTGGTGTCCCAGATTTAAAAGAAACCTCAACGATTGGGAGATCGAAGGGGTGTCAGATCTCCAAGCATGCCTTCAAGACATGATGATTTCCAGTACAAGGGATGATAGAAGATCTTTCTACAATGCAGTGGCTCCCATTGCTGCTGGCCAGATCCCAGCTCACTTTCTTTGGAGATCCCATGCTCCTTCCAAGGAAGCTTTCTCACTGTGGCTGGCAATCCAAGACAAGATTCTAGCAGGGGATCACTTGGTGTCAAGAGGGCATCATATTCCCACCAGATGTTTGTGACTTCGAGAAGAGGAAACAGCTAACCACTTATTCATTGTTCTACAATGACAAGCTTGTGCAGTTTATTCCAAAACAACTTTGGAATGGTGTGGGTGATGCATTTTCACCAACTCAATGTGGAAAACCTCTGGCTTTGGATTCCTACAGCCACCACTAGCTGGAAGGAATGCCTTTGTGCTTGTGGAGACTTTTACTGTTTAGCATTT
This sequence comes from Platanus orientalis, assembly GCA_025762735.1. NCBI lineage: Eukaryota > Viridiplantae > Streptophyta > Magnoliopsida > Proteales > Platanaceae > Platanus > Platanus orientalis. The sequence goes on along the minus strand of JAOXJP010000006.1, from coordinate 13,987,214 downwards.
GTTGGAGAATATAGATTGAACGCAATATCTTCAAAGGCCAAAAAACGAAGCAGACAAAAGTGAAGAATATGAAGATTGCAACCCTTTTATTTTATTGGTCCTCTCAGTTAGGGCTTTCAATGGATCGAATACGAATCGGATATAGGCATACGGTATTTGTAATTGTTTATTTAATCAAATATCGGATTGAATACGAATCGGATATAGGCATAAGGTATTTTATTTGTTTATTTAATCAAATATCGGATCAAATTTGAATATTTTTCAGATATTTACAAAAACAGTAAGGACCTATGAATTATAGAGATAGAAGACAACTGATAGATCAATGAGAGAATGGGGAACTGGCTACTGGGAGCTTTCTTTCATTCAAATTGGGAAAGGGAGATGAGAAATGGATTAAGGCTATCGTATTCTTATGTTGTATTCTACATAACATGTCATACAACACTATGATATAAATATTAGTTATATATTAATTTCAACGGATTCAAATATTTAATCAAATAATTGAATCAGATTATCGATGCATTCAAATTGAATGTTAGCGGATCAAACACGAATCAAATACGGATAATTATCGGATAGTTGACAGCCCTACTCTCAGTTAGATGTATTTAAGGGAATCCACTTCCAGGATTTCATGTTTGATTGGGATAACCTGGTATTTGGTCTTTTGAATTCCTAGTAATCTCCTTGATTTTGTATTCATCATACAAGCCATTTCTTTTAATTAACTACCTTTACTTTATCACGCAAAAAAAAAAAGATTAAATAGAGGGCAGACTCAAAGACCAAGCACCATGAAAGGATAAAAAAAACGTGGAATACACAATTGGATTAACATTGAACAACCTATAAACCATCCACCTAATATCTTGAAGATCAAATGCATCTAGATTCATAAAGACCTCAAGGTCAAGCATATGCAAGGAAAACACTGTGAACAGAGAAACTAGGTTCACATTGAACAATCATTTATGATTCTTCCTAACATCAAATGCACACCAGTTTCACAAATTCCCCCAAACCTACACAAACATTAGCAAAGAGATAAGGTTACCTCAGTGTCATCTATCCTGAACCACATGCCTTGCATATCTTTCACATACGACACATAATGCCCAGAAAATGATGCATTCAATGTATCCAAATGCACAACAACTGCATACAGCATATAAAGGGGAGGGCTATCGTCTGTCCCAGTCATGAATGGGATCATGTCCAGCATGTCCGGAAAAGTGATGCATTTATTTATTTTTCCATACCTCCCCTCCTGACAAAGCAAAACCCACAGTTCAAAAATCAGTAAGTCAAATATTGGGCAGTTAACAAATAAACTAAATAAATTTTGGCCATCAAAAAATCTCTTTCAAAAGGTATAAAACAGGAATAAATTTTGGGCAGTTAACAAATATTAGCAACACTTTACAAAAAGAAACAAAAAACACAAATATCAGAGACACAGAACAAAAGAATTAAATAATGGTTTTAGTGTGAAACATGGCAAACACCAAAATAATACTATTTGCTACTAACTCGGAGTAGAGCTAAAACTTGGCCAATTTACTGATACATTTAAGTTTACGGTGACTAGACTGAGTCACTTAAATGGGTATTTTATATTGATATACAACCAAGACAACTCAACTGTCACTAAATTAGGTGCGAGTCAAAACAAAATTCTAAACCCTGAGGCAGAAACCAATCTGTTGGACGCATGAAGACTCTAACTAAAGATCAATGAATCAAATTAGCAATATGGACCTAACTGATAACAGTATTTCCAAAAGTCATACCTGGAATCTCTTCAAAACTATGGTAAGGATGTTTGGTGCTTCATGTATGCTCAACTGCTTTCGGGCTTTAACATATGTGGCACACCTTTAATAAAAATATACAAAAGATAGTAAGTTGTTCAACCTTAGATGATTACATGGAATTAATAAGACCTACATGACATGGGAAGAGTTTCCAAGAGACTAAAATAAAGTCATCAGACCTTCCACATCTGTACATGTTTTCTCCATCCAAATCCTCAGGGGCTGTAAAATGACTAAGCGCATCCTCCAGCGAGTTAACCCAACCATGTATCTCTAATGTAAGATCCATAATGTTTTCATATCGTTCAGACTCATGATGACAACTCAGACATTTGACCTAGAATCCATGGGGAACGTACTATTAGTGATCTTAGACATGAGGAGAATAGCGGCAACAGGACAGGAATATCTCACAATTCAGAAACCAGATAGATATTGCAAGGAAATGAAAAAACACAATAATCACCTTTGATCTAATGTGACCCCCAAAAGTATGTTGTATGAACGTAGTTTCTTGCAAGCTTGAATCAACTTGCTTCTCAGTGCCAAGCCCCTTAAGGCATATAGATTGCATAGATGTAACTAGAAGCCTGGATATAGAAAGCTTGACAAAATTATTTTAAAAAACTCTTGTCAAACTGGAAAAGAGCAACCAGAAAATTTATCATTTGTTGATCAAAATATGAAGATCTAAAAAATGATCTATGATATTACTATCCCAAAAATTGGCATCTACATGTTGACATACCTTAGAAATTCATGAGCATCTTCCTGACTTCCACCACCCATTTGGCAACCAATACTCCGCATGTGCAAAAGGATTCTATCAGGAGACAAAGGGCCTCCAGATTCTCTTAACATCATTACATGCTGCTCGAGTTCACACATGAGGCACCAATCTTTCACACAGCCTAACATACATAGAATAGATAAGAGGATATCACTTGTCTCCAAACAAGCTAGCATCAAATTTACTCATTTACAGCTAAGAACAGTATTGATATGAAAAATGCATGTGAGTACAGATTCTTGAATGTGATCTCTGAAGCAAGTAGACGATGAGGGGCTTTGTGCAGGTCAAACATTGCAATACAGCATTGGCATAACAACTGCAAGATTAAAAACAAGGGAAAAAAAAAAAGGTTAGTCAACTATAATTACAGATAAGATGCCAAGAAACCAGATGGCCAACACTGGCAATTAAAAACTGGCCTGGACCAAACGGTCCAAGTGTCCGACACATCAACTGTTCATGGTTACATTTGTATTGATCCCCAGACTGTCTGAGTAAAACTGTTGAGAAGTCAGCAAAGCGCTAAACATTTAGGTGACACTATTGAACCATTCGGCAATTCCAAAAACCAGTCAAATTTAGATCCAACACTCGGGTCTAAAGTCTTAAAACTCTGTTGGGAATCAAACACTCAGGTCGAGCTCTTCTCAGATGCTGCCACACCATGCCTTCACTGATGGGAATTCTCTGGCCCTGGAATCACAACCAGGGAGGAAGCTTCCAACCTTGGCAAAAATCTGTCATCTTCCCACTGATGAAGGAAATGCAAATAACTTAAAGCTGTAAGTTAATTATTGTTATTATGTTCTTTTTTTTTTTTTTTTTTTTTTTTTTTGTTTTGGTAGGAGGGGGAGGGATTAGAATCATGCTCTCATACTTAACACCATTGATTGCTGATTCTCCCTACATAAAATATTCTCTTTTTATTCTTTGTTATTTCTTATGGATCACAATGGCATGAGTATGCAACTGAGCAGTAGTGAACCTTTCTTTTTCTTCTCTTTTTTTTTTTTTTTTTTTTACTTAAGAAAGAATACGCTTATAAGTAACCCACATACAAAATAAAAAGTGAGAAACTGTAGCATCACAAACAAGGACCAATGTTGGTAGCATTTTTTACTCAAACTTCCCTATCTCTTGTCTGGGTATGGATGATCAATTTTCACCACTTTCCAATCAGATTAATATTTAGTTTATTTGATTAGCATACAAGCCATTACTGGACTCTACATTCTAAGTTCATGGGAGAACTTTGTTTTTTAATAAAAGGGCAACTCCCCTGTACAGGGCGGATTGAATATGATGAAATCTCGAAAAATATTCTATGGTGTACAATATGAACCAGCCTAACTATCAACACAAAAAAGTTAACCCAGCTAACTAAAGGATCTGTAGGAAGCAACATGTTATGATATTTTTTTATGAATACCTGTTCCTGTAGTTTAGAAGGCCTCTAGGAGACAAGTCAAAGACTTCACATTGAAAAAATCTTACAAATTCTTCATAAGGGAACAGCACCTGAGGCATTAGAATAGAAGAGCAAGAAAGAAAGCTTTCATTCATATCTCCAGAATTAGTAAAATGAACAAACAATTCACTCATCAAGGGGTGTACATGTAATTGGAAAGCAAACCTTATTTTTCTTGCGACTACCACTGGTAACCCTGCAGGCATCTTGTATAGGAAGTTTACGTAACTTTCTTAGACCCATTATCCCCAGGACTCCAGTGTCTGGCACAACATTGTTGTCTTTTGCAGGGGCGGTCATGAAAGCACCTGCTGGAAGGTCTTCTGCATAAGAAAATATAGCATTAGGTACCACAACCGCCTGCAGGTTGAAAGAAGCATGCATCCACATAGACTATGAAGAAAGACCAATAAAACCCACTTGATTTATATGCCATGTGCCCTTTCCTCTCTATCCCTGTGGATGTGTTTTCTCTTGATGTTTTCAACGTTGATCTTGGTGAGACAGAAATTTTAGGTTCTAAAGGATGCAACACACTCTTAGATTTAAAAGAGCTCAAGTATATTGCTTCACTATCATAATTCAATCCCTCCCTAAGGAAATCGCTTCTGTCTGAAGTGATGTCCATTTCGACTTCATGTGAGTTTGTCTTGTTTTTCTCTGAAAATAATGAGCCTCCTGTACTAGAATCACTGCTTGATTCAAATATACATCCGATTTGGTCTCCTAACTTATGATTTACATGATTGGCACTGCTTGGAGCGATTTGTCCTTTGACAATATCAGGAGGGCTGTTGATGTTATGCTTTTCTTTGATTTCTTCTGATGATGCAACCAAGTTGTCACTTCCTAACTGAAGTCATCAGAGTATGATGGTTAGGAGATGCACCAGAATGAAAGAAAAGTAATACTATCTAAAGTAACCAAGTTAAATTTAATTACCTTATGCGTTAGAGAAGCCTTCTTGGATGGGATGACATTATACAAGGTTGGACTATTGACCCAACTGCTGTAGGCTTCTTCAGAAGATCCAAATAAAGAAGCATCTTCTCTTTTCAGGATACTTCTGTTTGACTTACTAGAAACCTTTTTTAGAAGCTTTTTCTCCATCATGGAAACCTGACATGTTTCATTTGTGGAAGTAGTGGTAGAAGCAGTGGCAGTGCTGATATGAGGAAGATTTGGTGTATCCAGAGGGGCACCATCTGACATTGGCTGTTCGCTCTCATATCTGTAGATGAGTGAATTCAGATTCTCATTTGGCAGAGCCCTCTCATGAACAGATTCTTTAATTGAGGCAGGCTTGGAAGATGAATTTAAGCTCTCCAGATGCCAACATTCTTCCTTGTGACCTTGCCTCCAATGAATTATTTGACACTTTGCCGAACTACAAATGGTTAATCAGTTCAAGAACTATAGAAGGAAGAACAAGAAGGTCCAAGTTGTGTAGCAAAATTACTCTGAAAGTGAGTTACAAGTGTATGACAAATAAGGAAGGCAGTCTATATAAGTTTATAGAATATATTATAAGTGTATAATATATAAGAAAGGCAGTCTATATAAGTTTATAGAATACATGTGTGTATGCATCATCTGTCTTAAGAATATTTTGCATACCTAATTACCCAAATCTTAAATTCTCAAGTAAAAGAGTAATCTTTAATATTTCCAATTAAGTGATGGTACAACAGCATGGTTTGAAATAACAATATCAATGTGCACATAAGTGACCCTAAATTAGAAAAAGTACCTCATATCGTATAACTTGTTTTTGGTAATGTTAAATACCAATTATCGTATTGTTATTGTCAAAATAAGCTAAAGAAAACTAAATCATGCTAAGATAAGCCATTATACCAACACTTTATTAAGTGCTTTGACAAGATAACTTTAAAATAATAATATTACTGTCACACCATTTATACCAAAACTGAACAGCACATTTGGTCATAGATGTGCAAATAAAAGGCTGATCTATATGGAAGATCAGGAGTGGTTAATCATATAAAATGTAGGAAACTAATAACTTAACCGAAAGAGAAATGAAAGTTCATTCTCAATATTTGTGTTTCTTATCATTTTTATAGCCGGATGAGAGGATGAAATTGTTTAATGAAAACATATAGAAGGTTGAAAAAGAAGCTGTAATCTCTTCTTAAAAAATTATGTGGAGCCCGAAGTGATCATTTTTATAGCAGCTTTCACTCAAAAGAGGAGAAATTGTCTTTTGACCCTTGCACAGTTTTCTTGAATTAGAACCTTTTTCCCATTTATACCAAATCTAATGCATTCGCATTTACTTAACAAAGGGGCCTCAAGTAGCATTGTATTGTCATACATTCCAAAATATCCTAATGCATCACACATGGTTTCAAAACTCAGATCATTGGATCGGATCGTTCAGGCCCAAAACCGATCCGGGATCAGATCGGATTGTGGATCGTTCGGTCTGAAACCGATCCAATGCCAAAAAAATCCTAAAAATTCATATGTATTCTTATAATACTTTCTATAAGAATTTTAAATGAAAAAAAAAATTATTTCTAGGTATATTAGGTGCATCATACATGAATAAACACTGTTACCGTGTTACAAGCATATGTAAAGATCAAAATTGTACATTTCATAAGCAAGCATCCAATATGATTACTTCTAGACTTCTAGTGCATAAAAACCAAGCCATATACAATAACATATAAATAATGATGAACATAATGTTGAATGCATCATACATATACAAACAAGGTTTCGAGGCTCGTATAAGTTCAAGATTGTAGTTTACTTAATCAAACATCCAATATGATTACATCTTACGCATAAAAGCTAAACTATATATAATATCATATGAATAAAGATATAATAATAATACATGATTCGTTGTTTTAGCCAATGAGTTGGTGAAGATTGATCTAGCCTTGTTCGGATCCCTTCTACTATGGGGGTGGTGGGGGTGTGGGGGGAGGGCCCCTCAGCGGAGGTTCGGGGGCAATGACCCTGTTAAAAAATTTTGGTGTTTTTTGCATGGAAAATATGTAATTTGGCAACAAAATCTGGATCATTCATTATATGGCCAAATCTAAGGGTTGTAAGTGTTTCGTTTTTGGGGTTTATCTTTTATATGTATATCTTTTAGGGTTCTTTAAAGGACATTCTTTGAGAGAGGCCTTTGCGTGACTCTTTATACTAATTTTTCATAAGAAATTTCTTTTTTTTTAAAATAAAAAATAGATTTTTTGACAAATTATATGGATCGTCGAATCTCTAGGTCCAAAACGATCCAGCATCAGATCGGACAATCCCTATGGGATCGTGAGTTACAGGCCAGGATCGGACTGGTCAAATCCGATCCCGATCCTAGATCGTCCGAGTTTTGAAACCATGGCATCACAAGACACCAAATGATACAAGACAATGCATGTAACACATGATGATAAGCAATGGATTATTGATATTTGGTGTATCATACCATACCCTCATACCCACATGTATCAAATGATAGGGTACACTAAGCAAACACGAGTAGCAGAATTTCTAGGGATTATGATCTTAAGACCATGAAATTTGTATCTGGTACCAATTCCATTCATAATAGATTATATTTCAAAAACTATGTACAAGTGAAAAACAAATGGATATAGCAATGTACTATACATATTTACAAGCATATATAGGACAAATATTCAAAACTTTACTTTAGGGTTTAAGTTTGAAAGAAGAAGAAAAGAGAATTGGGTATAAATACCCTTGTGAATTAAAGTACACCACATGTATCCCTTTCAATACTCCTTAAGTTGATGCACAGACATCAGATATCCCCAACTTGTCATTCAACATCACTTTGCAAAGGAGATCCAGATACATTTTCTTAAACTCTTTAGCTGACCTAGGTGGCCTTTTGTGGAGTAGGTACTATGCCCCATTTGGCCAAAGGGGAAAACTATTATGGAAGTATTTTCTTCTAGTGGGATTGTGGAGTTTATGGGAAGAAAGACATTTCAAGATAAGAGGAAATCTATCCCAGAGGTTGTAGAGTAGGATCATTGTTAGAGTAGATCATTGGGCTATCACAGTGGACTTATTCCAAGGCATTTATAAAGACAAGTCTAGGAGCGATTCAGGCTTTCTCGAGCATTATAAAGAAGGAAGGCTCCATTTCCACTGATATCAAGGCACTTTTATTGGGTCTCGAATTTGCTCCTTCTCTATGTATTTAGAGTTTGTTGGGTGATAGGGATTTCGTCACCGTCGTCTGGTAGTTCACATCTAGTAAAAGCGTCTAGCTTAACCCATTAAGGAGTCTCATAACTTAGCGTCATCAATTAACAATCGAATTTGTGAGTTTAGAGTTTGGGGGTCTAGGCTTAGGGTTTTGGTGTTTGATAGAGCAAGGAGAACAAGATGTTGGGGAAAATCTGTAGTAGAGTGTATTTCGAATATAGAGTGTATTTTGAATGTACCATACGAAATCCATAAATATAGAATTTTGAAAACTTTTCAATGAAAATTCTTCAAAAAATCATAGAACTCTTCAAACAAACCAAAATGAATCTCTAAAATAGAGATCTACTAAAAACATCCTTCATCTTACTCTGACCTTGGTGGTGATACCATCATGGACAAGTCTTTTGGCACATGGATGGGCACGGTGAACTTGGGCATTGGCATAATGGCATTTTTGTAAATAGTGCACGATGGCACTCATAAATAGGTCAGTACGATTTTTTGTGAAAAAGACGTTCTCTTCTAGAAATGGATAAAAAGCTTAGCGTATACCTTGAGAAGGGTGAGTGCTCAAAACCCAGGCCCTTAGCATGGGCAAGAGGCATGTCAAGGCATAGGCGGCACAACGAATAGTGTGTCATGCGACATGCTCCTAGCTCGCATGAAATTAAACTGTGAGGCATCCCCAACATGGGTTGGGGGTGACTCTAGGCTTCTCGGAGGGGTTGCCTAGGGTTCCCTGGGGGTTAGGTTCTCCCTAGGGAGAATTCTTGGGCCCAAGCATGGCGGCACTACACATATGGCTTACGCCAGAAGTTACCTATGTGGGCACTACTAGCATGCGCTATGTGATTTTGGTGGCATATTGATGATTAAGTGGGCTACATATTGATGATTAAGTGGGCTATCTTGTAGCCTTTGTGATTAGGTGTATCTTGTCCTAGTGCTCAGCATGAGCTTGGCCTAGCACAAGACACCACTTTGGTGGCAATGCAAGACATGAGGACGATGTCTTGTGAGGAACGTCATGGTATTCTCATAAGGTGTCACGGTTGTCACTGAGCTTAATGTCTCAAACGACAACTCGAGGATGTGTTGTAAGTGTGTTGGGCCTTCAGTGCTATATGTGGAATGTCATGAGCTTCATGATTGTTTGAGATGCACTTCGATGGCACAGCGTGCACGCCAAGGTGGCTGACTAGTCAGGTGCCTAAGCAACGATGACATGAGGGACTGATGCAGCACAACAAAGGGAAGACCCCAATTTGATGTAGGGCATAGCCAAGTATCTCAAAGAATCATCAAGTTAAGAATGGAAGCAAGAACACTCTTTGATCCATCAAGAATTAATCTTTAAATCACACAAATAGCCAAAAATTTTAAAATTTGAAGAATAAAATGAAAGAAAGGAAGCTAGAAGAGTTTATGATAGAAAATGGGAAGAAAATAGAGAGAAAGAGCCCAAAAGGACAATTTTGGAATTTTTGGACATAATATCGAAATTACCAAAATACCCCCGATCATGCATCAGAATTTTATGAAACTTTCAAGTTAGTTTTTGACATACACAAGGGTCTTAGGTTTAAAATTTCGTGCAATTCTGAGTTAATTTGATTTGTCAAATTATATAAAACTCAGTTTCGCATGTACTTTAAAGAACTCTAAAACCAGTAAACAGAATCTTTAATTCTAGAATGGCAAGGAAGAAGAAGAATCAAGGGGAAGAAGAATAAAGAAAAAAGATGAACGAAGAAAAAAAATAAGAAGAAAGATAAAGATAAATACCTTTGGAGTAATCTCTATCTCATGATCTAAGTAAAGGATTTCAAGCCGAGGCATAATACTTAAGAAAAATGAGAAGCACCACTATTGGAGCAAAACCAGCCAAAATTTTTATTAATTTCCATCATACCACGTATAAAAATATGCAGCCCATATATAGGCTCACAAACTCAGGAAAATAGCAAAAAATCAAGTTAGAAACTCCTAAAC
>JAOXJP010000006.1:13959136-13976817 GCA_025762735.1 Platanus orientalis | reverse complement strand
TTTTTGGTCTTTGGTCTTCTAGCAGAATGGTGGAATAGGATTCGTGTAGCTGACCCCAAATAGTTGGGATAAGGCTGCTTATTGTTGTTGTTGCTGTTGTAGTTATGCGAGTTTGGATTTAAAGTATGTAATATATTGTGTGGTTCTGAACTCACATATTTTGATGAAAATCTCTCTCTTTTTTTGTTCTTGAATGTAGAAAACTAATAATCAATGTTATTGTTATTTACCTATTTGACAGATGATTTCAGGATTGTCAAGTACGGGTAAGGGAGGCATCAACCAGACGTTGGTTGCCAATATTGTGTAGGTATTGTCTGAGGATAACATGAAGTTGTAGTGTAAGTTTTGTGAAAAAGTGATTAATGGGGGTATGTTTAAGCCGAAGCAACACCTTGAACATAAAAAGGGGCATGTGTTATTTTGCCCTAAGGTACCAAAAGTTATGGGATTTATGCAAGATCATTTACGTAAAGGTAGAAAACTAAAAAAGATTGAGGCCAAGAGAAGAATCATGATACAAGAGGGACTGAGGCTGAGAGATGAAGAAGATGAATATGCACAAGTTGATGAGAGTGAAGACGATTTGCATGATTTAGAGAGGGACCAACTTAAAAGGGCATATAGAAAGAGTAGAAAAATGTTTAGAGTATGAGATGTGCAAGAATTTAGTGTCTAGCCCTCCCATAGGTATAGGACGGTGGGGATCACAGACATAATACCATCCGGGGGATAGTTCATGCCCCAATCTTGGGCACCGCTACTGTTAGAGATCCCATTGAGTTGGGAAGAGAAAGCAAGAAAAGAATTTGAGAAGTCTTCGTCTAGATGGTAGAACCTAGAGGTCCTAGACCCATCTACACTAAGAAAAGAGGATAGTAAGCAAAAGTAATTGAACGATATGATCAGTAAGAAAATATTTGATGAGGTGGGGAGCGACATATGTAAATGGATGTTGTATGCTATTGTTCCTTCTAATGCACTCAAGAACCATATTTTCCAAAGGATGGTTGACATCATTGTAAAATTCGGACCTGGGGTTAGAGATCTTACCCCTTATTAGGCGACCGATCATTTCCTGTAGGAAGTTGATGAGTTGAAGGATTATATCAAAGGATTGGAAAAGAATTGACCTAAGAAGGGATGAACCATTATGTGTGATGGGTGGACAGCAAAAACCAGAAAGTCACTAATTAATTTATGGTGTACTCAGATCGTCATATGATCTTTTATAAGTTAGTTGACACGACAAGCCACTCCATAACAAAAGATAACATTTTTAAACTTATGGATGAAGTTGTAGATGAAGTAGGGGAGGAGAATGTTGTCCAAATCGTGATGGACAACAAGGTCGTCTTTAAAGCTGTAGGGCACTAATTGATGGCAAAGTGGCAACATTTATATTGGACCACATGTGTAGTACACTGTATTGACATAATGTTGGAGGACAATAATAAGTGAAAGAGACAATACATAATGCAAGAAAAATTACATCGCTTATCTATAACATTATGGCAGCAGTCAATAAAATGCGAGAATACACGAATGGTCATGATCTCCTATGCCCTAGGATTACAAGATTTACCACTGAGCATGTGGCAATGGAGAACCTTTTTAGACATAAGGCACCTCTCCAAAGTCACTTTACTGATGCAGATTTTAAGAAGTCATTGGGAGAAAAAGATAAAAATAAAAGAAAGTATTTGAGAAGGTCTGCAATCAATATATATATATATATATATATATTCCGATAAATGGTCTGCAATATTGTACTCACTAAAGATTTTTGGGTGAAGGTCAACAAACACTTCATTCGGGTAAAAAAACATCAAGGGAGGACTTGTTAGCACACCATTTGTGAAATCTGTGATTAGGTCACTGACATATTCACCAAAGCTGTGTCCAGAACACTGTTATCAGAAATGTTGGGCAAGTTGGGCATATCTGATATCAATGCACCAACTTGAGGGTGAGAGTTGGATAAAAAGGATGTTTACTCCTATACATTTTGTAAGGCCAAAAGTGTTCCAACACTTTATTATATAATAAATCAGGTTTGGGCATGTGAGAAAGTGATTCATGACCCATTCTTTTCTTCCATAAGTTTTTCCTCCTCATTTCTTCTTTCTTCTCTCTAAACTGAAACCTTACATCTCTTCTCTTATTTTCTACTTGTCCGTTGGTAGGTTGGGAGAGAAGCTGATCATTTTGATTCTTTCCATAACTTTGTTCATGAAGTCCTTTTGCTCCTTGAAGATTTCTCATATGAACCCACTAGTATCTAACTAGAGGATGTTAGGGGTTGTATACATGAGATTATGTAACGTCATCCAATCCAGAATGGGGCACCATGTTACCTGCTGTCAAAGGTTGGTTCTGTACAGTACGACACTTTGATTGAAAAAGGATTTAAGGACTACACATACTAATAGCCACTATGTACAGTAAAATGCACATAATGTATGACTCCAAATTCTCAACTACACTTGATTTAAAGATCAAAAAAGAAGAAAACTTCCATAATACCTCTACAAATAAAAACAGCAAAGGTTCACGAGAGAGAAATAACAGCAAACACACCTCTTTGACGAACAGTGCCAATGGAAAATTCATCCATAGAAACACCAGAACATATAGACTCAGCCAAAAGCTGAACACCTCTAAACCTCAGGAGCAGCTGAAGAGAATTCTCACTTCGTGTGCTTTGGACAACTTGGAGCAACAAGGAAAATATAAATCCAGTAGAAGATTCAAGTTCTTTATATAAAGCAGCAAGGCCAGAAGTTGAGCCTCCACTGCACATATAAGATCTTCCACGGCAAGCAATTTCTGTTGATATGAGAGAATATTTAAGGGTGTCCCACATAATCATAGAATGGCTTATTCTCCCAGGCACCGAAAACTTATCATGACTGTCCGGAAAGTACAATCTACAGAGTATACTAAAGAGAGGTTCAAGAGTGGGTCTCATTGTTTTGTTCTGCTGCAGGGGGAGGGCTTTCAGGATTCCACCCTTCCCAACCATATTAGCCGTACTTTGTAGGAGATACAGGGCTTGTTGAAGGCGAATAATATTAACTTCTGAATGTGATATGGTTGAAGAACCAGCAGTTTGTGTTGAACTGAGGTCTGAAGACATGATCTGCTTCGTCACCTTACAAGAATGGTCAGGGAATGCAGGCAAAACTGAATTTGCAAGTCTGCGGCACACAGGACAAAGGAACTCTCCCTGACAACAAATGAGCAGATAGAAAATTCGGTAAACAATAATTCCATTTATTTCAGCAAATAACAGACTGGAAATATAAAATTGCACCTGGTCTGGATTCACAATGTACCCCCCTTCATAAACATTTCTCCTATATCTGTGCAGCAGTATGAGAAAATCTATTAGACCAAACAGCAAGTGCATGATATATTATAATTTTTTATATCTATTCATTTGATTCTTTTAATACAGTTTTGCCTTATCATGTTAAAATTTTGTAAACAGCATCTAAGTAAATATAAATAAATCTTTCTTTGTCATTTTAATCTATGCTTTCATATTAAGTGAACTCACCTTTCTAATTCATTAAAAAAATTAAAAATTTAAAACACCTTTCTAGTTTCCTTAGGTCAGGCATGGCCAGACGCATTCCGCCTTTCTAGCTTCCTAGGTGTCTAGACATGGCCAGACGCATTCCACCTTTCAAGTTTTCCTAGGTGTGTAGGCCTGGCTAGATGCATTATGCCTTTCTAGTTTCCTGGGTGTCTAGGCACGGCCAGACACATTTTTTGAAATACAAGAATTACCTATTTAATACTTAAATAACAATTAAAATCAAAATTAACAACAGTTATAGAGGTTGGTTGGTTACAATCCAACGTCTCCCATGTTCTCAAATGTTGCCAAAGGAAAGGAACAACAAAACAAAAGAAAAAGAAAACAAGACCCAGAAAAACTGTTCAAAGAATAGGAAAGAAGATAAGGAGACTGAATGAAGATAGAAAGTTAAAGAAAAGGAAGTTCAAAGGAGGATATAAGAAGAAAATATCGAAATCAGGCCAGAATTTCTTTTTTTATTCTTACTATTTAGATTATCTTATTACTATCTCTTGGATACCCATTCTATTACTTTTCCTTTCTGAACTATATTATATAGTGTTTTTAATTTTCAACCATCTTACAAGTAAAATAGTTTTATTTCAAGGCTTTTTTCTTGCCTAATCACTAATTGATTTTAAACAGCTAATAACATAAAAGTCATAATACATTCTTCACTAAATGACCAAATTAGTATTTGACTCCATCACGTTTTGCATGTTTGCATCCTATTCCAGCATTATAAGAGTCCTAAGTACAGAAGAAGTCTTAGAAGATAATTGGAGTCATTTGGTCAATAAAACCATATAATATGTTCATATCCCCCTCACCTTTTCAAGTGTCCTGCAATTTGAAGAAAATTTTAACAAAGTACCAAATGAACTAAACTTACTTGAGTAATAATTTTCTTTTGGCAATTAATTAGCATAATTGTATAACCAATGAATTCAGGCAATAAATTCATTTATAAATGCCAAAACAAATACAAACAATCATAAATTACGGCTAAGAAATATTGTTAATGGACACTTACACCATTTGAAGAGCCCAATCATTTAAAATGTGTTTAATTTAAAATAAGAAGATGAGTGATCAGGCACCACTAAATCTGGTAAAGAGGGTCTTGTCAATACTAATTTGGTGAAAAAACCAAATTACCTATATTTTTATGGTGTCCAAATAATTTCCCTAGAATAATTATTCAAAGAAGGATAATTATTCTCTAGACTTCGGTCCCAGATCATGTGATAATGAGGACAACGAGGATCGGGATCCCACTCCAAACTGCTGAGATTGCTATGAGTCATAGCTTTAACCAAGGCCAAAGAAATCAGTCCAAGATTGTTGGCTGTGTGTGTGTGTGCGCTAAAAGTAGAACCACCATGATGAGACTGCTGAGGAATGTACTATCCAAATTGTTAGTCATAAGATGTAGTACCTTGTCGAGCCACACTCGCACCGCCACTACCACCACTGATGCTCATGCCATCAAATGACCCTACTAAACTCTCTATAGTGTCAACACCGTGATGTGAATAACTACTCCCATCCTCCTCATATTTCTTCTTCTTAAACCACCCTTATCGGTCTTGGTTGTGGTTGTGGACCTAGAGAGAATGCACCATGAATTGTATCTTGGGTGGCGTGATCAAAACTCCTCTCTACAGTGAATGGACTAAGAGGTCTCTTACTTGTCTTCTCACCATACTAATCAACCTATCTAGCCCCACCACCATCATCACCTTCATCTAAGTTGGACTCTAAAGACCAATCAACATCATCACCACCAACACCACCTAATTGAGACCCCTATTGTACCTTTGCCATGAACTCATCTACATCTACTCCCATCTGACTCGCTATGTGGGAGCTCGGCTGTCCACCTGCCTCATTCATCATTGCAACCTCTTTGATCTACTCGTAGAATGGGTCATCCACCTCACCTTCCTCACAAAAAAATCAGTCAAATCAATAGGATTAATGTATTCTTCTTCTTCTTTTTTGACCCACCTCTATGATCTTCTCCATTAATTGCAAGTTGTAGTAAACAAATACAAGCTTCTTAGGTTTTCATGGCCAAGACTATTACGCCTTTTTGAGTGAATCAGGGAGAAAGTACTCCAGTTCCTCTTGCAACCAGAGGAAGATCTCATTCTCAGCTCCTTGGCATCGGTCTCATACAACACCTACCATTCCCCTACAACATTATAATCAATTAATCACAAATGTTGCATCCAACACTTATACGTTTCTCCCTAGAAAATCCATATACAATAGCAATAAACAGCCATATCCAACTATTTGGAGTCGACTACACAAATCCTGTTCAGCCATTCCGCTTTATTTAGGGCCATATCTGTTGTTAAATTACAAGCTGCTATGTCTATCCTTACTACTTCAACCTAGGTCAATTTTGACCTTCTTCTAATCTTTCTAGCACCTTCAACTTGCATCGTCTCACTCTCATTGGCGCAATCATTGGTCTTTGTTACACATGATCAAACCATCTTAATTGACTTTCCCTTATTTTATCACCTATTATCCTTTTTAGTCTTGCCACTCATCCATCTCAACATCCTCATTTCAGTCACACTCATTTCATGTACGTGTTGTTTGTTGGCTGCCCAACATTCTACTCCATAAAGCAGGGTTGGTCTTAGAACTATCTTATAAAATTTTCCTTCAATTTTAGTGGTATTCGTTTATCACAGAACACTCCATAAGTAACTCTCCACTTCGACCATCTTGCTCTAATTCTATGGGCAATATCATTTAAAATATCTCCCTCTTTGTGCATGATTGAACCAAGATAACAAAAATGGTCACTTGAGGTATCTCTTTGTTATCAATTCTAACTACTCCCTCATTTCTACTCCTATTTTGGCTAAACTTGCATTCCATATGTTATGTTTTAGTTCAGCTTATCCTAAAACCATTTGATTCTAAAACATCCCTCCATAGTTCTAACTTGGCATTTACCTCCTCTCTCTAATCTCATCAATCGACACAACATCATCAGCAAACAGTATACACCACGGCAGCTCCTTTGTATATGCCCAGTCAACACATCCATAACTAAGGCAAAAAGGCACGAACTCAATGCTAACCCTTGGTGCAAGCTTACTATGATCGCAAACTCACTTGTCTCTCCCCCGATTGTCCTAACACTAGTTATCGCTCAATCATACATATCCTTAACTACGTCAATATATCTAATTGGGACCTCTTTTTTATCCAAATCCATATGCAATTGCAATTAAAATGGCATGTCTATTATCTACCTGGGGATTTATTCTCCCGTCCAACCTTGGCAACTACTCTACCAAAAGATCCAATGGCATCTCTAAAAAGATTTATTTGCAAATATTCAGCATATGTCACCTGTTAATAAATTATCATTTTGGGAATGGAGTTTAATTCATAATTGTAATCACCTGTGAAAGAGCTTTCGATTTTGCTATCAGATTAGGTTCAAGCTCGGCAATCACATCCTCCGCATCACTGATTACGTCAGGCCAAAGTCCAAGCGACTATGAATACTAGTAGTAAAGTAGTATGCTGAAGTTCATAGAAATACAATTCATTATCTTCGATACTAATCAATACATTGCATAAGACATGAGTCATGATTACTGAAATACTAAAAACTAAACTAAACAATCCAAATTAACTTACTGGCCCGATGAAGTGGGTGGAGAAGCATCTTCATCCATCTTTCATCCACAATCTCTATAAAGGAAAAAGTTCTCTTTAGGGCAGCCACCCAAATTGTCTTTCTCATCAGGTGTATGGACTCCAAGATGTAGCCCATAGTTGGTTTTTTGTCTCCATCCACCATCCTAAGAACCATCACCACTAGCTCCAATATATTTATCACCATTCTACATCGATGACAGAAAGAAATGTGAAGCATAATCTACTCTACTCTATTTCCCGTTGCACTGCTACTTTCATGGTATTCATACCATTCCTTAAAAAAGAATGTGGTCTTCAAGCCCACTTTTTTTTGTATAATGCTCTGAAGGGCTATTTAGTTGGTGACAAACCTCGTCAAACCTGAATGCACTATATCTCCTCCACATTTTTCTCTCATCAATGCGAGGACATACCCATGATTATATATGAATGTTGTAATTGTCCTAACCTCTTCCACCACCTTCTTCACGATCATTTTGCCCACATCCTTAAGCATGAGATCTATACAATGTGCTACGCACGAGGTCCATAAAATGTTTAATTTGGATGACTTTATTAATTTTTCTACTGCTTCATATAGTTGTTCCCATTATCCGTCACAATTTGTGCCACATTATTTACCTCATTAACAACCTCAAGTATAGTTTACATATGTATGTTGAACCCTTGATAACATTAGATGCATCAACAAATCTCACGAAAATTGTATGGTCGTTACAGTTTATCATAAAGTTGATGATAGACTACCTTGTAGGATCAGTCCAACCATCACACATAATAGTCACCCCATATTCCGGCCACTACTTCTTTAATGTCCCAATATATTCTTCCAAAAACTTTTTCAATTGATTCAAATACTTTCTCATCACATTATACTATGTAAGTGCCTTGACACTCTTCCTAGCTTTTGCAACCTCATCTATAAAATTTTGCAAGTATGGCCCCTTAGTAGCATTAGCTGGAATGCTACGATAAAAAGCGAATTTTGCATATGTTGCCCATATTCTCTCTCACATTCCCCCAAAGTACCTTAAGTCTTTTTTATTTCGAATCACGTGAATGACACATACCAATCTCCATGGGAATATGCTCGTCCTTCAAACTATGAGTGCGGTGAACACTAGAAGGTCCATAACTCCCCCCTAACCTCTCCACCAACCCCTGGAGTTGCTACTCCTCTAACTAGCACCACTACCACTACCTCCGCCCACCTCATGCATAGAATGACCAAAATCTGACCTAGATGAGTTGATACAACATAACTACTCTGTCTCATACTTGGATGCCAAACTTGCCTTCACAACGAGTCTATGTTGCATCCTCTACTGCTTAGTCTCATAATCAGATGGATAATTTATGTCATCATCAAAATCAAAATCTACATCCACACATCCTCCGAATCTCTCCAACACTGCTTTCTTAAACATCATGATTGTCCCTTCATGAGTTTCGCCATAGCAATTCTCATTTCACTTGGACAACTAGGACAAGCTTGAACATTTCCATAACTTGATGCTAGATGTTGTTTAAGCCTTGAAACACCACCACTTTTTATTACTTTCCCACAATAATTACATATTGATTAATGTTGAACCCGATCTAGAGGACACCCATGCTGCCAACCAAGTTCATCATCCACCACATTTTATGTTGTTTGGCACCGTTTCCGAGACATATCTACAAACCTCTAAATCAACATGAGGTCCTACACTTAGTAACATAATCTAAGATTCTAAAAACCATTAACTTCACCTAAAATATGCTTTGAATTTAACATATTATAAAGCCAATGCATAGCTCTACATTGAAGTTGCATTGGAATTTTGAAGTAATTTTTTCCCAAATAACTAATTTTTTTAATTAAAAATAAATAAATAAATTACAGAAAATCAAATTAGATTATAGAAAAACATAAACAATATGTTTCATTGTGTTCACACATGTTTACTATATTTTTTAAATAAATTTAACATTTTTTCATAATTTTTCCCAAATAACTAATTTTTAAAAAAAAATTTATTGAAAAATTAAAAAGTACAAGAAATCAGATTAGTATATAGAAAAACATAAACAATATGTTTC
This sequence comes from Platanus orientalis, assembly GCA_025762735.1. NCBI lineage: Eukaryota > Viridiplantae > Streptophyta > Magnoliopsida > Proteales > Platanaceae > Platanus > Platanus orientalis. The sequence continues at coordinate 13,967,453 of JAOXJP010000006.1, read as the reverse complement.
ATTGTGTTCACACAATTTTACTATATTTTAAAAATAAATTTAACATTTTTCAGTATTTTTTTAATTTTTTAATTATTTGAAAAATGAATAAAAATATTTTTTTTGGCCAAAATAAACCAAAATACAATAGAATGTAGAGAATGTGTAGTTATACCATATGTAAAAAAAGAATCAGATGAATGATGAATCCATGGTCATTTTGTCTATTTTTTAATTTTTTTAATTATTTAAAAATAACAAATCCATGTTCATTTGGTTTGATTTTTCAATGTCTTTAAATTTTTTCTAATTTTTCAAAATAAAAAAAAATTAATATTTATTGAGAAAAATTCCGACTCCATGAAAGTGTAGATTGGGCATAAACATTATACATATAAAATATCTACACTACAAAGAGATGTAGTTTGGGACTTAGCAAAGCTTTTGTCAAAAATTGGGGTTTAGACTTCGATCATTAAATTCGAATCCAAATCTTTGTTTTTTATGCAAATGGACTCAAATAGAGTCCTTAAATTTGTTAGTAGTTGCAACTTGCAAGAAGTACCAAAAATTTGAGAGAAAAATGAAGATTTTAGGTATTTTTGAAGAGGGGAGGAACTTTGGGGAGAAAAAGGGGTTTGGTCGACACCATATCAATACAATGTTAATCGAAACCCTTAAAAAGAGGCATTTTGCATACAAAAATTACCATGTATCATTGATACATATTGATACAGCATGCATATGAACTAGTGGGTGTGTGCATAAGAAGTCAGACGTAAAATTACTAAATGTAATGATAAAGAATAAGCAAGATTCCTACTTACACTTCCACACACAAATTCAGTTCAAGATTCAGTTTAATTCAATAAACATGATAGGAATCAAAGGTCTATAAAGCAATAAACAAAGGAAAACCTAAATTAGATGCACGAACACAATTGAAATAAAAACTAACTTTAGGAATAAGGCCGTCAAAATATCAGGGTAATATAAAGTGAAATGCAAATAGGAGAAATTAAGGCAAATGTTCATGAATTAGACAAAAGTGAATAAGAGAACTAAGGGAAACTCAGTAAGCAAAAATTGGAACAGGATTATGGACTGTAGGGAATCAGATTTCTCAGTAATTTAAGTATTTAATGGAGTCTACTAGCCCAACTAAACACGTCCAACAAGTCAGCCACATATGGGATTCAAAAGAAGCTATATAGAATCAGATAAATACCTCTTCGGGCTGTAGCAGGTATGTAGATGCACCCTAATACATATGTGTTGCTGAATCCGTAAATAAAACAGATTCCATACCCTATTTTTCTGTGGCTGAAAAGGGTGTACCCTGTTTGAAGCTTCACCGCCAGCTTGGAATTTCTCCAGGTGAAATCAGGTGATGTTCTTCATCATTTGGAGGGAGACCAGCTGCTGTAGAATTGTCCAGGAGGTAAGAGAGACTCCTAAAAATTGCAGCTTCTAATTCCTAATACACAGGAACTGGTGATGATTCTCGTGAAAGTACAAATTCTGCCCTCTTTAACGCCTGGAATGGAAGAACTGCATATGGAGGAACAGTTTGACTTCCCTTTGGATGACTACCACCACCCCTAAGATCGTCCAGGGGTTAGATAGCTTCTCTTAAAGGTGCTTTGTCTGAATCCTTATGGGTAAGGAGCACTGCCAATTCTCGTGAAGAAGCCCTGTTTGTGCTGTTCACACTTGAAATTACGTGAACTGAGAAGATTTTACTCCAAAACTGATTTTATAAGTTGGGCCCCACCAGTATAGCTTCGTCTAAGAGTCTCTAACAGCCAGCCTGTGAAGAGAGGTAAGACCCAATCCCTAAGTTGAAGAAATAGAGACTGATCTCATCGCACTCTCTCTGCAGAAGTCTATCACACCTGAGAAGGTATACTTGCTATCGGTCTGTTTTCAACCACCTGTTTACTTATTCTTCCACCAGAAAACAGTCGTTCAGCCCTTTAGAAAGGTTGTGAGTATTGCTTGCTTTCAAACCTTGAAGAAGAAGAGTTCCAGTCTAGTAAAGGGACGTGGGAGTCAATAGTTTCAACTCACAAAAAATCTGTAAAATTAAAGTAGTAAACAAAGAAGAAGAAGAGGTAGAAAGCCTGTAACACAGGGGAGGGAGTAGCCTCCACTACCACCATTAAACTAGGGTATTCCCTAGACCCATTCTAGGGTTTTTCCTGCACTCAACTTGTAACTAAAGAGGAAGAGGAAGAAACACCAAGGAGGCAAACACGTTAGAACTCAAAAACTGAATTTATTCATCATAAATCAATACTGGTCGTTTGGGGTGTTTTTATAGCCCCTACGGCCAGGTTATTACAACCTGAATAAGGAAATCCCAAAAATAACCCCCCTAGCACAATATCATTCCCAAAATAACCCTACATTATAGAAAATAACAAAAATACCACTAAATATTTTACTAAGACAAAACTAACCTCAAATAATGTGCTAGGGAACAATACATAAAATAAAAATGCTAATGAAACCATAACATGGGCGTGACTCTCTTGCGCCGTTTCCGGTAAACTTGAAACTCCTGCTTGGACCTGATGTCATCAACATCCAGCCTCCATACCAACTCATCCTGACTCTCAGTGTCACCCAACTCGTATCTCTCCAGGGTATCCATTAACCTACCCATCTCCTCAATCTCCCAATCATTGAGATTCCGCCTCGGCTGAATGTTCCATGAGCAAAATACTCTTGATTTTATCAAATGGTTTTTCACAGAACCCCACTTATCCCCCACCATCCTATAGCATGCAAGGTAAATGATACTAAGTGGCACAGTCCCGCACCAAGGATCATGCCAAAATCTCACCCTTTCCCGATTATTGATGTGAAATCTGGTAAGAGTAGAGAATAACTCCATCCCCTTATAGATTCTTTTCCACACTCCACACCCCTCAGCAACCCTTAGACCCGTAGCCGACCCAAACCTCTCCTCCCCATATTTGGCTGCCACCACCCGTCTCCAAATTTCCTCACGGTTCTTCCCAAACCTCCATAGCCACTTGTTAAGTAAGGTCCGATTGGTCGCCTTCAAAGATCTAATCCCCAAACCCCCTTGCTCCACTGGCTTGCACACCTCCATGTGTTTTAATTCATGATTATTTGGTGTGTTGATTTATGATTATTCAATTCTAATCTATTATTTAAAGAATGTTACCTTATATGTGTTTTAAATTTAATACTGGATTCTACTCTTTATTTGTTTCTCTCTCACTTTAATTTGCTAAAACCTGATCTGCCCCTTTTTTTTGAAGCTAAAAGCCTTGTCCTTACTTTTTCATTATTGCTGTCTGAAAATCACTATTACAAATACAGGTGCATAATTGATGTGATCAATAAAATTTGTGTTGAGATTTTCTCATGTCCAGCTTTCTATTTGACTATTGCAAAATAATTGACTAGTAACAATACCAAGTCCTTAAAATTCAAGGTGGTGGTTTAATTTATTGATACTTGAGGTGCTGAATTTTTGTACATGTGTTTCCTCTTTTTTTAATTTGTAGTTTTTATTTTAAAAAAGAAGTTTAGTGTGCAACTGTTATCTATTTGCACTTTGAAAACAAAATTTAGTCATGTAAATTGGGGTGGGGGGTGTTCTTTTCGTTCTGTCACATGTGTAGCTTCATTCTCTTTCAAATGCGCATAGAATCCCATTGGACTTATACCATCAGGTCTTGTTCTTGTCACAAGCTACTTTGGTCTTGTTCTTTTGTACATTTTATTACCTTATATATATTTAATATAATATGGTATGATATAATATAATGCATTATAAAACAGTAACCTCACATTGAAATTGCCTTTTCTTTTACAGTCTTACTATGTATTATGTAGTATATTCAAAGAATATTGAGTTATTACTAACTCATATGACTTATAATATTTAAAAGACAAGTAATCCCAATCTGGAATGGATTGCTTGATATGGTACCACCTATTTTACTTGTTATTTGTGTGTGGCTCTAGATTTTGGGGGTTTGCTGTGTTTGAGTTTGTCTTGATGTGGCTCTTGTGTCCATGTGAGATTACAGCTTTTTTCTTGTTGCTGATGAAGCATCTGGAATCTGACCTAATCTCAACCTCTTCTGTTCATTTTATGGTGTCGTCTTTTATCCGTTTATCCCTTTCAAGGACCTTTTCTTATATTGTAATTCCTTATATTCCATTCTTTGTTCTTCTTTCTAGTGAATCCCTTACTCTTGAAAGAAAATATTTTCTATTCTGAACTGATTCTCTGTTGTTGTTGTTGTTGTTTTATTTTCCTTGATGGTTCCTCCAGGTGATAAGTCAAGCTTTGCTCACCAGTAGCGTCAGACGTGATTGTGTAACATGTAGTGTGGGGAAGTTTTTAGTGTTACTGATGATTGGTGGTTTGGCATATTTAATGCTAACGCATACAACTCCTATCCATTCTGTTACAAGTATGGAAGACGATAAGCTCCTGAGTGGTGGTGCTGGCCGAATTGGAAGACTTTGGAGAAGAGCACCCAGGCTTCCTCCACGATTGTCTCCTGATGAGGAACGTGGCAACAATAGTTCTGTTCTTGATTCACAGAAGCTAAATTCAATGTCAAAATGGACATCTAGGCAACAGAGTGTTAAAGAGGCATTTATCCATGCTTGGTCTGGATATAAAAATCATGCAATGGGTTATGATGAACTTATGCCACTAAGTCAGAGGGGAATTGATGGCTTAGGAGGTCTGGGTGCTACGGTTGTGGATTCTCTGGATACAGCCATGATAATGGGTATTGATGAAGTTGTTTCAGAAGCAGGTGCATGGATTGAAAAACATCTTCCTGAAAGGATTAACGAGAAAGGTCAAGTCAATTTATTTGAAACTACCATACGTGTTTTGGGCGGTCTGCTTAGTGCTTATCATCTAAGTGGGGGAGAACACATGACGGGGTCTCTAACAATTAAAGGACCTAAACCAGTTGTTTACCTAGAAACTGCAAAGCACTTGGCTGATCGTTTGTTGTCTGCTTTTACTTCAAGTCCAACTTCTGTTCCTTATAGTGACGTTGTTCTTCGAGATTCCTCAGCACATCCAGCTCCTGATGGACTGAGTAGTACTTCGGAAGTTTCTACTCTACAGCTTGAGTTTAACTACCTCAGTACCATCTCAGGTGATCCAAAGTATGGTTTGGAAGCCATGAAGGTTTTGGAACATCTGAAGACTCTTCCTAAGGTGGAAGGACTTGTACCTATCTACATCAGGTATGGTGCCATATCTCTCTCATGGTTAGTTATGCTATTTTTTTCCTTAAATTGTTAGTATCTCGTTTTCTTTTCTCGAATTGGATTTATGTAAAAGTGCTAACAGTTGACTTCAATTTGGAGTTATACTCTCTTGGAAGAGTTTCTTTAACCTGTTAAATGGAAATTATACTTTCTTGTTATGCATGATCATCAAATAAATTCTGATACCTTGTTTCTCTTTATGATTTGGATTTGAACAAGATTACTTTGAGGACCAATTCTCATTCCTAAATTGAAGCTGTTATTATTCTGTTTCTTTTCTATAGAAAAAAAGAAAAAGAAAAAGAAAAAAGAATTGCAAAGGATTAGGGAAGATAGTTTTTATTACTGACAGTCTATACTTACACTGTTCTTACTAGGGAATATATGATATAATTTTCCTTCTTAGCATGTGACTAAGAAATGAGGAATGTGGCTTTGCTTGGAATGTTGTTAAAGAGGTTCGCTACTGAAAGGGGTCCTATGGAAATTCATTATTTACAACAGATTTGGATCGGATATGAATTGATGGGATTTTAATAAAAAATCTCTCCTCGACCCACTCCTTGCTTTAGAACATATCATTCAAATATCGTCTTCCTTCTATCCTCTTACTTGATTCATGGTTGGAAAGGGGTGTTATATCAGGTTTTGGAATGGTGGAGCAATCAAGTCCTATTGATTTTTTTTTCTCGCCTATTTTTCATTTCCACTCGAAAAGAGGCTGTGGTGGCTGATATCCTTTCCAATTCCTCATCTTAATCTAGCGTTCTCTAGAGACTTATTTGAATGGTAAGTAGGTATAGTGGCAAACCTTTATCTTTCTTAAGGATGTATTTATCTCCCAATCTGACCTAGATAAGAGGATATCCTCACTTGTGCCTTTTGGGAAATTTCTTGTAAGTCTTTCTTTTCAGCTCTTACCCAAGGGCCTTCATCTCCTCCATTTGCATACGGAAAGATATGAAAACCTTTGGTACCCACTCATGTCAAAGTTTTTATTTGGACAGCACCTCTTAACCAGATCAATACTATGGATGTCTTGCAAAACTCATATTTGTATCCTATATGAGCGGGATGGTGAATTGACTAAGTGATCACATTTTCTTACATTGCAAATTATGTAGAATTATTTGGATCTTCTTCACCTCGGAAATTCATTATGTTTGGGTGATGCTGGTTCAGACTTTGGATTTGATTGGTCAATGGAGTGGAGGATGCTTGGGGCCTTGTGGAGTTTTTTTTGGGGCAGCTTATTGCATGGGGTGCTATGGGACATCTGGAAAGAAAGAAACAGTAGAATATTTGATGGAAAGAAGAAAGGCCCAATAGAGGTTGCGGATTCCAAGATCACAGAATGGTATGGCTGACAAGCTAGCTAAATGGGGTGTTGGGTTATCTTCTATCTTGGAAGGAAATTTGATTCCTGATTGCTGTTTGTAGTTGTATGCTTAAATTATATATGTTGTATATCCTGTTCGTTTCTTTTTCTATATGAAATCGTTGTTATCCATAAAAAAGAATAATAATAATGATGGAAATACAGATAGAGAGAGAATTTAGGATTTATTAGGAACCTTAAGGGAAATGGAGATGGAGAGAATTTTAGGAGAGGGGCTAAAGTTGGGCCGTTTTATCAAATAAATAAGAAAAAAAGGGGGTGTCCACTTAGCACCTCCTTTACTTTTGTATAGTACATGGATTCTTATGTTTATTCTACTACATTTACATTTGCATTCAGTAATTTCTGTTTTTGCCTTATTTTTATATTTTGATTGGTTATTATCTTACCTTTTTATGTTTTGTTTTTTATTCAAGAGATCTGCTGGTAAATTGAAATTTTGAGCTCTCTGTGTATGCTATGTATTTGACTTTGATTTGGTTTTGCTTTACGTGTGTTTGCAGTCCTCATTCTGGTGAGTTCAGTGGAGAAAATATTCGGCTGGGATCTCGTGGTGACAGCTACTATGAGTACTTAATAAAAGTTTGGCTTCAACAAGGAGTAAATCGAGATAGTAATCTGAAGTATTTATATGATATGTATGAGGAAGCAATGAAGGGTGTCAGGCACCTTCTAGTTAGGAAATCTGTCCCAAAAGGATTGGCTTTTGTGGGGGAACTACCTTATGGACCTAAGGGCGCTTTTAGTCCTAAAATGGATCACCTGGTATGTGGTTTTTCCTAACTTATATGTTTCCACTAAGCTGATAAAAAGTCTAATCTGTTTCATGGTTACTTGATATATTCTTGGAAAGTTGAATGTCTCAGAATGAGGTGATGCATAAGATATATTTACAGTCATTTTAAACTGGTATAGTATATGAAATGATTGGCTTTTGAACCCAGCAAGTAAGTCTTGGACCCTGAAGAAATCTGGGACAAACTTGTTACATCACAAGTTCTTAAGTATCATTGTAAGAAATTTGAACAATTTTGTAGTGGAATTCTACTAGTCACTGTCTCTAATGTATAATAGGGGTGTCAACGAGCCAAGCTTAGCCCAGTTCAGCTCAGGCTTGTCACACAATAATCAAGCTCAGGTTCGTGATGAGCCTGAGGCCTGAGCTCAGCTCAGGCTCGGCTCAGCTTGTCAGTACATAAGAGCAAATCATAAGGTGACATGTGGAATGCATAGTTAAAAATGTCAAAATAGCTTTTCGATTCAAAACATTTTTGTGCCAGCTGTGTTGCACTAAACCAATCAAATGTTGTTTTCAATTTTTTTTAAAAATTTCTTTGCAATAAATGTTGTTCTGATGTGAGCAACCACAAGTAAATGTTATTTTGACAGGACTGACTCATTAGTACACAGTACATTCATTAAAGCACTGTTTACATTGAAATTCTTATAAAAAAATGTATACTTTAAAAAGTAGTTACTTATTGTTTATTGTCTACATTTGTCTCAGAACATCTATTTTTTGTATTGTTTAAAGTAACAGATGTATTTTTGTATTATGTATATTTATATAATATGTATAATAAGGCCCTAAACAGAGCGGAATGGCGGAACAGGATTCGTGTAGCCGACCCCAAATAGTTGGGATAAGGCTGTTTG
>JAOXJP010000006.1:13924198-13945645 GCA_025762735.1 Platanus orientalis | reverse complement strand
CTCCAGAGGCACCCAAAGAGACCATTTAAACAGAAAACCTGAAACAGCACCCGCTTCCAGTTATGGGTTTCCAACCTTTCGGTCTCTTCTTGGCACAACTCCTCATTATTAGATGGTGGAGATGGAGGGTTTTTCTCGCTGTTTGAGTCGCCATCTGCATCATCAACATCGGCTAACTTGTCCATCCATGCTGGTTCTTGTTCATCAACATCGTTGTCTTCTTTGTCATCAGAGGATGATGAAAAGAAGTCGAGACCCATCATCCATGGAGATTGATAAGCACAAGAACTCCATAAAAAGTTTTCATTGACTGCCATTCCATGGTCATTGGGATTGTTATTAGTTTCTCCTATTTGGGTTACTAGGTAAGGCGGAGGAGTGGCCAAGTCTTGGCGCTCCCACAGATGAAGGTCGACCCCACACTCAACGTAATCTGCACCTGCCATGGCTAGAGCATCCATGGACATGGTGACTACACTGTACCGGGTGAATTACTTAACTGATGATACAAGTTTCTACTCTTATTATATCTTCTTCCATTGACATGGCTCAAAATAAGTATGTTTTGGTTTTTGGGCTCTCCTCAAAATATGTCTGTGGGCGCAAGAAATCAGCAAATTTATTGGATGGGATAGAATAGGAATGTAATTAATTGGGAACCCAAATGCACTAAATTGCCCAACTGTAATTGTTTAAATAGCTTAGATTCTGTGTGTCTAGCCTAATCATTATTCTCCATTGGGTTTCTTTTGTGTTTTTGTTGGCTCTCTTTTCATTTGGACGTAATTGTCCTATCGAATGTTACTGACCATCCGAGAGAAAATCCGTCAAATGGGCTGTAAGAATCATTTCATCTTACCTGGATTAAGGAATTTTCTAGGTGGCCTGACCGATTGATTGCATGGTCAGCTAGTTTATATAAATAACAAGTGGGAAAGCACGGGTTTTCATATATGGGTCCCATGCTACAGAGCCAGCGTGGGGCTCTAAATTGAATTAGGACATAAGCGACCAGTTGCCATCCCCCCCATTGGAGACTTGGTAGCCTAAAATCGGCGTAGTTAATGAATCTTAGGTGGCATTTGGCATTGCTTTTTATTACTCCTGAGCTCTCCACTCTCTGTGGTTGTTTGTTTTGAGCTGCTTATTTTAATGGGTGACACCATTATGTACTCATTCCCTAGCGTTGTACGTTGTTGACTGTTCAAAGGAATGATCAATTGATTGGGTAATTTTTAGGGCTGTGCATGGGCCGGGTCCAGGCCCTAGTAGTATAGGCCTGAAAATTTTCAAACCTTCAAGCCCAATTTGGCTCAATTTAATTTTGAAGGCCTCAGACCGGCACATCACCTAGGACCCATAAATTCATAACAGTTCAACTGAAAACTTAAAATTTAACCATTAGGAGATGATGTTTTGCAAAGTCAATTGGAACAGATCAATGGATCGACCATTGTATGTGGTGGTTGACGTGGTTTTCATGCTCAGTCGTTTTGGGTGGTGCAGGCTTTATAGGGTGATTATTTGAAGCTTATTAATAACTTTGATTTACATTAGTTGATATTAAAAATAAAAGACTAAAGAAACGTTAAAAAAAAAAAAAAAAAAGGCCAAAAGGAGCAGCAAGAACAAATATTATTAGTCAAATACCCACACGTGGCCATGCTAAGTGTATCCAAGGTAAGGCAGTACCCAATCCAGCACAAACCTAAACCTGTAAATTTGAAAGCTTCATGGCTTGCATTCAGCTAGTGTCACTTATACAATGCTGATGGCCTTGGGCTTGGCTGAGGGAAGCCCAAGCATGGCCCAAATTTATGTGCAAGTCTGAGCTCGGGCTTAGGCCTACCCAGAGCCTACCAGGAAGATGGGCCTTTTTTGTGATGGGCGAGGCCAGGTTCGGGCTGATCTGGCCTCATGCACAGATCTACAAAGTACAAGTACTAATTTTAAGGTTACGGCCTTATGGCTCAGCAAGAGTGGGGCCTGTTGATAGGGATATAATCCAGATTAGTAAAACGATCCACTCAGATCTGTGCATGTACCAAAAAATTTAAAACTTTTAACCAAATTTTGATAGAGTTCTAAATTTTTGTACACATGCCGTGCGTTATGTTACTTTTGGGATGATAAATCAAGTAGGAAGAGCTTCAGATACAATTTTGAGACAAACATACAAAGTCCTTGAACAATCACGCACACTTCAATGGTGCATATAATTGTTCATTCGCGCATTGTTAATCATACAGTGAGCTTGTTAATCGCACACCCAATTAGTCAATCAAGCACTCACAATTATCTTTCAATTGCACACCTTGTGATGTAGTTCAATTGTGAAGCATAGTGTGTGTTCAATCACACTACAAGACTAGTTCATTCGCAAAGCTCATAATCAATTCATTTGTGCATTGTGATACCAGTTCAATCATGTAGACTAGGCATGGACAATCACGCATTCCAAAGTTTAAATTCAAACTTAAAATTTCTTCTTGTTTGTTTTGATATTGATTTATTCGAGATTAAGAAGGTGTCATTTTCACGTTTCTTGAAAATAGTAGAGGCCTCCTTATATTGTGCAAGGGATGTGGCCAAGTTAACTTTGGAATACAATCTCGTTCGGGTAAAACCTTTGTCCCTCAATGAAATCGCACTTTCTGGTATAGATGAATAAACATTTGTCATTATTTAAAGCCTGATGTCTTTATCAATTTATCAAAATTTGGGTAACGTAACATTTCTGTTAATGCCCGAATCAATAATGTGTTCAAGATGCATAACATGTTTTCACAACACCAAGAATCAAGCCAACTCAACTCTTTGAGATAGACAAATCTCTCAAAAGAGATTGTGATCTTTAAAGAAGTAAAGACTGGAAATCTCAACACCAAAGCTAAGTCTTCAACAGTCAAATGTAGTGAGGTAAAGAGGATGATGATGAAAGATGAGGGATGAAGTGTAAGAGAGTAAAATGTGAAATCCACAAATGAATGAGCAATTGTACACTCACTTTCCTTTGGAAATAACTCTCTGAAATCACACACCTCTTTCTGAGTTCTTTTTTTTCTTCAAAAAACTTTACAACAGCAAAGCACTCACACTTCACTTGCACCCATGTTCACAAAAAATGAATGACTGTTGGGTGCTTTTCACTTTTTTTTGCCCACATGTCACCCGACATCCTAGTGCTATAGTTCCACTACAGTAAAAAGGCTATAGGAAATTTGCTTTCTATATAGAGGTAGTGGGAGAGAGACACAATCACACAAGTCCATATCCATTCACACAACCAAAGGTCAAGGTCAAGGTCAATTAACCTCTTTAGCATATGAAGCGCTGAGTGATGAGGTGTCCAATGTTTTTCCACCATTTTGGGATGCCATGTAGCATGCAATGAAGTGGGTTGGTTCATGAGAAAAAATGTTTTGATTCAGCTTGTTTGGGAGGGCAGAAAAGTAGTTAGGAGGTTTCTTTCACTAAATTGGAAAGATGCTTTTGCATCTAGGTGGTCTGTGATTGTCTTGTTTTTCAAAATGGAAAACAAGCATTTGCAAGCCAACTTGATGCAGCTTAACTTACTGCAATGGCCCTCTAGGTGTGTACACATTGATGTTTCGCGTTACAATTACTTTTGTATCATGCTCCTGTGTTTCTTCCAAGCCCTCTAGCCATGAAGTGATGAAACTGAGCATTACTATAACATGTTTTCCATAGCTAGACTGTTTCAAACGAGAGAACCTGCCAAAGCCCGAGCAGCACTTATTCTACGCATCTGAATTTGATTAAAGCAAAATACAGATGCACTTACATCCTCTGTGTGTGTGTGTGTGTGTGTGTGTGTGTGTGTGTGTGTGTGTATATATATATATATAGAGAGAGAGAGAGAGAGAGAGAGAGAGAGAGAGAGAGAGTGTTTGTGTCTTATAGTCCCATAGATAACCTTAGGGAGCAAATTTCCTGTCCAGTCCTAGACATCAAATCCTGGGCAGAACATCTATTTGATAACCTAATACATATTAATAAAATAGAACCGGATATTAACAATAAGGAGAATGATTGTTTATTTTAAGACAGACTTCTAAAGACTGTCATTGATTTGATTGACATATGATGTATTTTTGAATTTTTTTTTTTTTGGTAACATGTATTTTTGAATTTGATGTCCGACATTTTTATCATAGAACATTTGCTTCGTAACAATAATATCTATAAATATATAGTTGTTGAGTCAAATGACCAAACCCTGTATTGGCACAGGCATTGATTGACACATGATGTGTTTTTGAATACTTTTTTAACCCCAAACACATCATGTCTTGAGGGGCAGATACAATCCACTCTCTTTCTTCCTTTTAAAAAATCAAAGGGCGAAGGGAGGAGAGGAAGATCCGAGAGCTAGAGCAGAGGCCGGCTTGGACCATCTTCGGAGAGATGAAATCCACGACGTGCCGGATGTCGATAATAGGTAAGCTGCTGCTTCTTCATTTGATTTTTTTTTTTTTTAATATGTTTTATATATTTTTATTGTTTTAGTGAAACCAGCAATGGGGTTTCTTCGAACAAAGAGATGATCGGCGACGTCAATGACAGGTTAGCTACTGCTTCTTCTTCTTCTTCGTTTTTATTTTATTTTATTTTATTTTTATTTTTTTGGGTTTTCCTCCAGAAGGGGGTTTCTTCGAACGGAGAGTTGATCGGCGATGGATTGGTGACTTCAATCAGTGTTTGTTTTTTTAAACAATTCCTTTTCTCTTCAAAAGGGTTTTCTCCGACAACAGAAAGCTGATCGACGACAGGGACGGTGACGGGGTGGTTTTGTTTAAGAATCAAACCTGATATTCGGATTCGCATCCGATATTCGACTTGTTAAACGAAATCGAATGCGAATTTTATTTTTAAACATCCGTCAAATATCGGATGCGAATTCGGATGTACAAGTTTGTTAAACAAATCGAATGCGGATGCGTCTACATCGCTCCGTTTACAGCCCTAATTTAGGTCCACAATTTATTATTCGGAAACAGACAGACCCACTTCAACTCTCCTCGCAAACCCACTTCACAGATGTGGAGAAAGATTAACCAATGTATCCATTTCAGAAAGAAGCACCAAAATTCTTACCTGGATTCTTTTATACAGAACACGACCAATCATCAACTGACTAGAACCTTTCAAATCTCCTCAAAGTCAAGTGTCTTCTACAACAAACTATTCACTCATCTGAGATCACCCACCAACGTATCGGAAGCTAAGAAGATTCATTGTGTTTTGCTTGTTCATGGCTTCTTCCTCCCAAGTAACACTGATACATTGTTAAGTTCACAACTAGTGAACATCTATGTTAGCTTTGACTGCTTCCAAGAAGCTTTGCTTGTCTTCAATCAACTTTTACAAAAGAATAATTTTGCTTGGAATGCTATACTTAGGGGGCTGGTTAATGCAGATCAATTCACAGAAGCACTGGAATTCTTTCACTTGATGCTGAGAGAAGGCTTAGTACCTGATAATTTTACATACCCACTTGTTCTAAAGGCTTGTTCTGGATTGTCAGCACTTGAAGAAGGCATAAGGGTCCAAGAGATCATCCAATTCAATGAGATTCAACACAAAATAAAACCCAACGTTTTTGTGGAATGTGCCATGATCGACATGTATGCCAAGTGTGGGTGCTTAAATGAAGCACGGCGGATATTTGATAAAATGCCTGAGAAAGATTTAGTCTCATGGAGTGCGATGATTTGTGGGACCGTGCAGAGTGGGGAATGGGTTGAAGCTTTGTGCTTATTTAGAAGGATGAGATTAGAAGGATTGAGGGCTGATTCGGTGATTGTAGCAACTATTTTTCCTGCCTGTGGTAGATTGGGTGCTCAGAAGTTGGGAATGGGTGTGCAGGGATGTGCTATAAGGAGTGGATTTGAGAGCGATTTGTATGTTTCGAATGCTGTGATAGATATGTACTGTAAATGTGGGGACACACAAGAAGCCCACCGAGTATTTGGCAACATGGTGTACAAGGATGTGGTATCTTGGAGTACCTTGATTGCTGGCCACTCGCAGAATTCTGAATACTCTGATAGTCTGGAGTTGTATCTTGAGATGAAGGCTATGGGTATCAGAACCAATGCAGTCACCGTGGCCAGCGTTCTTCCTGGGTTTGCAAATCTGAAATTGTTGAAACAGGGGAAGGAGATGCACAACTATGTCCTAAAACATGGGTTTGAATCGGATATATTTGTTGGCAGTGCATTGATTGATATGTATGCCAACTGTGGGTCAATGAAAGAGGCAGGCTTCATCTTTGAGTTGATGTCAGATAGGGACATCACAATATGGAATTCAATAATCGCAGGACATGCTTTAAATGGGAATGTTGCATTGGCATTTGGGATCTTGCGAAGAATCCAAGAATCTACACTTAGACCCAACTCTATAACCATTGTAACCATCCTTCCATTATGCACTAGAATGGGGACATTGAGACAGGGAAAGGAAATCCATGGTTACACAACGAGAAGCGGTCTTGGATCTGTAGTTTCAGTTGGAAATTCTCTTTTGGACATGTACTGCAAATGTGGATATCTAGAACTCGGAGTGAAGGTCTTTTATCAGATGGTAGAGAAGGATATTGTAACATTTAACTCTATCATTGCTGCACATGGGATTCATGGACATGGAGAGGAGGCTTTTTCCTTCTTTGATCAAATGACAGACGCTAGTTTTAGTCCTGATAACGTCACTTTTATATCACTCCTATCAGCTTGTAGTCATGCAGGTCTAACCGACAGAGGCTGGTTCTTCTATAATTCCATGATCAATGATTATGGTATTCTGCCCGACATGGAACACTACTCATGCATGGTGGACCTTCTAAGTAGATCAGGGCACCTCGATGATGCATTGGAATTTATAAGAAGCATGCCAGTCGAACCGCACATTGACGTTTTGGGAAGTCTACTTGGAGCTTGTAAAATTCATAACAGGGTCAAGCTTGCTGAGCTAGTAGCATGCCAAATATTCCAGAAGAATCCAGAAGATCCAGGCTATTATATTCTTTTATCTAATATATATGTTTCCACTGGAAGATGGGCTGATGCATCAAAAGTCAGAGGAATGATAAAAGATAAGGGCTTGATAAAGAAACCGGGTAATAGTTGGATTCAGGTTGGAAATAATGTTCATACGTTTCGTGCTAGAGATCGAATGCATCCAGAGTCTAGTAAGATCCGAGAGATTCTGGAGAGCTTGGTGTTGGAGATGAAGGATGAAGGATATCTGTTAGACATAAGCTGCTCATCTCATGATCTCGTGGGAGATGAAGACGAACTTACACTTCTGGAAGGAGGAATATAATGATGATTTCATAAAAGGATTAAGAGCCTGAATTATTTGTAAATGCAATTGGCAACAGGTCATTCATCTGCGGAAAGTATGATGAGTTCTGAAATTATTGTACCAAAAATCTGTAAAGAGACCTTTTGTAAGTCATTTGATCAGATGTTTTAATCATCCACTTGGGAAGAGCTTTTCCAGGACGGTTCAGGATTTGGAACATCAATCTCCTCAGGTTGATAGGAGATTATACAATCATATTGATGTAGCCTCCCACATAATCCAATGGAAAGCTCCAGAGCAAGGTTGGTTATAAGTAAATGTTGATGCTGCGTGCCCTTCAAGGCCTAGGGGCGACAATCTTCAATCACAAAATGCGTGCAATTCTGATGGGAATAAAGTTTGGAAAAAAACGTGCTGCATCAAGTCATTGTAGAAAGTGATTCTCTTGTGGCTATTCAGGCTTTAAATTGTTCTCAAGCCTATTGTCCCTGGAGGATCAAGCACCTTGTCTTAGAATGTCAAGAGTCTATTCGGTCGTCTTCACTTTAAGTTTGCACATGTAGCCAGAGGCGCTAATGTTAAAAGCTCACAATATGGCTCATATGGCGTTTGGTGTTAGCTCACTGGATTTTAATAGTTGTACCAATTTGTCGATGTATCCTGACCTTTCTTAATGAATATTCAGTTATTTACCAAAATAGAATACAGCAGGTGACTCACCAATTCAACAGCCCGAATCAGGGAACTTGTCTACCATCTCTATAGTAGGAGACTGGCAGGACATCAGCGAGTTTCGCAAATTGGAAATAATAAAAGCTTGTTCAAGTTCTTGCCATGATACCGATATTCTGAACATGCTCTCCTCACCTATGCTGTTTAGATCATGGAACATACAAAGCAGAAGGAGCCAGAACCCACCATTCAAATACCCCATTCCTCCCAACAGAAAAAGAAAAAGAAAAAAAAACTTATGTGGGTTATGACAACGCCCGGATTTTCAGTTAACAAAAGAAGTTTGAACATGGTTCTGCAGAACATGGATCATATACAATCAGAGAGTAAGGCTCGTCCAGTTGGATCATTTTTTGGTCCATCTGAATTTTTAAGAGGGACCTGACAAGGTGGTAGTTCCTGCTCTGTATATACCTGCCTTGGCCAATAACTATTATTGCAGGTTGCAGTTGTAGTCTATAATTCTCAAAATGGGGTTCATCCTTTTACAAGGATTATAGAGAGATACAAAGATCCCAATATTCAGCACCCCCCCCCCCCCTCCAAAAAAAAATGCAAGTACATAAATAGATCTCTCCATTAATAAGAACCGCTTAGAGGTGTGAGACATGCCTTTTCATTACATTCTTTTAGAAGCTCAACTCTTGGACATTCAGACTAACTGAATAAGTCCCACAAGTGACTGTACAAATGCAGACAACACAGCTGAGGTTCTTCAACTTACAAAATTCTGTGCAGTTAATAGTGAGACTGTCTTGATGTTAGATACAGTTGGTTATTGCAAGGGTTCCAACCCATGCTGTGTCTTTAAGGAATCTCCCCCCTGATGATAAAATAATCATATTCAGGCTTAGAACAATAAATTGAAAAAGCAACAGGACCTATCTCATGGGTTGCTACCTGTCTTCTCTGATCACAAGGTTTAGCATAACTGGTTGTCAGTTGTAACCTGCATTACACAAGTGCACATTAAAATCTTCTCAACCACCATCAAAATTAACAAACAAAAGGATAATTTGACAAGCAAGAGCGTGGTCAATATACACTCTCTAGTTGCTTGACTAGACAGCCCCATCTCGAATGCTAGAGTTGGCAGCTCCATTGCCGCTAACGTGTGGGATTTGGTCATTTCTTTGCAACAAAGCAGACTGTCCAAATCCTTCTTTTGTTGCCTGGCACTAACAGTACCAAAAAAAAGGTTAATGAACTAGCCAGAAAGCCCTACAAGTTTAATTGGTGCTGGCTATATTTTTAAAAAGCTTTGAAGGATATGGACATGGCTTTCCTTGTTGGAATTTCTCCCAGGAAGTGAATCCAGTATGTTGAAACATTCTGACACCTCTTGCCTTGAGCCAACTCATCTGGGTAGCAAACGGATATCAATGGACTTCAGGCCAATTTATATGAGAAGTTTTGGATAGTTTATAGAGTCTAGAAAGTTTTTTGTTAGGCATGTTAATGATGTTGTCCGCTAGTCACTAGAGAAGTTTTAGAAATTCTTTACTCCTGTAAGTTCCTCCAATCAATCATACTCATCTTCTTTCCCTTCAAAAGAACAAAGGAAAAAAGGTCTTCAAAAGAAAAAAAGGGGTGACACCAGGATAAAAGAACAAACCTGAGTAGATTTCTGATTCTGTGAGCAATCAGCACTTGTCTTTTGTGTCATTTGTGAGGGATTCTTTCTACTTGATGGGGAAGCTGGATCTGGTACTTCCATTGAAGGTACTACTCCAGAGACATCAGGTACTGAAACTGATTTTGTAGAAGGACCTCCTGACAAAGGAATGAAGGGTGCATGGGGCATCGACAGGGGAAGTCCTTGTCTTGGAAGCCCAAACATCGGAAGGCAAGATCCAGCCATTCTGGGCAAGCTAGATGGTCCTGAAATCGGAGGGCAAGGGAACTGCTGTCCATGCATAGGGGGCACCTGAATGAATGGGAAACCAGAGGAACCACGGCTAATGTCAACCATTCCCATCCCAAATCCCATACCCATGCCCATTCCCATCCCCATTCCAACACCCATGGGAGAGAAATGTGCCATATGTGGTGTATGTACATGTCGCATTCCAGTGGGTAACATCATTGGATGCATACACAGCCCACTTCCCATAGACATAATCTGCATAGGGAATTGAGGTTTGAGTGTATGAGAAAGTTAAACATATATTTATTTGAGAACCCACATCTTGAAATCAAAAACTGAGTGAAATTACCTGTACTTGAAGCTGGAGGGTCTTCAGATACTCAATGGCCTCATCAAGCATTGAAGCTTTGTCCACCTAATAAAGGCTCAAGTTGCAAGTTGCAAGTCAGCACAAGAAAGAAAAGAAAAAATTATCAACTAGTAGCAGACTATGAGTCTCCTAGATGATATGAAGGATATCAAGCGAAAGTATAAATTGGAAATACAGAACACAAACCTTGTTGCAGTTTGGTATTAGTTCTTGTAATGCCCGCATCTTCTCATTGATCCTATCCCTCCGTCTCTGTTTACAATTGTTCAAACTGAGTACCAAGATAGATTTTAAAAGTCAAAACCAAAAGTGTCTATCAATTTGAGGTCCATTTTTCTTGTCCTGCTCACCCTTTCAGATAAGTTATGAACTTCTGCAGCTCGACTTTTCTTGGCACCTGTACATCCTTGAGTGGGAGCTGGTTTCCTCACACCTACGGATTCTTCTTCCACATCCTGCATCAAAGATGAACTTTCTTGAAAACATGGAAGAGAAACTAAGAAAAAAATTTAAGGTACATAGGAAAAAAAAAGTGGATTTTACATTTTTACTTACTTCACTCTGGTACTCAGACTCCTCACTGTCCCGAGATTTCCTCTTCACAGTATGTTTCCAATCATTGGATGCTCCCCCAGCACTGTTGCCTGAGCATACGGAAGAAGATGCAACCACCGGCTCTATAACCTTATCACTATCGGGTCTTCCTATGGCTGTACTTGCTGCAAAGCTTGAGGTTTGACCAGGAAATTGATCCGGGGATACATTATTCCTAAAAGCATCTTCTTGGCACATAACTTCAGACTGCTCAGTTGAGGGTGGCTCCTTTGGAGGCTTAGACGTGGATGCTTTCAAATCCATCTTGGTTGGCATTGAAGCCAGCTGACTCTGGAAACCAGTGGCACTTCTTGAACCACTTGTTGATTTGATCTGTGTGGGTTGAAAATGGTTGCTATTACTGGCAGCAGACACATTATCTTTACTTCTCAACTTACTAATGCTTGATAAACCTGAATTGGCTGTGTCACCGATGCACTGAAGATTATCTTTAACAAGAACTGCATGTCTCGAGAAATGGGAGAAGTTAATCAATCCTTTATTGTCACTAGTCTGCTGTGTTGGCCTTGTGGGACCTGAATCTTGCTTATGAAGCTTTGTGTTAGGCAGATTGCTGGTTGAAGTCGGGGTCTGAATTGAATTCACGCAAAGAGCTTCATGGGCATTGTTGGTGTTACTGCTAATGAAATCTGAAGTTCTTGATCTAAGAGATGGCTCCGAAGTTTGGCATTGCTGCAATGATGACGAACATAAGTGACTACTACTAGGTCTAGAAGGCTCAAGAGCTCCCCCAACAACAACCTTGGATGCATTCCCTTGTTCCAGACTTTTACCATCATGTCCAGAAGCCATATGGGAATCCCTAACTATCCGATCATAATTACTGTTCTTATAGAATGGTACAGCAATATTCTGAGCTGAGAATGCATTTGGATTGACCCCAGACAATTCAGAGAAGAACTCAGAACAGTAATCATGTTGCAGAGAATAATCGAGAGGATAATTCAGCCAAGGGACTATATCATCATCATCTTGATTCATTCCTACATGGCCTGAAGGCCCTGGCGACTGAAAATCATTCAAGATGGATTCCGTAGTTTCTGATCTTCCAATCTTTTGAGTAAATGGGTCTCCTCCATCTTCCTCTTGAGCCTTGGAGTTGCGAGGAGGAAAATTTGTACATGGGGGGCTCTTTTGAGTTCTACTGGACTGACGTTGCATTGAAATCTGACCGTTTTCCCATACTAGCTCGACCAATTCACGGTCGGGCCTGCATTGAAACCACAAAAATTGGGAGTGGGGGGTTGAGTAAGACAAGATTCAAACCATAAAATATGAGATTTTAACCAAGTATGAACTCACATGGAAGCTAGATCGGCTGAACAGTTTGTCGTCTTTGGTTGGATTGCTTCAAGCTTCCCTTTTGCCATCCCAAAAAGTTGAGAGTAAGGCATAATCGATCGACAGCAGAACACACTTTCTCAGTCAGACCCCAAAATTAAATAAGAACCGTATTGTGTTCTTCATACCAAAACCTAATATTGTAAAACCCACTTTCCAAAGCTACAGTCTAAAGAAAACCAGACAAAAATCATCCCAATGATGGCAAAGAAACCTTTTTCTTGCATTTGGATTCTTAACTATTAGAATATAAACTGGCTCTGAAAACCCCAATTAAACAAATTCACAGCTCACAAACTTAAACTAACAGCACTATAAAACAAAGCAACCACATCTGAAGTTTTAAAAAAATATGAAACCTAGATTTTATCTATTTCTAACATTCTAATCAGTAAAATAAAATAAGATAGAATTCTCAGTCAAACCCATTTTTAACGGTTCTGTAAGATTCGAATCACCTCCGTATTTGAGTTCCTTGAAATATAAACAATTAAAAATAAAAAAGAGCTCCTCCTTTCTGCATTTTAATCATTAAAAAATCAACCTAATCAAAACCACTCAAACTTCATCAAATTTATCAATAATCTCAGATGAAGTCCTCTGCTTTTCACTTAAACTGACTCAAACTAAACAAACCCATCTCGGAAAACGGAATCAGTCTCGACTCCCACCTAAAGAACTAGAAATTTTGTTCAATCTGTAGAAAATTCACCTACCCACTACTAAAAACCTGTAATTTATCACCAGCAACTGGAAATCTAGGGAAGAAAAAACCCACCAAATTCATTAATAATCTTCTAAACAGCTTATTTTCAGACATCGAACGCATGAAATCAAAGAACATTCCTCGACCCAACCAATCCGTTAATCGAAGTAAGATAAATTTGGAAAATTCTCACGAGGTTCCCCTTAAAATTTTAAAATACGTATCTGTATTGGAGGTCGAAGAACTGAAAGTTTTCGAGAGAGCGTGGATCCAACTGCTCGTAGAAGACGGAGAAAGACTTGAAGGCAGGCTGAGAAATGGCTGGTGCATACTTAAAGGCCAAGTAAGCTTAACCATGGGTAAGAAGAGTTAAACCATACTTTTTAGATAAAAGAGCATAATCATCTTGGAGTAGTTTCTTTCACGGTATTTACTACTTCACCTGAATATTGAAAGAAGAGAATGGTTGAGGTACGACCTAACACCCAACCGACGGTCTTATCCAATGGTCATTGGTTAGGATACATTGCTTGTGAAAAATATAGTTTTTTTTTTGGGGTGCGGGGGGAGGGGGGTAACTTATTGTGACGACTAGTTTCTAGAGCATAGAATATAAAAGAGATACGGTAAGGAAAGGGGTGGTAATTCGTTTTGGTGGGTCAGGTTCGTGTCGTATTGAGATAAGGGTATACAACTATATGACTCAACTCTAACCCAATTCATTTATCAATCATGTCATGACCAAAAACATGTTTAGAGTCAACCCAACCCGGTTATTTCGTGTTGAGTTTGTGTTGGGTTCACGGGTTATGTGGTAATTCATGTTGACGGATTATATTCATGTCGTGTCAAGTTAAGGATATACGACTATATGACTCAACCCTAACTTGACATATTTATTAATCGTATCAAAGCGGATCAGCCTGTTTTAACCCAAAACACATTTACAGTTAACCCTAATCCAATTATTTCGTGGTGGGTTCATAGGTCATGTCAAACATTGCCACCCCTAGAAGGATCTGTCCGGCCTCCTTATGGCCCGTAGGACCTGTTTGACTTAACAGGTCAACACGTCAATGAAAAAAAGAGGCCAGTTGTTCAATACTTCCTTTTTTTGGTGATGTGTCGACCTGTTAGGCTAGACAGATCCAAACCAAAAGAGATAAGGTCTACTGTCGCCTTTATGTGTATTCAGGATTTTATTCCTATGGCTTTACAAGAGATTTAAAATTTTGTAATTATACAGTAATATTGTAAGCCCCCTCCCCACAAGAAAAAGAAAAAGATATACAACATAATAACCAATACATTGGGTAACTAGTACCAAAATAAGATAAATATTGTGTAACACTTTCAATAAGATTTGAACATTAAGTTTTAAGGGATTAATAAAGTGATTGACATGGTTATGATGGGGATTCAACTTCTCCGTTGCCTTTAATGTTGGAGAGAATTTAAATGTTGTTAATTGTGAATGCGAGTGTTCTTACATAATTTATGTGTTTATTTATTTATGGGAGCGGAGACCCGTGGAAGTGGTATAAAAGAAAGTTAAAAAAAAACAGTTAAAAAGATAATGGTTCAATGCAGGTACCATGGGATTAGATTTGGGTCAAGATGATTTGTCAGCTGTGTGGATGTCTGTCCTTTGTGAGAGGGAGGTTGTGATAGAGAAGCAAATGAAGGATAAATTTATTTGAGGTAGAGAACAGTAGGAATTCTTGCGTGGAACGTTGACAAGTAAGGCCCTAGCCAAAGGCCAAACAAGGGTAGTCATGACTGACTAATGAACCCCACCCACATGGGATAGTTAGGATAGTGGCGTTTTCTATGTGGACCCCTCCTTGACCCCAGTAACAGGAATTGACATTTTCAACCTGGACAGCAGGAAGGCTTGGTTCGGACTTTGACAAGTAAAGCCATAAGAAGGGTAGTGATGACTAAATGAAACCCACCATCTAGCGATTTGGCGTTTTCTATCTGGACCCCCAATGACCCTGTAACAGGAATTGGCATTTTCCATCTAGGCCCCCCTCCCCTGGCATCCCGGCATCTTTTTCTTTCTTGTCGTGCATGAACCTAGCTTGTGATGTTTTGTTGACGAGGATGTGATTTTCTTGCGAGAGGGAATATAATTGAGGCCCTCAAATTGCCCCACTTTCGTGAGAGATCTCCAAACGATCGCGTGCAATTCACGTGCTCGCGTGTGATCCACGTGCTTCTGTGTTCGTGTCTGTGTGATTCACTTTTAAATTCTGAAACTTTTTTATTTATTTATTTTTCAACGGCATGGAAGTGAGTGGCTAACGCATTCACTAACATGGGCCCTCCATAACGTACTCCTCTGTAACAAAGTTAGGCCATTTGATGGTAGAGAGTATGCGAGAAAAGTGGAGCATAAGGGGGCTCACCGCTTACCTACCAATCCCATGAAGGGTATTTTGATGTGTTCAGTTCAACACAACCATGTTTCCTGTTTCGAGAAGTTTCATACCTCCTTTTTCCTTTTTTGGATTTATTCTTGTTTCTTTGTTTTCTTTCTTGGGGGAGGGCGAAATTTACAATGCATGATGGGTAACGTCTTATACATCTTGTGGTTAAAATATCTGTTCTATTATCATAATTTATATGCTTACAAAATATATATATATATATATATATATATATATATATATATATATATGGAGGAAAATGTTTTGTGATGAAAATGTGTTTTAAGTGTATTTGGTGAATTATAAGTTGATACATGTTGCATTGAGGGTTACAAACGTCCTCAAAATGTCATGTTGAAAAAGTAGGTGTTCGGAAAGAAAAAAAAAAAAATTTGTACTTACAAGAAAACAACCGTGAAAGATAGTGTAAACTGTGTACCGTTTAGTAGGTAATCTACAATTCTACAAATTCAACTTATCGTTCATGATTGAGGCTACTCAGTATCTGGCATTATTAACTTATTTATGGTTGGTAAGGTAAAGTGACATCGGACCCACAATCTCACAGCTGCAACATAAAGCCCGTCTAATCTAACTAAAGCCGTAATCTGACTTGCAAAAGTGAATCCACTTGTAAGCATTGGTAATGATTCTAGTTTCCTATGCCAACCTCCATTGAAGAACACCAGTGACTATCCCAATAAAACGACAGACGAACCATCAAGACAATCAGTCAATACCATCGCAAGGTATAACCAAGATTAAAAACCCACCAAATCCTGGTTGGTTTGTCAGGCAAACTTGATTCTCAAATAATCTTAGCGCCGCACCCATATGTCGTAGCATCGACAAAGCCCTACCTAATTCATCACACCCAAGCAGACGGCCTGAAATCCTCTACGCCACCCCTTGTTAGCCACTCAATGGCCACACAATAACCTAGCCCATTGTAAATTTTGGCAGCTCACCAGGAGAAAGAGGCAAATAATGTGCTCTTTTTACGAGAACTCCTGTTTTATCCAGCTTAAGGCTGGTGAAGACACGTAACACCAAAGTGGGGTAAAACAGGTATTGAAAAATGATATTTCTAAAACCCGATAATGCCTCCATCTTGTTCCTTTGCATATTCGAGCCCATCCGATCACTACGACCCCAATCCTTCGGTGTATCTTTTGCAGATGAACTGGGTGGGATCAACTGAGATTGGATACGAAAAAAATGGAGAAAATGTTGAGAGAAGGATTTGTTGTGAGAGATACAGATGCATAAGCTCACAGAAAAAGGGATTCTTGCCAGATTGAGACTGTAATGACTAGAACCAAAGATTCGCACTCTCGCAAGCTTCAAAAACAGGTATTGACAATAGCCGGTTATTTATTGAGTTGTGCACAACTTTTTGCTTCAACAAACACACACGCCGTTGTTCATTTCTTCTCCCTCTCCGCTTTTCCTCTTTTCCACAATTCTGTCGACTTCTTGAAGAGCAAGAAATTGTTTTCCAACGCTCTAACCATATTTATACACATTCCCGACAAATTTTATTAGACGATTCTCTCTAAAATTTCCTGAAATCACTAGGTAATTTTATAAGAAGCTCAAAACGTGGTAGAGATTTAGACGATAGATGAAGAGGGAAGATAAAATTTTGTGATAAATTGCTGTAATATCTACTAATATTTTATAGGTCATCAAAGGATTGTTTGTCTACTATGAAGAAGAGCTAGGAATGAGGAACAAAAAGAACAAGGAGTTGGGGATATTAAAGGTTCTATGATTAGTAGCAGTTGGTTTTTCAGAAATGGTGATTCAACACGAAGCAGGTGAAGAAGGAAGTGTATGGGAGCTTAAGCGATCCATGCGGAAAACCAAATTGAGGATGTAATGACAAGAACCAACATACATTAACTCTGGCCAAAGGCTCGTTTCAGTCTGGCAAAAATCAATTTTTTGAGCTTATCACCAATAAAAAATTTCTCTCAACCACTTCTCTGTTTCCTTCTCCAATCTCAGTCATTACAGTTTCCTCAGTTCCTCCACGAAAGGCACAATGAAAGAAGAAAACAGGGTATTCTCGGGTTTTAGAAATATCTTTGTCAATACCTATTTTACCCACGCTTTGGTGTTACTTGTCTTCCCCAATGGTTGAGTTGGATAAAACCGGGGCGCTCATAAATGGAGCAAATTATTTGCCGGAGAAAGATGGGTTATTTATATCCTATGAGTGCAATTACACAAAACTAAAATAGTTGAGATAAGGAACAATAATAGCCAATCTAAGATGCTTACTGGTTGGAGACGGGCTTCCAAGATTATAATATAACCTTCTAAGCCTGTTTTATATCGCACAATAAGCAAAGATCACCATGTATGTGTTTACAGTAAACTTGCTGTCAACTGAGAACACCTTCTTCCGAACACTACGTAATTAGATGTTTCAGTTGGAGCATCTTTTACCGCACCAGCTGCAAAAACTAGAAACAAAATGCTTGCATATCTTCAGGCTAACCATAAAAATAATAATAATAATAATAATAAACAAATGCTATGTGATAAAAAAGTGTATGTGAGTCTTTGTAAGAAAAAGGCGGACACTGGTGCACTCGGATTAAAAGTGTAAAAAAAGTGATCAGTTGAAAAGGCGGGTATCTAAAAAAAAAGCACCAAATTCAAAAACACATCATGTGTCAATCCATGGGTTTTTTCATCACATGATCACAGCAATAAGATCTAATTGTGATCTATTGGATGCATGGGTTAATATCGTGAATGGCCCATGAAAAACAAGTACCGTGTACTACTATAACGTTTATGGAAAGCATAGCTGTTGACTCCACATGGTGAACTAAAGAATTATATCATCCTAGCGCGACTTATGTAGCTATGGTCCCAAAATCTTTCTATTTTTTTTTTTTTTTTGGGTAAATTCATGGTTTCAGAATCTACTAGCTTGTCACACTTGAGTCTAATTTTGAGGTAATTGCCCGCAAGAAGAAAAGGTGGGAAAACCGTCACGGGAATAGGTAAAGTATGAAAAAGTCATAATTTATAGGGTGATGACAAAGGGTAGAAAAATTTAGTTTCCCAAAGCAGTTTTGCTTAGTTGTTTTCCCACATTTTACTACATAACAAACAAGCAAATTTGTGAGAAAATGTAGAAAAACCGTACACTTCTCCACACCTTTGCCCCTAAACAGACATAGCATGCACAAATTATTCATTCAGCATGGCGCCTAGATATTGTAAGGCTTCACATTAATGAATTATCTATGGAAAGGAACCATTTACTTGCCTTGTGGATGGCGGTGATTCTTCTTTCAGCATCACCAAGCTGGGTCTCTATTGCTTCTTCCACTTGTAATAGAAGCTTCCGATGTGATGCCTCTTAATCAGCAAAGTGTATTCAGAATTGACTGCTTTTGGTTCGCATACATGTATCACAGGTTCTTCCTTTTGCTTTTAAAAAAAATAAATTTCCCATGAAGGTTGGGACTTGCAAAAGAAGAAACCCAAATAAATATGAAGAGAGCTTTAGTTATCAAGGAGAATCGCCTGCCTTTACTTGTCAAAAGCAGTACCTGTATGCTAAAACCAAAGGCCAAGACTGTACACAGCAAGATCCAATATGGGCTGTGGAGCGCAAGAAAATTAAGTGAACCCAATATGTAAGTCGTTTTCTGTTGGAAGCCCAGACTTCGGTTAAAACCGTTTGCTTGGTGCATACCGGCTTGCATAAGATCTTTGCATCCATGCTGGCAGTTATGTGCCCTCTCATAAACACAAATACATAATTGAGTAACGTATCATTATCTGCTTCATTTGTATGCAATCATTACACAATGACGGCCCATAGCTGAGAACCTGAATGCCAAGAAATCTCTTGCAACACAGTTATATTATCACCGCATTATGGTGGCAATGGCACCATACCGTGATTCCTCCCCAAGAACCGAAGCACAAGATGAAAATCCACGTTTTTCATCATCAGCCCTCTACATGGCACACCTTATGGGTCCAGGTCATCTGATCAATGGGTCCCACTGAGATTATCTTATATACCTCCAATATCAGTCCTAATGATACACATCAGTCTCATCAAACTTTATTTTTTTTATCCGCAGCCATTGATAAGATCTAACAATAAATCCATTTATCAGTTGTTTAGGATCATGTGAACAGGCTGATTTATTGGGCTTATATAAGCAGCTGATATATTGGATTATGGCCGATCCAAGTGGCACCCATCAATTGGTTGAGACCAACCTGTCTGCTTATGTACCATGTATAAGTGAGGAAGGACGGAGAATGACAGAACAGAAGGTTTGGGATAGTACATAATCATGATA
Source organism: Platanus orientalis (assembly GCA_025762735.1). Lineage (NCBI taxonomy): Eukaryota > Viridiplantae > Streptophyta > Magnoliopsida > Proteales > Platanaceae > Platanus > Platanus orientalis. The sequence continues at coordinate 13,925,910 of JAOXJP010000006.1, read as the reverse complement.
AGAAAATAATCATACTTTGCCTCTCCACAGTTCCTTTTAATTCTATCCGGTATGCTTCCAGTTTTTCAAGTGTGCTCCTGGACTCTTGGAGAAGTTTGCTAACCTCTTCTATGAACCTGTCATGTATGAGTTTCAGTTGTTTTTGTTGCTCTGCATCAAAATTCACCAAATCAAACCTCATTAAGTACAACGTAGAATCATCTCCATACAATAAGAATACCCACCAAAATGGCCCTACTCAAGAGTTTTAAAAAATTGCTTTAAAAATGGCCAATGTGAGATCAGCAATAGGAGCAGCTCATCCATATTAAGAACCATAAATTAATAAAAAAAACACGGTTCAACCTGTATCTACCGATGTCATGTTTTTTAGTACTGTGTTCACTGTTCAGTTATAGTAAGTGCAGTTTGAATATTGCAAGAAACATCAAAATCAATTCTTGACGGGGGAGAAATCGCATGTAGGTAACTACATGGGCATTTTAGCCAATTCTAACGAGCTACATTCAGTTTAAATCAGTCAAAACTGTCCTTTAGATTTTCAAGTTGGAGTAATACCTTGGAATCTTGTTTCCAGGCGTTTTCGCTTAGATTTACCAAGGCTTGTGAAGTTTTGTCTGAGAAAAAAAAGAGTAATGATTACCTCTACATACCCGTTTCTTCAATTGGTAGAAATTCATATGCTTGGGTCACCTACACATCTGTTTGAATATGGGACTCAATGTTATGTAGCTGCAACTGTATTCCCTTGGCAACAGATGCCAGGATGTCAGAGCTTTTCTTGCTTGTCTGCGACTTCACTTTGGTTTTAAATCTCTCTAAAGACAAAGCGAAAGCAGCAGCATCCCTGATATAATGTAGAGGAAAAAGAGAAAATCAAACCAAAACAGCATATTGAGGCGTAAAACATATTGCATCCCACATGGGGTTGATTAATGCTTTGATATGACAGTTAGTATAGAAAATAGAAAATACCTTTCCAAGCCATCTTCATAGTTTTGGTCAGAAGGTCCCTAGAGCCCGTTTCTCTCTTCAGTCCCTATGTTTGCAGGAATCCAAGATTCAGATTATGAGTGATGGTTTGGTTATAGAGGTGTGGGGTGGTAAGCCTTTCAAGTGGCTAGTCATTCCCTCTTGGGGGTCTTGGGGGGGATTCTCTTGGTGTGGGGGGGGAGTGGAGGTAGTAGATGGGATGTCGGAATGAGAAAATTTGGAGATTTTATTGATTAGATGGCATCTAATTGATAGACCCCTTTCAGGGGGTGCAGATTACTTGGTCTAATTTTCAAAGTCATGCTTCATTGAGCAGAATTGATCGCTTCCTTAGTTGTGATATCTAGGATGATTTATTTCCGGATTCTACTCAAGTGGCCCTTCCCAGAGTTACTTCTGACCATGTTCCTATCTTATTGGAACGGAAGCAATTGATGGGGGGCCCTCTACCTTTGAAGTTTGAAGAAATGTGGTTTCTTAAGGATGATTTTATGGAGGTGGTGGAGTCTGAATGGAACAGGGTGGGAGATTCTGGCAATCCAAGCAAGATATTTGCTTTAAAACTAAAAGCTCTGAAGTTTAAATTAAAAACTTGGAATAAAAATTCGAGTGATTCTTTGAAATCTAATTTGAAAGATTGTCGGCATGAAATTAGGAAGTTGGATTTGGTGGAAGAGGAGCGACTTTTTCTCCTTTGGAAATGGTGGATAGAGAAAGAT
>JAOXJP010000006.1:13859339-13878743 GCA_025762735.1 Platanus orientalis | reverse complement strand
GACACATGCTATTGCCAAACAACATGAAAGATTGTGTCCGCCTCCCTTATTTACACTAACCTCGGGGCTGGCACATTGGTGTCAAAAAGTTATAACTTTTATGCCCTCCCCGCAAAAAAAGAAGAACTGTAAATCACTTTTCGCTGCTGATGTGTCTGCCCCCCTGACCCCCAGCGAAGGTTAGCATAAATAAGGGTGGCTGACTCAATCCCTTATCACCAAACAAGGTATAAAATGTGGAAGTCCACATATATGGACATCAAACCCACCAACCTGGCTTTTTAAGTTATTAGTTATGTATTAACATTTCCTAAATCAATGAATCTTTCGTTACCAAAAAAAAAGTTAACTACCTAAAGTCATGTCACATGGCAAAATTTGGATGGGAGTTTTATTTGTTCAAATTAACCCAAAGTTTAGGGAAAGTGACTTAATCCAATATTTGTTACATGACAATTTTAAGTTACTGCTTGAACTTGTTTGCAAAGCTTCTTTATTAGAAAGAACAAAGATCTGCTGTTCATGCAGTACGACTACTTTGTTACAGTGGATCTTGGGACTATGAGACAGCGATTGCAATGGTTTACCAACAAACATTGGGGGTTGAGAAATTTCACCCTAAAATGATCCTAGCATGTTTAAGGAATGGTTGCGTGTTAGTTAAAGGTGTAATTCCTTCTAACTCAATAATCAAAATCAAGTACATGGTAGCAGTATAATTTGCAAAATGCTGCCTAAACCATTGGTCATGTCTTAATCCATCAACTACAAATTTACAACTGACAGTGATCCCAATAGGGATTGAACCCGTGACTTCTCATAAAAAGGGAGATGTCTCAACCACAAGGTCAAGGTGCATTGGTCACTTTCTATCATTGTGTACCATCATTTGTTAATTAGTTTCAAAAAGTCACGGGTAATTTTTTAAAAATGGGTATGAGTATTTGTGAGATCGAAATATTGTTCTGTCCAGGATGTACCATTCACCCCCTCACAAGGGGTGTGGCCCCATGCAATTGGTGTGAATGGGACACACCCCTGTGAGGGGGCGAATAGTATATCTAGGACAGAACATTATTTAATTTAGCTAAATGAGAACCTCTTTATTTTTTTTATGGAGAATGATCGACTGTGTTGATGCAGACCTCTATAAGCGAGCCATTGTAGTTTTGAACTTGGTGTCTCTTTTTGAATGCCTACTTTTTCATCTGAACACTTTTTTAGACATTTTTAACCCCAAACACTACACATTTCAGCTTATCATTCACCATACACACTACCGACACTTTTTAATCACATAACATTTCTTGCTTTTCGGATTTATGTGTTCGGAAAGGCCGGAAGTTGTGAAAGAATCGAGAAGGGAAACAGTTCAGGAATAAGGATTAAGAAAAAATTCGAAAACACAGAGGCCACAGAATCTTAAGATGAAAAAGAAAAGAGGTACAAAGTTTTTGTCTTATAACAGATTATGAAGCAACATCGCCTGCAAGCTATATAGTGTAGGAAAACTAACCTGCCTTTCTTTGGTATTGTATTCATCTTAAATAGAGATTACAAGTGTGAGTAGCGGTTATGTACAGCTAACATCATGACTGTCTATTGTGCTATACATGGAAATATAATCACTGCCTATTATGCTATACATGGAAAATAAGTAAGGAATTAATTATGAGAGGAAGTCATGGTTGACAGATCGTATCTCTTCATATAGGCACGGTAAACTTACATTCTTCTATAGAACACCCCACCTTCTCTTTCTCTGTCTCTAGAAACGGACATGGGGAATCAGTTTTTGGCGCTAATTTTCGTGATAAATGTATTGTTTTTCAGCTTTCCTCTTGCTTCAGAGCAAGAGTATATCTCCGCAGTGGGAGATCCAGGAATGCGAAGAGATGGACTGAGAGTAGCTTTTGAAGGTTGGAACTTCTGCAATGAAGTTGGAAAAGAAGCTCCTGATGCGTGGAGTCCAAGAGCCGCTGATTGTTTTGATTTATCAACAGGTTCTTCATTGCAGCATAGAGTGACCAAAGCTGATAACAAACTTGGTATGGGGAAATCGTTCCCGGGGTTGAGCCCAAAAGCTCTGAACAACTCAGACCTATATGCAGTAGAAAAAGAGCTGTATCTGGGTTCTTTATGTGAAGTTGCAGACACCCCAAATCCATGGCAGTTTTGGATGATAATGTTGAAAAATGGCAACTATGATACAAAGTCTGGATTGTGTCCTGAGAATGGAAAAAAGGTTGGGCCTTTTAAGCCAGGAAGGTTCCCTTGCTTTGGAGATGGGTGCATGAATCAACCCCTCTTGTATCATCAACAAACAGATTTTTCAGGAATGGAAAAACTTAGAGGTGGATTTTATGGAACTTATGATCTGGGTTCTGATATTGGAGGTGGAATTGAAGGGATCTCCTATTTTGAGGTGGTTTGGGAGAAGAAAGTTGGTGTTGGGAGTTGGGTTTTCAGTCATAAGCTCAAGACATCCAAGAAGTATCCATGGTTGATGCTGTATCTCAGAGCTGATGCAACCAAAGGGTTCTCTGGTGGGTACCATTATGACACAAGAGGAATGCTGAAAACTGTAAGTGGGAGAATTTTAATGCACTTTTTGTTTTAGTAGAACAATTGAAGAATAAATGAAATGAAAAAAATGAGCCTTGTTTATAATAGTGGATTATGTGCTTTTTCTGATATGTTAAATTGTTAGTTGACTTCTTCCCCCCTCAATGACGAACTCCCTCCCCCCCCAAATAATAATAATAATAATAATAATAATAATAAAAAGGGTAACCGAAATTGGGCTTAGCATAAGTAAATGTTCAGTTCCTTTCCCTTTGCCTCGGGATGAAATATCAGGGCTGAGATCATTTGACTTGCTCAAGCACATAACCTATGTCATTAATTCTTAAGTACTGTAATAGGATTTGTTTGGAACAAAGCCAAATCGTTTTATTAGTATTCTAATGCAGACGAGTCCTTCAAGATGTGATGTAGAGGGATTGTCAGTAGTTGAGAGCATAGCTCAATTGGACATCCAACTTTAGATACCAAAGGAACAACGAAGCAGTTCCATCATTCCCAGCAAGAACATAAAAATAAAATCAAACAAAATTGCATCTTTAGATGAGAGGATATATATTTTTCATTCTTTCCCTTTGTTATCTGTTTTTAAATTTGTACTAAATATTAAAATTATGTTCTTTGCATCAAGTTGATTGTGCGGTTGAACTAGAAAGGAGACCAGATTGGACAATTCCCGTTTTGAAGCCCAGTTCTGTTTTTTGAACATTGATCAGAATAAGGCTAACTAACACATTCCCTCCTCTTACAGCTTCCAGAGTCACCCAATTTTAAGGTCAAGGTGTCTTTGGATGTGAAACAAGGGGGAGGCCCAAAGAGCCAGTTCTACCTGATAGACATTGGCAGCTGCTGGAAGAACAATGGTGCTCCCTGTGATGGAAATGTGCTCACTGATGTAACGAGATACAGTGAGATGATCATCAACCCTGAAACACCAGCTTTCTGCAGCCCCACAAATATGATCAACTGTCCACCATTCCATATCACTCCAAACAACACAAAGATCTTCAGGAATGACACTGCTAACTTCCCATACTCGGCTTATCACTACTACTGTGCTCCAGGGAATGCCCAACACCTGGAGAAGCCTGTCAGTCTCTGTGATCCTTACAGCAATCCTCAGGCACAAGAGCTAGTTCAGCTATTGCCTCACCCCATATGGGCCACCTATGGGTACCCAACCAAACCAGGGGAAGGGTGGGTTGGGGATGCCAGAACTTGGGAGCTTGATGTCGGTGGTCTTTCTAGTAGACTCTACTTCTACCAGGTCAGTAATTGGACAGCACCTCCAACAGTATTTATATTTATCTAATGCATATAATTCCTCTGCAGGATCCAGGTACTCCTCCTGCTAGAAGAATATGGACTTCCATTGATATGGGAACAGAAATATTTATTAGTGACAAAGATGAGGTGGCTGAGTGGACTCTCAGCAACTTCGATGTTCTTCTTTCCTCCTCAACTCCATAATTCAAATTTCATTTAGCGCAAGGTTTATATAAAGCAGAAATATGCTACATATGGTACCTGTATCAAAAGCTAAAGAAGCCCAAGGGGCAGATCCTTGAGGATTGTAATCATGTAACTCAAATTATGCCCATTCAAAATATCAGCAATTCAACATTTCCTAAGGAATCAATTTTGAATATTCATCACATTGCACCTGTTGGCATGGAAAACTTGGAGAGTTACAAGTAGTTCTCTTGGAATTATTAATAGAATGGAAGCTTGCATTTGCTTACACAATGATACCAAACGTGAGGAATGCTTTAGGACCAATACATTGTAAGCCAGTCCATGAAGGGCAGACTACACATTTTGCAAGCTTCTTGCGATCTCTAGCAGCTAGAATTTTGGGGAGCATATCAGGAGGAACTGCTTCCCTTAATGATTTAAAGCAAAGAATCTACCCACAAAAGTAAAATCACAATCAAATGCATAAACTGGTTTTGACCATGTTCTGCTTTTGAAGCACTTTGAGCTAATTCCCATCGTTCACCCCCTTCCCTTAATGCATCTTTACAGTAACCATCACTAACTAAATCTATAGACAACAAATACAAAATAAATGTATGCAGGAAGTATACCCACATAAAATAAAGAAAGAAGAAAAAGAAATCGGACAGCATTAACTTTGGAACTAGATTTGAAAGATATGAAAGAATAATTTACCTTGTTTTGCACTTTTTGGTCTAAGAAAACAGAGCCTTCAACCTCAACTTACATAGAGCTCCCTAGACTAATAAAATCAAGCATCAGCTAAAAAATCCATTAGACCTCATATAAACCAGGGAAACGGTCAGTAAACTAATATGAGGGAATATGGTGTTGGGAGGGTCTGAAATAAGAATATTGGGAATTAACTTTCTCTGTACAAAGCTGTAATTAATGAACGCGTCTATTGATCCAGGAGCTTCTTGTTTTGTTGAAGCCAACTAGTCTTATTGAGAGGATGGTCTTAAACTATCCAATCAAAGTTTTCATTTGAGGAACAAGACCTAGAAATAGTTCACTTATTGGATGCAGTAAATAGTATGGTTGATACAGTTTGGGGGCATTGCCCCTCCAAGTGGCCTATTTTTTGAACTCCAAATAACCTTGTTTCAGGAGCATGCAACCCAATTGATGCCAACCGCCTAGTGGTAAAGATCTCACCATGGTGTGGCAAGGACTCATACTAAGCTAAAATTACTCTATGCCGCTAGAAAATTTCCATTTTAATGAAATCAAAATGGAAGGTATTCTTTACAGGATCCGGCGATCGATCATTGTGATGCATCATGCTTTCCCATGGCAGCCTCCCTCATAACAACAGTATTGAGTCTATAAACACTGAAACGGGTCCATGATGGTGTCATATTAGATCTTGCAATGTGATAATCTTGATTTCTCTCCAAAATGAGGATGGAAACCAGGCAGTGATCGAAATTGGATTTCAGAAGGAAGAAGACCAGCATGAAAGCATTCCAAGCTGTAATAGTTGGAAGGTGTAACAAGTGTGCTATCATAAATTTGTTGAGATGTGATCAGCTGCAGCAAATGTACGCGAACGCAGGAAAGAAGCTGTATCAACTTGTACAAGATTTTGTTGAAATTTTATTGTTAGCCATAGCAGTTCATATTGTCAAATTGCAAAATACACGAGTTTATCATGGGTCAATTTGCCTGGCCTAAATTTTATTTTATTTTCTACTTCACCCAATCAATGGAATCCAAACATACCCTTGTGATAGGTTTATCCTACGGCTTAAGGCATTAGCTGAACCTTGAGTCATCTCTGCCGTCGATTAGGTGGGCCCGCCATTCTTTACTATCATCTGCAATATCCCAATCAGTAGGCCAATCCCAACATTTTGTATGGCAAATGTCGAAAATTGAGGGGGTTTCTCTCAATCCCTTTTGTCTCTCTCTCATGCCATTCCTTGTTAATGAAGAAAAATCTCCCAAACGTTAGGGTTTTTGTCGAGGAGGAGCTGGGTCCTAAAGCAAAAATTTCTGACCCTTTATCTGCAGAGGCGTCAGCTTGTCCTAGAAGATCAAAAACACCAGGTTTAAGGTTCTCTCCCTCCCTTCCTCCCTCTCTTTCTGCACGTATCTTCTGTTCTGCAATTTCGATTTCTATTTATTTATTTTTCTTTTATTTTTTGGAGGGTTGGTTTTTCATGGGATCATAGTTTAGTTTCTTTTATTTCTGAATTTAGATGATTTACATAATGTGAAGTTGGTTAAGATTCAATGTTTCTGTTACAACAACATGGAGAAGGGGCTTAAAAAGAGTTTTTTTTTTTCTGGTTACCCATCAAACTCCTTCTGCTGAAATTTTTAGCAATTAAGTGCACCACTAATTTTTATGTAGACACCATTTTACTGAATAAATTAAAATTTTGGGTCTGGAATTCGCTTACACTATGGGTTTTCACTTTGGATGTTTATCAGGGTTGTTTAATCTTATGCGTTGGTACGTTTTGTCTAGCCATGGCTAGAGGGAAACTTATCGTTATTTGTCAGTCTGGTGGCAAGTTTTCTACTAATAATGATGGATCCTTGTCATACACTGGTGGAGATGCTCATGCAATGAGTGTCAACACCGAGACCCGCTTTGACGAGTTTAAGTCGGAAATAGCAGAGATGTGGAAGTATGACTCCAATTCAATGACCATCAAGTACTTCCTACCCAACAATAAACGAACCCTTATCACAATATCCAGCGATAAAGACATTCAGCGCATGATTGATTTCCATGAAGATTCTGCAACTGTAGATGTTTATGTCATGACAGGAGAGATTGCTACATACGATGTCTCAAGCATGCCGTGCAGTAGGTACTATGCATTGTTTGATCTTTACATGTTGAGTAGGAAGAGAAATAACCAGCCTGCAAATTGGTGGGTTATCTGCTGTTCATTTAAGGTTTGCATTTGGTTTGTGGTGGGAGTCATGACAGGGCTACTTTGGTTCCCACTGTGAACCCTTGATTCAAACCTGGAATGGGCAGCCAATGAACCATGTGTATGTTTGGTTAAATGGCCCAAGGCTGATACCACAAGCACCTTTGAATGGAATCACTTGAAATGCTTCCTCTTGCAGGTCCAGTAGGACAGCAGTTACTGAAACTGTTACCCCTGTCAATGCGGTAACTGTTGTTGCTGATGCTGAAGATGTCAGGCAGCAGAAGCTTACAAGATTGTGGGAGAACAGTATCACAGGGGAGCATCAACAATTTAATAGTGTTCACGACTTCCGTGAAGCTTTACGTAAGTATTCCATTGCTCATGGCTTTGCATATGTGTACAAGAATAATGATAGTAGACGTGTAACTGCCAAATGTAAAGCTGAGGGTTGTCCATGGCGGATTCATGCATCAAAGTTGTCTACGACGCAGTTATTCAGAATTAAGAAGATGAATGGAACACATACATGTGGAGTGGGTAATGGCACAACTAATCGTTCTCAGGCCACAAAGAAGTTGGTGGCAAGTATTGTAAAGGAGAAACTGCGGGATACCCCAAATTACAGGCCAAAGGAAATAGCTAATGACATTCGACGAGATTTTGGGATTGAATTGAGGTATTCTCAGGCATGGCGTGGGATGGAGTCTGCCCGGGAAGAGCTTCAGGGTTCATACAAAGAGGCGTACAATCAATTGCCTTGGTTGTGTGAGAAAATGGTAGAGACAAATCCTGGTAGTGTTGCCACTCTTGTAACTAGGGATGACTTAAGCTTCCATCGTCTATTTGTTTCCTTCCATGCATCACTATTTGGGTTTCAAAATGGTTGCCGCCCCCTCCTTTTCCTAGATACCATGACTTTGAAATCAAGATACCAAGGGGAGCTGCTGACTGCAACTGCAGTGGATGGGAATGATAATATTTTCCCAGTTGCCTTTGCTATAGTAGATGTTGTGAGTGATGATAATTGGCATTGGTTTTTGGGACAATTGCAGTCTGTAGTGCCAATGTCCCAATCCATAACATTTGTGGCGGATAGACAGAATGGGATAAGTGAATCACTTGCTGAGATATTCCAGAATTGTCACCATGCTTATTGTCTACATCATCTCACTGAGAACTTGAAGAACAATTTGAAGGGGCCTTTTACTCAAGAAGTCATTCGTGTAATTGTTACTCAATTTTATGATGCTGCCTATGCACCCACACTCGAGGGATTTCGAAAGTGCACTGAAAGCATAAAAAACATTTCACCAGAAGCTTATGAGTGGGTTGTGCAAAGTGAGCCTGAACACTGGGCAAATGCATTCTTTAGGGGTTCCCGACACAACCACCTCACCTCAGACATTGCGGAGTCCTTTTATAGTTGGGTATCAGAGCTGCCAGGGCTTCCAATTGTACAGTTGATCGATACCATGCGTCGAAAAATGATGGAGTTGATTTATACGCGTCGTGTGGAGTCAGATCTTTGGTCTACTAGATTAACTCCATCTTCGGAGGAAAAACTACAAAAAGAGAGTACCAGAGCCCGCTCCCTTGAAGTGTTATTCTCACCCGGTAGCACCTCTGAGGTTCGTGATGATTCAGATGCAATCCATGTTGTCAATGTTGATCATTGGGACTGTAGTTGCAGGGGCTGGCAAATAACCGGTTTACCATGCATGCATGCTCTGGCAGTCTTTGAACACACTGATAGGAATGTAAATGATTATTGCTCCAAATATTTCACAGTTGAGACCTACCGGTTAACATACTCTGAGTCAATAAACCCAGTTCCAACTGCAGGCAGGCCTGTGCATAGAGAATCCTCGCCTGTTCAAGTACACCCTCCCTGTGTCCGCCGTCCGGCTGGCAGACCAAAGAAAAGGAGGATTAGATCACAAGGGGTGGTTAAAAGGCCACTTCATTGCAGCAGGTGCAAAGGACTTGGGCACAATAAAGCAACATGTAGAGAAGCTGAGTAGGTGCATTATATGACATGGTATGTATTCATACCATGCTGTACTCAGAATAGATCAGTTTGGGGGTGAGGTTGGGGATGAGGAAAGGACTTGAAATTATGGTTGGATGGAGAGGAAGAATTTAAGATCGATCTGTTGCAGAATCTGGAGTTTTTGATGTATGTGCTACAAGTGGTGGAGTCATAGAAGATATCAGCTTTTATTGAGAGGCATTGTTTAATATGGGGGATTCGGATTCGAAGTAGGACATGACGTTACTGTGATACTGTCCACTTTGTGGTGATTCTTTCCTTGTAACTACTTAGTAACTTAAGCATTATGGATCGGTGGAGGCTGTAACACAGCTAGCAGTGGACAAGTGAACGATATCATCTCTCTATTTCAGCTGTGAAGGAATCTGCTTATTGTTACAGTTATGATTTGTGAAATATGTATGCAGACTGCAGACGCTGTGATTTAAATGAAGTTTTATATGGATCTCCCTTGGGGCATAAGTGAGTAGAAAGAAACGGAGGGTTGTTTCCAGATGGGTAGACAAGTTTATGCAGATTTTCTTGCAAGTTCTATTGGGTTGTTTAACAGGTTCCTCAATTCTTTTGTATGAACATAACCTGAATCCAGGAGCCAAAGTTTGTGTTGTCCTTGTGACTACCATCTTTCCATAAACTGCTGTTGAGGCCCAGCTGTGTTTTTCAAGTCCAATTTGGACCTGTATGCCTATGTTAATACGTGTACTGGGAGGAATGCACGTAGGCCCCTGGGATGAGAAAGTAAGGGAGCCGTGTCCTGCAAATCATCTCGAAATAGGTGTCAATTTGGTTGCTGCACTAAATCAACTGCTAATATATGTGTCTGCTGCCCCCCTGCCATTAAAAATAAAGCTCAAAACATGCAATGGTAGCATAAGATCCCACAAATCCGTGCCCATTGGCCTTACTGAAATGGTTTATTAACTGTTTTGGATACATAGAGGCCTTCTTTTAACCATGAAAAAATTTTCTAAGTCAAACCACTTTAACATATGAAGTAATGAATGCATAATTCAACAGCAAAACTAAAGATTGGTGTCCAGTGCACACACTAAATCTTTCGAGGAATAAAGCAGAGAGCATTATTGTGGTACTCTAAGGGTGAAGATGAGGTGAAGACCGGTGTGAATGTATATATTAGATAATGAATTGAAGAAGTAGCAGTGATGTATAGTCTTTAGACTCAACAACTTCAATTCATACAATTAGATAATGTGGTGATGTTGGATTCACTTTCAGAAAAACTCTTCTTGGAGTGTTCATAGACAGAACTTTTTACAAACAGCTTTATTATTGAAGGAATTAAGAAGTCCAAATTCTTTGTTATCCTTCCAAAGAATGCATTCTCCTCGTTCTTTCATTCTTTAATAAGAAAGTCTTCATGCCCATTTTTAATGTATAACCAAATTAGAGAAATTCTTTGCAAGTTAGCCTTCTATATATATATATATATACAGTGTGAGATCTGCATGGTGGCAGGAGATGCAAACAACATGGCACATTGTGGAATTGCTGTAAAGGGCAGTGACGGAGCCACATGGGGGCAGGAGGGGCTCATGGCCCCCCGAAACTTTGGGAAAAAAAAAAAAAAAAAACCAACTTATATTATTAGGAAAAGGTAGTGAAAGTTCTGTCCAGGATTTTGTATCTCTAATCATATCCTTTTAAGACAGGCTGACCCATGATGGTTTTTCGAAACAGAAAGGATGTTTTGTCCAGGATTTGGTGTCCAGGACACCAGGGGCTGTCATATGGAATAAAATGCATATTGCATCACCCACCCATTTGGTTCCATATCATGTCCCCTGGTGTCTTTAGACACCATCCTGGGCCCTTTTTGAAATTGATGCCTCTTTTAAATGAGGAGCAAAACATTTTTCCCCTTAGAAAAACCAATATATGTTAGGTTGAAAGATCTTTTATTCTCAGATATTTTGTACTCTCTGATTTTGAACTAAAAAAAGTATTGATAATTAAATGATTCAAAGTAATAATAGCAATGATATTCATATCACAAGATAAAAATATCATAATCATGAACCTCTATAGATTAATCAACCCTTTTTTGCACGCAAAAAAATATCCTACAAAAGTGTATATATGCATGCATCTACATGGTATTTTCGTTTTTTTTTAAAGGGAGCAAATTTCTTGTTGAGGATTTGGTATCCAAGGCACCAAGTGACTTCATTTAGAATAAAATGGGTGGGAATTTGAAATTTCAATCAACCACTGCCCATTTATTCCATGTAAAGTCATCTAGTGTCTTGGACAACAAATCTTGGATAGAACATCTATTTCATTCCAAAAAAACCTTTCATGTCACATAACTCACTTACCATTAATTATGCTCAAAAGTTTTTGTTCACGAGTTTAGCCTAAAACTTAGGCCTAATTCATTGCACTAAACGAGTACAAGGCAAATTTTAATGGGTTTGGTTCAATATAAGCTCGGATTATTTAGATAATTATATTTAATATAATTAAAAGATTAATTTAGTAAACCTTAATATCAACTTTTTTATTTTATTTTAAGGATTTTAGACTATGTTATTATTATTATTATTGTAATCATTGGACTATGTTATCTGGGGGTCACAAATTTGACTTAAGTAGCTTCATATTACAATTTGGGTTAAAGTGAGCACAATTGAGTTGAGCTGAGTTTGTGTTTGGTCCTAGCCTTAGAAAATTCTTAATAAGCCAAGTTTAAGTCTGGTTCATCTCTCATAAGTTAAAATCAAGATGAGCTTAGATTGGATTAGCTTGACTCATTTACAGAACTAGAAAGATCTATTATTGGGGGCATTGGGTCTTTTGTCGATTTAGTTTAATATATAATATTTAAATTTATTAACTCACTAACAAAGATGGAGCCCACCAAAGCCATTGAGTGTGTCAAATACATATGTTTTGTTTGTATGATACACAATCATGCATAATAAGATTTGTGAAGATATTGGGGATTCCAAATTTTGCAGTATTGTTGACAATGCACATGTTGAATCTAAGAGAAAACAAATGACTCTTATTTTGAGATTTATTGATAAAGATGGTTTTGTATAAAAACACAATCTTGTTTGTGTTAAAGAAACATCAATACTAAAATATCCACAACTCTTTCCCGTCATAGTCTTCAAAATATTTGTGGACAAAGATATAATAGTAGAAACAATATGTGTGCACTTTTTGTTATACATTTATTGGGCTATAAAATACTTTGTTGCATCTTGAATTGTATTTATAATATTTTTTGTACTATACTATATATAGCAAAATACATAGGATGTAAAAAAAAATTATTATCACAGTTTTTATTTGGCCCCCCAAAGATAAATTTCTGGCTCTGCCATTGGTAAAGGGCATCCCCTACTGGGAGGACTATCCCACAACCACTTAAGCACAAGAGCATTGGCAGCTGGACTAATCTCACATTTGCTATTTTATTGTGATTTTCATCTATGGTATGAGCTATTTATGAAATTGTGATAGCCTTTTGTGCCACCAATGCAAGGTGCATAAAAGAATATATGGGTCATTTATGTTTACAACTCCATTACATTTTTGTTTTGTTTTTTTTTTTTTTTTTTGAGGGGGGGGTGTTTAAAACCCTATTACGTTGGTTTGCTACCTCCAAAAGAGGAGGTGAATCCACACTTTAAAGATGATAAATTCTCGTACACTGACCGAATCCATAAGTGCCATTTAATTTACAATGTTTGTATTTTATAACTTGCTTTTATTGTCTTAAATAAAGTTTACAATTAGTTTTCTAGTTTAAATGCGTTACATATGAACACTTAGGGGTTGTTTGGTTTGGATTTTAGAATCACATTATTGATTCTGATTCTGGATTCTCATAAGTAGATTGTGAAGATCTAGAATTCCATTTGGTTACTTGTTTTTGAAATTTGATTTTACCTAGTGTTTCAGCTATTAGATTTCATGATACTGCATGTGTTTTGTCGCTAGCCTCATAGGCAAAAAAGAGTAAAGACATTAATTTGGGAAAACTACTTTTGTTCTTTTGTATTTTGTTTGTCTTATCATAACATAGAATCAGTTTGAAGAATGATTCAGAATCAATCGCTATCCTCATAGTAAAGGTGTTTGATTCAAAATCCGAACCAAACACTTTTACTATGGTTTGGAATTGATTATGGCTCATAACTGGATTCTAGAATCTGAAACTCAGCTAAAGGAATCCATGGAGAGATTTCATTGCAGCCCAAACCTTCCCCGTACAAGCATTTGTCAAATTGGGCATGCTTCTGGCCCTCTAGCTATGTGTCAAGAACATAGTTCTAGAATGCAACGCTATTAACATCATCCAAAGCCTCCAACAAGATCTTGATTGATGGCTTTGACATACTTAGACCATGGATGCGTGACTGCTCCCTCATGTATTTTTGTTTTACTATGTAAATAGACATGCTAACTTTGTTGCACACTATATAGGCAAATTTGGCAATACCAGTTTAGGTAAGTCCCTTGTTTTGAATAATCCTCTTTCATGAATTCATGATATTATCTTGTATGACAGGAATAATGCTCCCCCACCTTATAAATTTCCCTTTTTATAAAGGAGGACGAGGGGAGCATATAGAAGGAATTCAAATCATTTTCATTTTTTTGTTGGGTTAGTGTTTAACCCGAGATGTAACCTAGATGATGATTTGAGAAAAACCTGATATGACTCGTTTATGGGTGAAGGTGAGCAACACGAAATCTTGACCCAATTTGGGGTCTAACCTGGCCGACAGAGAATAAGGTTTTTGGAGTTTTACA
Organism: Platanus orientalis; assembly: GCA_025762735.1. NCBI lineage: Eukaryota > Viridiplantae > Streptophyta > Magnoliopsida > Proteales > Platanaceae > Platanus > Platanus orientalis. The sequence goes on along the minus strand of JAOXJP010000006.1, from coordinate 13,864,934 downwards.
TTTAGGGTTTCTTAGGTTTCGTGTCGCCACATTATTCATTATAATTACTATTTTCGATCATAGTGAAATCTCTCTCGTTTTCATCTGTGGACATAGGTTTTAATCTGAACCATGTAAGTTGTCTTGTTCTTTGTGTGATTGTTGTTTACTTTCTTCTATTTTGTTGCAAACAACTCCAAATCTAGGTATTCCGCGCAACAAACTGGTATTAGAACCCTAGTTCATTGATTAGGGTTTTTCAATATGATGGTAAAGTACGAAGTAGAGAAATTTGACAGGCAAAACAACTTCAATCTATGACGGGTAAAGATGTGTGCATTGTTGGTTCAACAAGGATTGTCCAAAGCTTTGGTGGAGAATAAAAAACTTCCTATGATGATGTCGGAAGATGAGAAAGAGGAAGTCAACATCTCAAGTCACTTGACATGATTCAATTGTGCTCAGCTATGAGGTATTGCGAGAGGTTGCAGATGAAGTGGTTGTGGTTGTGTTGTGGCTCAAGTTTGAGAGCATGTACATGACCAAGTCTCTCACAAACAAGTTGTATTTGAAACAACGCCTCTATACATTGAGAATGAGAGAAATGTACGTCTCTAAAAGCCCATATTGACAAATAACAAAGAAAAAAGGGAGAATGAAGCTGCTGACGTTGTAGAAGAAAATTATGATGGTTCTAAAAATGTTATGTCAGTTATTTAGTGTAATGTATGTAGAAACGAGGAGTGAATACTTGACTTAAGTTGCTCTTATCACATGTGCCCAAACCAAGATTGGTTTACAATCTACAAGGCGGTGAACGATGGTATAATTTTAATGGAGAATAATATGCATTGTAAAACTGTAGGGATTAGAATAGTCCAGATTAGGTTGCATGATGGGATAGTTAAGGCCTTGACATATGTTTGACATATACTAGAATTGAAGAACTTAATTTCTTTGGGTGCTCTTAATTCCAATGGTTATAGGTGTACCACTAAAGGTGGAGTTATGTGGGTGACAAATTGTGCTTTGATGGTGATGAGAGGACAAATGAATGATAATCTTTATGTTTTAGGTGTGGTTATGATTTCATCATCGAATGATTCAGATACTAACACTACCCACCTATGGCATATGAGGCTAGGCCATATGAGTGAAATGGGTGCGACATTGTTGAAAAAACATAATTTTCTTTGTGGTTAGAAAACAATGAAGTTGGACTTTTGTGAGCATTATGTCTACAAGAAGTAGTGCAGGGTTAAATTTAGTTAAGCTATTCATAGAACCAAAGTATATTGGATTACATCTACTCTGATCTTCGGGACCTATCCTGCATTGTTTTAAATGTGGTTTTTGGTATCTCTTAACTTTCTTTGGTGATTACTTAAGAAAGGTCTGGGTGTTTACTTTAAATCATAAGGATGAAATGTTTCTCAACTTCAAGTAATTGAATGTTATGATTGAGAAGCAGATAGGTAAAGGGATCAAGAGGCCGATGGCTAGTAATGTTTTGGAGTTTTGTTCAAGTGAGTTTGATAGATTCTGCAAGGATAAGGGGATTGTGAGGCATTATACAGTTAAACACATGCCTTAGTAGAATGGTGTGACAGAACACATGAATAGAACTCTTGTTGAGAGAGCTCAATATATGCTCTCTAATGCTGGATTGAGAAAAGAATTTTGGGGTGAAACAGTTTCTATAGCTTGCTAGTTGGTGAACAGATCTCCATCGATTGCCATTGAGTGTAAGACCCCTGAGGAGGTATGACCTAGTACTCTTGTAGATTATTCTAACTTGAAGGTTTTTGGTTGTCCCACTTATGCTCATGTGAATGAAGTTAAGCTCGAATTTAGAGTTAAGAAGTATATATTTTTTGTTATACAACTAAGGTGAAGAGATATATGTTATGGTGTCCTAATCCTAAGTCACTTTAGTTTCTTATTAGTAGAGATATGACTTTTGATGAGTTTGTCATGCTTAATCTGAGAAAGGACAACGTTGATGCAGATAGAGACCATGGTGTTAGGTGTTAGCGAGTAAGTGGAGCTTGGGTGTGATATTTTAGGGAAAAAGTAAGATGACACTCCCGTTCAGCCCATCGAGGAAGAAGAACAAGATCCTAATGAGGATGGGGATGCAAAAGAGGAACAATAATAGAGTATTGCTATCGAGAGAGAGTGGAGAGAGATTATACCACCTTAGAGGTATAATAGTTATGCATAGATGATTTCTTATGTATTGCCTATGATAGAGACTGTTGAGTGTCAGGAGCCTTTCACATATTGTGAAAGTTGTCATAAGTAGTGATTTTGCATAGTGGGTTGTTGATATGAATGAGGAGATTGAGTTTCTCCATAAGAATCAGACTTGTGAACTATTAAAACTGCATATAAAAAAGAGGATTGTTGGCTGCAAGTAGGCTTACAAAATGAAAGAAGGAATTCCAGGTGTTGAAGATTTAAAGTACAAGGCACAATTGGTGGCAAAGAGCTATACTCATAAAGAGGGTGTAGACTTAAATGAAGCATTTTCACGAGTTGGAAAACATAGTTTCATACGTGTGTTGCTTTACATGGTGGCTATACTTGACTAAGAGCTAAAATAGTTTGACGTTAAGATGATATTTTTGCATAGTGAGCTTGAGAAACAGATTTATATGCACTATCTAGTGGGGTTCATCGTCTCAGGTAAGGAATACTATGTTTCTTATTGAAAAGTCTTTGTATGGCCTAAAACAATTGCCTAGACAATGGTATTAGTAGTTTGATAATTTCATATTTGCATATGAATTTTCTAGAAGTTAGTATGATAGTTGTGTTTACTTTAAACAACTTTCAAATGGTTCTTTTGCGTACTTGTTAATATATATTGATGACATGCTTATTGCTACTAGGAACATGTCTGAAATCAACAGGTTGAATGTTCAACTTTGTGGTGAGTTTGAGATGAAAGATTTGAGAGCAATAAAGAAGATTTTGGGCATGGAGATTCATAAGGATAGGATGTTAGGAAAATTTTACTTTTCCTAGAAAAATTAATTCTTGAAGGTACTTGAGCGCTTTGGTATGCAAGATTTTAAACATATGGGCCCTCCATTGGCAAATCACTTTAAACTTTTAACAAACTTGTCACCATAGACTGAGGATGAAAAGAAGTACATGTCTCAAGTTTCATATGCTAGTGCAGTTGAAAACCTTATGTATGGTATGGTTTACACTCGTCTTGTCATTTCATATGTTGTTAGTGTTGTGAGTAGATATATAGAACATCCAGGGAAGACACATTGATAAATAGTGAATTTGATAACTCGGTATTTGAAGGGTACTATACATGTTGGTTTGATGTTTGATAAAACATATGGACTTGATGATTATATAGTTGGATTTGTGGATTCTGATTATGCAATTGATTATGACCAGAGATCTCTAATAGGGTGTGTCTTCATTCTCATGACTGTACAATGAGTTGGAAAGCAAAATTGCATTCTATAGTTGCTTTGTCCACTATAAAGGCCAAATATATGGTAGCGACTGAGGTAGTGAAGGAGACTATTCGGTTGAGAGGCTTGCTTGGCAAGCTGGGATTGAAGTAGGGTTTGACTGTTGTTCACTATGATAGTCAAAGTGATATACATCTAACTAAAAATTAGCTATATCATGAGAGAACCAAACACATTGACGTCAGATATCACTTCATTTGTGGGATCATCTTGCATGACTAGATTGTTGTTAAGAAGATTTGCACAAAAGATAATCCAGCAGACATGATGACCAAGTAACTTTTGGCTTTCAAGTTCAAGCATGGCTTGAACTTTATTAGAGTTATCCTTCAGGGTTGTGTGAAGAAGATATGAGTACAATTTCTATATTATGGAACTTGGCAGAATTCAAGTCAAGGTGGAGATTTGTTAGGTCAGTGTCTAGAATTTAACTCGAGATATAATCTGGATAACCTGTATTCTCAACCTGGCCTGTAGAGAATAAGGTTTTTAGGGGTTTATATTTAGGTTTCTTGGGTTTTGTGTTTTCACACTGTTCATTGTAATCTCTGTTGTCAGTCATAGTAAAATCTATTTCGCCGTATTCACTTGTGGACATAGGCTTCAAGTTGAACCATGTAAATCATCTTGTTCTTGTGTGATTGTTATTTTTGCTTTTTTGTTGTTGCAAACAACTCCAAATTTAGGTATTCTACACTACATTTTTATTTTTATCTAGCCACTTGGACCCACTTAACAATCGTACATATACATCAACAGAACCTATACAAGATAGGGAAACAAGCAACCACTCGCACTGCAAATTTCAATAAAAGAAATTTGATTTATGACCTTCACCATGGAAGGATGATACTACAACCACTCAAACTTTTGATATATTTGGTAATAAAGTATTCAATGAGATTCAAAATTGGATCTTGAGTGATATCTACGCACGTTACTATATTGAAAGAAACATAATAAATATATTTATTGGTACTTATTATGTAATGAATGGGCCAACTTTTTGGTGGAAGAAAAAGGGTTTTCTTTATAAGAGAAAAACACAAAAAAGAAAAAGAAAGTGGTGAGTGATCGCACATAGAAATATGCACACACACGTGTTAATAGAAGGAGTTTCTATCTTAGCGAAAGAGAGAAGACAATTCCTCTATTTCGGATCATTTCTTTTTATTTGATATATATTTTAAGTGTTTCTAAAGTTTATACACTATGACTGTCTACTTCGTTTGTTTGTAGACCTTTATTGTTGTGCAGAGCAAAAAATGGTTGTTGGTGTATCTCTTAGAAGTGAATATCGAACGAGACCACTACACAATTAAAGCGCTCGATGAATCCATTTTAAGGGCTGCATATTACCACGAGAGGCATCAATGATAGGTTTCCTAACCTATTTGTTGTCTATTTTGTTTTGTTTATAGACTTGATATATATGCCAAGTATATTTATACATGTTGATGAGGCTTGAGTATTTATTGCAAATAAGAAATCTACTTATAACTCCCAATGATGTGTTTTTGAAGTTCACCCCCAATGATGTGTTTTTGAAGTTCACCGTCTCTTTTTGACTGCCTATTGTTCATTTGAACACTTTTTGGACATTTTTACCCCCTAAAACAACAAGTGTCAGCTTATAATTCACCATAGGTGTTACAAAGACTTTTTCATCACAAAACATTTGCTAGGGTTTTACCATTGGGATAGGGATGCAATTTATTTTTTTGCCACACGTTGATGGGAAATTGATGCTTGATCGACGCTGGGCGCACCTGTGTCGGTGGAAGTTCCTGTGTATTTATTAGAGTACCCTTTGTTTGTGGTGAGGATTTTATATGCCAACCCCTAACCTCCGCCGGTGTCCACTGATGGTCAAGCGGGTGGAAACATTATCACCGAAAGTGATTTCCACTTTTTGGGAGTGTGTAAAACACTTCTGATGCTGATGTGACCCCCTTGGTTGACTTAGGCATTTTTATACGCCGAGCATAGAAAAGCCTTGCCACTTTGTAAGGCACTGTTTCACGTGTCAAGTAAGGGGATGAAATCTTATGTGCCACGCCCCCTGATGGGACACTCGGGGGGCGGAATCAATTCACTTTTTGGATGCTTTTGATTC
>JAOXJP010000006.1:13847081-13859239 GCA_025762735.1 Platanus orientalis | reverse complement strand
AGCTCTCCCCTTTTTTTCGCCCTTAGGCATTGTATCTAATTTGGCATTTCTCATGCTTGCCTTTTTCTGTTAATATATAATTTCTTTATCTTTCTCAAAAAAAAAAAATGTAGGATGTTTGGTTTACATCCAACTGTATGATAGGTTTTCAGCAATTCATGTTCATTTTAAATCACATGTGTGCACAGGCACTTATTCGCATCTGAAGAGAAATTTTACCATAGCATGATGCATGGGCTCTTTGACAATTATGAGGTCTTGATATAGCATGGTCAATTTCTTTGGTTCATTGCACTTAGAATTATTGCTGTAAAAGAAGCACTAATATAAGATTTGATATAATTTAAAACAAATTATGATTTTGGTTCCTGAATTTCTAGGGATGGCAATGAGTCAAATTAATTGGGTAATCCGGCTCCACCCGTTTGGTGTGGAATTAGGTTGAGGGACCAACTCAAGTTTGTGTAGGTTACCTTTTCTTGATAAAATTGTTTTACTTGTAAAGAAAAAAATTACTTGGATAACGTGTACAATTATTATCAATTTTTGGTTGTTATTTGTTTGTAATTGATTGAGCATTGCTCAAACTTGCATTGTGTGATCTTTTTATTATTTATTATTTTTTTATTGTAAAGCACATACGAAAGTTTTGGGTTTTTATGTAAAAGCTTGAATCTTTTTGCCGCAAACCTTCTGGGCAGCTGTGCATGGAAAGTAAAATACATGGGCAATCTCCTAGATTCGTCCAGTGGTGTTTCCTCACCTGCTAGTGATCACATTAGCATTTAATGCTAATACTATTGCTGGCTGGCTTTGTTTTTTCAGTCAACCTGGACTGTCCCATCAATTGGGGTCAAGGAACAAAATTTTGGGCAATGAAACGGGTAGTGGTTATAGGTTTGACAGCAGTACTCTTACCAAGAGCCGCCTTTGCATTGGATCCTGCCTGGCTGGATTCAACGTGACTGTTGCTATGTGAGCTTGAGTAGATGACAAAGGTTGGAACAGCTCAGTTGTTATGACAGACCTGTGAAATTCCACACCCCACTGAAACTGGGTATCGCTTCCACTTTGTAACCTTGATTCTGTTCATTTGTCCAACGAAAAGAGTGGTGTGTGGTTTATGAATTGCTTGGTGATGATGCAATTGATTCAAACACTAGTTCTGTTATTGGATAATCACTTGACTGACCCTTAAATGGTAGAATCATGGCAATCGACCTCAACTAGGGATGCAAGTCATTCTGGACTGGACTGGCCGGTGATCAGCTTAGGACTCATCAAATCTGGATCCTCTGGCCTCTACTTGTTGCCTTCTCTATGTCCTCCAATCTGACAGCGATTGGCTCGAAAGGCCAAGCAAAAGTAAGCCACAGAGGACTCAAATTCAGGCCAGTTAAAAGAAAATTAGGTTCAGACTGAACTCAGGCCAGCACAAACTTTTTAGACCAAAGCTCAGTCCAACCTCGATCATAATATTAGAACTGTAATTAAAATGGGGAAACTTTATTAAAAAATAAAATAGATAATCAACATAGTGATGGAAACATGAAGTTTACTTGTACACCAGAGTACTCAATTTTCCAGCCAAGATCTACGAAGCTTATATAATAAACACGCACCCCAGAAAATGGCCATACAGCCCGGTTACCAGTAGAGGTTGCAATAAGCTACACGGTGCCCCCGACCCTCCTCGGCCTTAAAGTAGGCTGGGCCTGGCATTGTCAATTTGTAGACCCATACCATTCCAAGCCCAGTCAAAGCAAGCTGGGTCTGTGCATCAGTGATCAATGGTCTGTAAAATTTGCCAAAAGCTCAGCGCCAGCGACCAACCTGACTTAAAACTCCCCTTATACTCTATACATATAGCATTTGGCTTGATTATAAAAAGCCCTAAGGATTTGGTACGACTATCTTAGGGTTAGCCTAAGGTAGGACTTAGGGGCCAACACATCAGCACCAAAAAGTGAAGCATCTCCCAAAAAGTGTAAATCACTTTTTTGGCACTGATCTGTTGGCCCTACTTTAGGAGTCCTACAAAAACCCGCACTGATCTGAATTTGGTTGCACTCAATTTCTAGATTTGCAGTTATAATCAATCAAACCTTTTGGACTATTAACGAGAATATACGTACAAATATGTAACCAAAGGCATATATTCTCGAGTTGACTAGATTTGCCACTGTAAGATACGTTTCTTCACTGCAATGCGTTTACATTCAGTGTTGAAACGTATGATACCATTTAATGTCAGCTTGGGTACTACGCTAGCAGATCAATAGCCTCCAATAGTCTAAGAAAACCTCCACTTTTGTAAACACAACCACAACCGTCCATTCTGCGGCACCTTTTTTCCTGGGCCATTCACCTCATAATACAAAAAGATGGTAGTAAAAGAACCACCCAAAAAACTGTTTTAAGTTCAGCAATGAATATTTTCAAGATGAGTCCAGAAACCTGAAAGAAAAACTTGCAACTACAACACTTATTACTGAGTTGTACCGCTCATAAATAATTAAAAATAAAATATTGAATCAAATATCAACAAGGATTGAGGTAACAAAGAAATCTCATGACCAGAACCAGGCACCGAGACACTTTTTAACATCCATTTCGTCTATAACATATCAGAGTGCTATATCGGAGGGAAATAACATCTCAGCTTTCAATTAGGATAGGGAAATTTGTCCAAGTCAGATCACGCCTGATACAAGACTATACACTTTGCCAAAGCCAAGCCGATAAAAATTAACAAGGACCCACTCAACTACAATGTAATCACGACAGTAATTTAAGTTTGCCATCACCCAACATTCTACAAATCAGACTAACATCAAAGAACAGAATAGCGATATCATGCATTATAGATTTGATAATTGTTTTCTTCTCTTCAAAAGTGTATTACTCTTCTTTTAAGAAGAGCATCCATTTTTCTACAAGAAGACGATTAAACAAACAAGCATCTATAACAGGAGCGTGAACATCCAACTTCAAAATACAAGAAATATAAAATTCAAGCTGGCATCTCAAATAGTATTTGTCTATTTATCAGCACACCTTAATGGTTTTCAATGATTGTAGCTGCATTCAGACAGATGCTACACGGCACTTCCATAGTAGACTGACTCGCTTCTTTCACGAACCTTCTGTTGTGAACTTGCTTCGGAGGCTTCCATAATGGACAACACAGTTGTTTTAGTTTTTTGTCATATAATGAGTATCTAGGTCCCCTAAAAATTGACTTCCCAACCCCTCGTTGAAGTAAAATTCATTAGCCTTTAGAGATTAAAAGCTGACAGGATACAATCATACTGATTATCATGTTTGACTAGTTACATAATGCAACCAGTTCATGGTCGAACACCTCAGTTTGATGATTTATATACCCATTGGGCTTCACCAATGATGTTTGTTAAAAATATTCTTCTGAACGAAGACAAAGCTATGGGTTCAACCTGATTAAGCAAAATTCCCTACTGAGGCCAAATATCTATAGTTAGACCAATTGAACAAAAGCCTCAGAATCCCACATATAACCCACCTAAGTGAATCTATGATGCAAAAAGCAGCTTACCACTGCAACTCTAAATGAAAAATGAAATCTGCGTAATGCATGAGGCCCTTCCAAGTACTACCTACATGCCATTATCCTACCCACCCCAATACTACACCAACCATTAAAACTAAAGTGAAAAAAAAAAAAAAATCCTCCCTATCTCTTGGTTCACCGTCCTAAAGTTGACTACCATAATTTCTACCTACTCTACAGAACATAGGCTTCCTTTTGCCTGTCATCTGATCCACGTAACTCTTATTATTCTTCGTACCTGTGAACTTTAGGTCCCTCCCACTCACCATAACCAGTCTATGGTAGGGTAATATTGACTGGCTGCCATCCCGATTGATGGGGAACAATCCACCTCTTGATGTCGGTAATCATATTCAAAATCCTGAGTACATCTCCCAGAACAAGATCTTTCAAGGATAAGTTTCTCAGTATAATAGCAGCTTCATACCTGTTCAAAAAAGAAAGAAAAAATAAGTTTCCCAGTCAGAAATACAATCCTAAGCAGCCTAACGTAACACAGATTATAAAAAACTTTACCTGCATTGAGAAGCCATCATAGCAGAGCGTCCAACAGGGGAACCAAGAAATTTATGGATTCCATCCCAAATTGCTTTTGGGTAGTCCTTAGGATTACCACCTATAGGGTTCACACACTTCCAAAGTAGCTCATTCTTACCAACATAATACTGTGATGCACCTACAATTTGCTTCACTACCATTTGTTGCTCAATAGCACAATCCAGAGCCTTCCTAATATCAGTATTACGGTGCTTGGGATCTCCATAACGAATACAATCGGTTATGTTTGCTTCACTTGGTGTCATCTTATCATTTTTCAGGGTATTCAAGGCAAGTAATACAACCCCTATAAGACTTTGAACATATTCAGAAGGTTGGGGGCATCCTGGAGTTCCCCAGATGGCATTATTGCGAACAAAATTATTACCCATTGCAGAGGAAGGTGGTGGAAAATCCGGTCCACGAGGAGGATATCTATTGTCCAGAGTATCATGGTAAATTGGTGAGGTACTGTGGAACATATGTCCATTTCGTGAAATGTTCAAGCTTGCAGGGTTTAGAGACTCCACCATAGTGTTTGGTTTCAGCTCTCCTCCATTTAGTGGTTGAAAACTTGTAGGATTGTGAACACTGCTGGGCTGTTCAGAAATATCTAGCTTAGCAATAGTAAGGGTGTTTGTAATAGGACCCGAGGTAAAGGTGGGTCCATCAGTCCTTGGAGGCACTTGTTGAGAACCGTGGTTATGAGGATTTGGTAGGAACAAATTACCAGCCGAAACAGAAGGTTGCCTAGGAAAGTTGGTCGGTCTTAATGGTTGGGCAAATTGACACTGATAATTGTTGAAGTTAGTTCCGCTGTTCCAAGAAGGATCAGGATTGGCTGGAACATAAGTGGAAGTAGGTGCACTCATGGGGACTTTAGGCTTATTAGCACCAAAGAATTCGTGAGGTGCTTCCTTAAATTGCTTTGCTTGTGCATATCCAGGTTGATGAGTGTATCCATTGGTCTGACCTCCTTGCATCCCAACAGGCACACTTGAGGCTCTTGATATGTTGGGTTGACTTGGAATTCTCCGAATTTGCTTCCCTTTATACTTATTATCACCACCCCTTCCAGTATCAACAGACTGGTTTATCTGAGCGGGAATGGCAATTGGATTTTTTAACATGTCAGAGTTGGATATGTAGTTATTACCAAGCTGTGATGATTCACCATTTGAAAGTGGAGGTCCTCCTGCTACAAGACTTGTCCAAAGCCATACACTTTTTGCTGCAGCAACGAGCGGTGCAGATGCATTTTGTGGTTGTGCTAGAAGGATATTATATCTCCTCATACGCAACTGATGTAGAGCATTAGAGAAGTCACGATCACCAGAAATCAGCAAATAATTGGCAGGAGCAGGATTATCCACTGCCCAAAACAGCATGTCCACAAGAATCTTCTTATCACTAGCATCTTTAACACCTGCATAAATCAACAGATCAATGAAAAAAACTTAATCCAAAATAATTCTGTTCTTCCTTGCAGTAAAGTTAACTCATTAGACAGAAAGTGGGAAACAAGAGAGCCTGTGCTCAACAGTGTTATCTAGGATGTAGAATGCGTGCCAACCGTCCAGTTGTTGAGCACGTCGACCTCTAAAACTCATGGCACAAGGACAAGGCCACATAAAAATATTAATAATACATAAGTAACTTTATAACACATAACAAAACAAATGAAACCAAAGAAAGTAAGGAATAATGAAAAAATTAGAAAAATCACCAACATTGTTATGAACAGTATGGGAAGATCAGAAAAGGATAAAAATTTGATGATCAAACAAAGAAAAAAAATGGAAAAAATAAATAAAATGAAATGAAAAAGGAATAAAATAGAGATAGACATATCTATCAATATTAGATTATAAAACAGATTTGCAAAAACCTACAGGTAACATGAATTACTAAGTGACAGGAGCAAAAAGATTAAAAAGAGGAGCAAGCGGACCTTCTTAAGAAATATAAAGTGAGAAGATGATGGAAGCAATGAAAGAAGAAGATGACGAAGCCCCCTCCAAATGAAACGTTACATAGTTTTCTAGTCTTAGAAAGCAATTTTCAAAATAAAAGATATATTCCACTTCAAAAGAAAAGGTCTAGTTCAGATATATGTTTCTTTTCTTTAATTCTGTGTTTCAACATGTATTGACTCAAGAGATACATCAATTTCCACCACTTCAAATCAAGTGCCAGACATCTGTAATAAATCATATCCAAGTGTTGGCTCTAGTGTAGTTGTTCTTTTTCATGACATAATGTCGACAAAGTAGGTGGTTTTGAGGTTATGTGTTGGCTGGCATCAAAGAGGATTCCATAAATACCAATTAGGATATAAAGGGTAGAACATCATCAGCATGTTACAAAGAGTATTATGACATAATCAAGATGTGTACCTTTAGTTTTGTGGTGTCCTGGTAACACTCGTGCTCAATGAGGGCCAGATGACACCAAGAAAGAAAGAAAAAAGTTGAATCCTAAGCAATTTGATAACTGAAAGGGCTGAATGACTAAACTTTTTCATCAAATTAAGACGATACATTAAAAAGGTGCCGTTTGGGTAAGTATACTATGTAATAAAATCACATGGCCTTTCACTACCAACACTACGTACCAGTGGCATGCCTTTAAAACGAAGGCTCTCAAGAAAATAGAGAAAAAGATGGGATTCCTCGTCAAAACTGATCAAACAAGCAAAACGTAAGACAGGAAAAAAAACGATTAATATTTTGGACAAAACATGGGTTTATAGAAAACAAGATGGCAGGTTATACATTCCAAACTTTTTTTTTTTTTTTTTTCAGAATAGAAAAATGGTTGGATGCTCAGATTGAGCAAAGCACAAGTTCCACCATTCCTGTACAATTATCAGGATGAAAACAAAAGATGAGATTCTACAAAATACGGTTAAATCAATGAGGCAAAAGGTTACCACTTTATCAGAACAGTATTCTTCACTTATTGGGGGTGAAGAGCAAGATGGGAAATTATGATACTAATAATTTGAAGGGGAGGGGGAGAAAAAAGCAAACAAAGAAAATCAAAGGTAGAGTAAAAGATTTTGAAATCATATACAATTCAAACGGAGGTCAGGAAAATCTAAGTATCAAAATAAAACAGTAGAGACCAATGAAGAGAAACAAGAGAGATGAATATTAACAAATAAATCAACATATCATAAATTCTAATAGAGTTTTTCAACACTCTTTGATGTAGAACGGACAGCTGAGACTTTCCTTGAGCAAGAGGGACCGACAGAAGTTGACACATAAAAAGAGCAAAAGACGACACTAGTAGAAATCATGAACCCTGAAAACAGAATTACATGAAATTTGGTAACCTGAACGAATCATCACAAGAATCAAAACTCATCGCTTCGCCATGAGTACCACCACTTTTCGCACAAATTCCTTCATTAAGGCCCTCAAATCAGCGTTTTCACTATTTTTGGTAAAATTAGCCTAATTTTGTGCCTATCACAAATTGGGGTTTAGTTATCTATTTAAGAGCATTGTAGCCCTCAGGAAATTCAGTTTTTTTTAATAATAATAGTTCGGAAAGGGTTTTCTCTTCTCCTTAGTGGATTCTAAGGTCTTCTCTCCAAGGAAGCTCTTCTCCTTGGTGGATTTCTTCTCCTTGCTATTCCACTGCGTCACTCTTCAATGCACTAAAATATGAAAATATGTAAATGAGAACAAAAACGGAAATCCAAGAGTTTTTAAAAAAGTCAGTCAAATAGTGAAATGAAGTGATGACACATGCAGAAAAAAGGCAGAGCTTGGCGTCCACTTACAATATCGAAAATAGCAGGACTTGAAAACCTTATAATCCCTCCCTTAAGACAGAAAGCGGGAGAGAATAATCACAAAACAAAAAGTTAACGTTTTATCTACAAAGATAAACATAAAAAACATGCAATTTAGAACTCCAACTTCTTAGAGAGATCTAGTCATGTACACACACACACAGAGACAATCTTTAGGGCTTTCACAGAAAAATGAACTAAAAACACATCAGTTAGGGTTATATTATGGATCCATACTAAAAATCAAATAAGAACTCTACAATCACCAGATTCAAGTGATCGTAGAAAAGAAAACAAGAAAAGATTTGACGTAACGTTCATCAGCAATTACCTTCAACAAAATCGAACAAGAACACTAAGTAGAAAACCATCACGAAACGATCCAACAACTTAAATAAGGAAAAAAAAAAAGGAGTTTTAAGCGGTAGTGATGAGGATAGGGATTGAGCAATTTATACCGGCGGGAACGTGATTGAGTGCGATGCCGGTGCTGGAGAGCGCGTGTTGCACCGAAGGTGGGATTCCATTGGTGTCGCCGTAAGAGGAGATGGAGACGGGACCACAGTAGTTCATCTTCGCCAAAGCGGAGCTGATGTTCTGAGCGATCGCGTGCGGGTCGCAACCTTTGGGAACCTGACAGTTCTCAATGTCCCACCACACCGACGTCTTCGCCGTTATATACTGTGCCTCTGCTCCTCCGGCCACCGCCGTCGCCGTCGTTCCACTTCCATCAACACCCATACCGCTCTCCAGCGCGGCGCACGATAGCGTATCTGGATTTTCAACTTCTCTCCTCTCCTCTCTCTCCCTCTCCCCTCTCGCTCTCGCTCTCACTTATTAATCTGTGAGGTTCTCGCTCACGCTCTCTCTTATTAATCTGTGAGGTCCGCTTGAGCAGCGGAGGATTAGAGAGGCAACTACAATATAATAATGCTGTTAAATAATGAATTTACGAATTTAACCCTGATTGGAACCTCTTTCACGCCGCTGGTGTGGGACCCAGTCTTCGGCGTCGACGCCAGGAGCATCTTCCCCTTTTATTGATTCCCCCCCCTGAGTGTCTCATCAGGGGAGTGTCGCAGATGATTTCACGCCCATTCACCTGCCTTCCGCTCTCTCGCGCCGTTGACGATGGGGGTTACTGGAAGCAGGGATTTTCATTGACGCAAATACCCCTGCAGACCTACTGATTTACGACGTGACCTTCTTGGACAAGGGTAGGTCTGGAACGAATCAGTAATCCCGGTGATTTTTTTTTCTAAAATTTACGAGTCGCCCTAACTTGCGCGTTGGGCGACAATGCTAGTCTATGGGGATTGACTATAGAGTCACGAATCTCCTGATTTTTTACTTAAAAATAAAAATTTCCTGTAACTCGGGACCGGAGACAAATAAGGTAATTTTGACCTTTTTTTAGTAATAATTTCTAAGATACAATAGAAAAATAAGATTTTCATAAAATTGGAAGTTGGAAACCCATTCACATAAAATAAAATAAAAGTTAGGCAATGGAAAGGGAACCGCATCTGGTCCACTTCCATTGTACTCCGTTAAGGTGGAGTGAACACATGTCTAGATAAAATAGTTGTTGGTGTTTTTGGTTACAACTATTTTGTCTAGACAGAGAACAAAACCAAAAACACCAACAGTTATTTTATCTAGACATGTGTCCACTCCTGTTTAATGAAGTACAGTGGAGCACGATGACAGTGGACCAGAGGATACGGCTCCAATGGAAAAAAGAGTGCACAAAACTTTGCTAGGATTTGATGGGAGGGATGGGTAGGGAGATTTGGTTGTAATGGTTAATGGTATAACTTTTATTTTATTTCTGTAATGGTGATTCACTTTTCATATTTTTTTTCTTGCCACTCAGGCCCCCATGCGTGCCAGTTACATGTAGCACACGAGAATAACGCACATTACATGCTACCATGGATTCGATCTAGATGAAGTCTGATGCTGCAGCCACCCGAGCATGCACTGGGCGTTGGCAAAACAAAGTGGATTTCCTGTAGCGTTTTTTCCTAGGTGAAATTGAAGCACCAGGGTGCTGGGTGATACATGAGCATGAAAAAAATTGACCAACCACAAAAAGTGAATCTCATTTTTCTGTCCACGTATCACCCTGTGCCTTGGTGCTTCAGTTTCGCTGTAATAAAAAAATCTGCTTTGGTTGGTAGAGTACAACTTGAGAGTCGGGATGGGTTGGGTTTAACCTTAAGTCATTTTTATGTATAAAACTTCTAACTTGAGCACCTTTGGCTGACCTTTTCTAACAAAAGCTCAACCCAAAGTAAAACATCGTCTACCATTCGAAATCCCTCCACGGAAATGGTCCTATTACAACCATAAATGTGGATGGTTTTCTCCACTCCTGAGATTCAAGTTTCAAACTTCAATCAAATTACACCCACATTTATGGTTTTAATGAGATACGGATTTTCTCTCACGATCAAGAAACCATCTACTTTTTTCTCTCCCCTCCCACACGTTTTGGACTTTGGAAGTTTTTTTTCTTCTTTCTTGTAGGATCCATAGTGAGAATACAACTAACTCTTTAGAAGTAGTCATCTTTTGGGTAAGAACTTGCCAACCCAACAAATGGCCATACATACATAAAAGATGAAGTTGATATATTTTTTTAATGAATTTTTTGTTTTAGTACCTAACCCCTTCTGGATCCTCTCCTAATTGTTAAACGTCTGCCTATTTTGGTAGTGGACACATGGCAAAAATTAAAATTCTCAAATTTTACTTTTTCACTTTTGTTTATTTTCTACCAAGTGTCAACCACTAAAATCAACAAAACTTTAGCAGAAGTTTAGCAATCAAGAGAGTATCTGAGCCGCACCCAACTGTCAAAAATAGCTCAATTGTTGAATGAAAACAAATCCTCAGAAACTGCCTTAAAAAAAAACGACAGCTGGTTAAAAATGAGCCTACTTTTAATTTTACAAGGAAACACATGTATTAAAACTCCCACCTAATTTTAAAATTCCAATTTATTAGCATAAATGTTGTTCCTCGGAGGCAGTTTCCATTTTATGCTATTTAAGTCTGTTGCAGAGGATTTGCTCTCTTGTTGATTAGCCACAAAGTAATCAATCAACAAGGAAGTGCTTCCTGCACTGCTCAAAACGGATTTTTTAGTGTAGTAAAACTGAAGCACCAGGGCATCGGGTGATACATGGGTAAAAAAAGTGAAAAAACACTAGCAATGACGATTCACTTTTTCTGGTGGTTCACTTTATGATATTTAAGTGACACAGTCTAATCAATGCGAGACACTAAATCTAAAGTATTGGTATGTTCTATCTTGCAGATAAATAGTTGAGCTGTCATTAATTAATTAATTACAATAAAGATGAGGTGGAAAGGGTGATCAAGGGCAAGATAGGAGGAAAACTCATGCAAGTAAGTATGAGATTAATCCTTAAATATTATCTATCTTAAACCTATGTATAAATGGTTTAAGAATTCTGGTCGTCGAGCTTCCATCGAACCTATCATTTAACTCCGTGGAGCAGTAGAAGACTCCAAAATCCAAACTCAATTCCATCACGTCTCTCTGTGTTTTATGATGTTAAGAGCTCGATAACATTGGACACAAACTTCATAAAAAATATTGTTGCACTTAAAAAATAACTTCATAGAATGTTTTCTTAGAAAATTATGACCATTTCATAGTTCTTGCAGATGGCTAAGAGAGAATGTGACAAAATGATGTTGAGAGATCCTCTTTGGTGGTGTTTCTTGTAGCGATTATCGTGGGCAAACATTTGGCAAACACCAAGGCCCTGTCTGGTTGTCTTGAATTGAATAGAAAAGAATAGAAAAGATTAGAAAATAAAATTACACAAAAAGAAAAAAATCTATAATTTTCTATTCTATTCTTATGGTTGTTTGGTTGTCAACCCATAGTAATCGCTATGGGATCATTACGAGAAACAGCACCACAGAGGATTCATGAATGGATTTACACAAAAGAGGTTAGTAAGGGAGTAGGTTGAACGAAAACATTTGTTAGGTTTTATTTAGCGTTTGTCCTCACCTAACCAAGTGATCAGGCAGCCGTATTGGCTGCTTCATCTTCTACTCATATGATAAATTTCAATTTAAAATCCTTCCATGAGTATTTATAATTAAAAGAAATGAAAGCTTATGTATTGCCGGTTACAAGGGAAAAGTCCACAAACATATGGCCAATCCAACTACGGACAGTTG
>JAOXJP010000006.1:13789531-13808089 GCA_025762735.1 Platanus orientalis | reverse complement strand
TATGTGGTGGTTCATAATATCCCCCCCCCCCCCCTCCATGCTCACAACCTCTTCCAAAATGTTCAAGGGGATCAGCTCTAAAGACATTCACATTGACTGGTGATGGGTGATGAATCCTATCCATATGTCCATATTTGTAGGGTTCTTGGGTTCCTCACAAATACTCTGGAAAACTTTATTTTGACAGTTGTTCTATAAGGAAGATGGGACCTTCTAATAGCAAGGGTGTTTTGTGGGATGTGGAAGGGATGATATTGCATTCTTCAACGCCGATTGGGAACAGCTATTCAAACAGGGCTAAGGACTTGCTCTTCTCGAACTTCTAGATCCCTGTTTTATGTTTCTTCTATTATTGAACTTCTAGATCCCTTTAAGTTCCTACTCCAGTCATTGATATGAGGAACGCTCTTGACTAAGCCATGGGCAATGGTTGCATTCCTAGAAGAGTTTCCCACCAAATTAGAGTCATAATGAATGCATCTTACATTAACCTCTTGTTTCCATTGATCCCTTGTTGCCAATTAATATGGCAAAATCTTCTGAATGATGGGTTGCTGAGATTGGACATGCATCAGGCTAGGTTACTATGTAGCTTACTAGCACTTTTTGGCTTCTTGTCTTTGTTTCATCTTTCCCCTTTTTGGTTAATAATGAAGTTTCTCATTACCAGTCCGAAAGAAGAAAAGTTTCTCCTCTACAACATCTGCTTATGTAGTAATGAATTGTCTCAAGACTATGCTCTTCTTGGCTAAAATGTGCCCCCCTCCCCCCAACAGACATTTACGTAGAAGTTCATTGCCAATGCCCATGCTTGGGTGGCGGAGGCATCATCCTTTCACGAGGAAGGTTAGGGGTCAAATCCCCTTATGTGCAGCATGAGTCCTCACCCGCCTCTTCCGCCAAGTGTGGCAGTCAAGTGAGGCTGAGTGGCCTTACCAAAAAAAAAAGGAACTCCATCAACACAGCTATTCCCTGTTGTTGAATGCGTTTGGCAATCCCTGGAATCAACCCACAAACGTACTGCTTTGGTAAAGAAGAGATAAAAGAATTAAAGAAGCTATCTGGGGCCATGTTGGGGGGATCACTGATGACAACCATAATAGTACATATAAAGATGTTGCAGATTATCTCCCTACGTTATCATTCTGAGGCCGTATCAGTGTTCTGTTGTATTTGCATTTGTAGTTTTTCCTAATTTTTGTGTATTCACATATCACTGTATAAATTACAAAATGTAGTACTAGAAGAGGCTGTACTTGTTTCCAATTTGTGCTTCTTTTTACCAAAAAGGGTGAAAAGATTGAATTGATGAATCAGTCTTTCAAGCGTCCTATTAGTTCCTTTCCCACTACTCCCCCACTATGCTAAGGATGATCTACAGAGTAGAGACTCCAGTAAGTGATCTGCCACACCCTATGAGATCATCTTTGTCAACCAACCAGATTGGTACAGCCCACGAATCCAGCACTTGGCAGTTTACGTTGGGGCCACAAAGGCTTCCAAATATCTACTACATTACCCATTTTTGTGGCAAGTTTGAGACCCACCCATAATGACCACTCTTTGGGTTCAAATCATCTCCAGTCTCACTAGAGTGAGATCACGCCAGTACCAATCAATGTATGGCTTGACAAAGGGTGTCTCGATAAATACACAAGGGTTAAAGGAGGGTGATGATAAATACATGGTAGATAAATAAATGTGTTTTTATTCAAGTATCCTTTGTCAGGCATCTTGTCGACCTAGATTTGTGCTAGCCTTGATACATCTCTCCAGTCAGACTGGAGATGGTTAGAACTCTACTGCTTAGTAAGGGAAGAGTCCATTTTTTCATAATCATAATCGGAAGCACCCAGGATTTGGTGTCCCCTTCTAAAGTGCCCCTAACCTGTCCCCTGCATGCAGGGGTCACAAATCACATCAAGAAGTAATTTACACTCTCCCCCAGATAGTGTAAATCACTTTTTGAAGTGATGTGTCCCCCATGATACAGGGAAAGGTCAGGGGCACACTTTAGGAGGGCGTACCAAATCCCAGCCGGGCGGGAAGGCATTCCCCCTTTCACAAGGACACTCCTTTGGGCTCGGATTATGTGCAAAAGAATTTCGTGAGAACCATGAAAACGGCACCAGTGGGGCTGACACATCAGCACCGGAAAGTGATTTACACTTTTTTGAGGGGTACTTATCACTTTTTGATGCTGATGTGTCTGCACCCTGGTGCCGTTTTCATGGTTCTCATGAAATTCATTATCACCTAATTTTTCCTCCTCTTCTTGTGTATGGGTGGCAATGTTTGACACAACCCTTGAATCTAACATGAACCCAAAATGAAATAAGCAGGGTAGGGTTGACTGTAAACATGTGTTTTGGATCAAAACGGGTCAACCCACTTTGACACTAATAATAAATGATTTGGGTTTGGCTGACCCATATAGTCTTATACCCTAACTTTGACACGAATCTGACCCACCAACATGAATTACCACATAACCTACAAACCCAACACAAAATAAACAGGTTAAGGTTGACTGTAAACATGTTTCGGGTCAAAATGGATTGACCCACTTTAACACAATTAACAAATGGGTCAGGTTTGGGTTGAGCCATATAGTCATATACCCTTATCTGTATTCTCGACACGACACTAACCCAAACTGCCAACACGAATTGTCACCCCTAGAATTCTATGTATGTGTATCATGCAGCTGTGTACCATGCTTCATCAGACCCTATGGTGGTCAAACGGACAGCCGTGCCCAGGTTGGGTGCCTATAGATCCTCAAACAAGGAGATTAGATAAAGGAGAAGGCCAACACCACCTGCCCTGGTGGCTACGGATCCCCTATTTGTGAGAGGCTGCAGGTTCACTCCCGTGGAATAGCAGTAGGGCACAGCACTGTATTGCAATTCCAGTCAAGCAGGTTTCACTTACTTAGTCACCAGAGTCCATCTCACCAGTGACTCCGGAGGGGAGAATTTAAAAAAAAAAAAAAAATACATAAACGGGCAAAGCTTAAGCTTGTGTTTCAAATTCTCACTAAAAATAAGTTGGTATGTCATCTGCATATTTCGGATGACGACACACATGCATGGACGGATACGCTCTAGGCCATGTAGATCAATAAGAGGCAGGCAAAAACGAAGAAAGTGTAGCAAAACTCTAGATGGACACAAAAACCACAAACTGTCTTCCAAACGTTTTCCCATTTTTTTTACAAATTAAAACACACTGTTCTTTCTTCCTTCCCAACATGAAAATGTAAAGTACATTCAAATGAGAAACCCAAGGACGGGAGGATAGCACAGTAACTCCCTCCCCAACCCAGAAAACAGTTAAGAAGAATCAAGGTCTTTTCCTTTTGTTCATATCATAAAGCACACACACATCTGCCGCGGTCTTCATCTGAAACCATAAAGAGATTATCAAACAATCCCAATTATAATAATTCATAAATTCGCAACAAAAATGAATCCACATATAAGAAACTGATCTATTGAACTCTCAACAAAACCAGATCTTCTGGCTGTCATAGACAAAAAAATTGTTCATAGAACTATTGCCAGGTTATACATTTCCACAAAGAAATTCATGATAAACTGAATGGGAATTAATTCCCTCCATTAATGCATACAGACCATCTACTGATCCACATCTGAGTATGCCCTGAGATGCCCCATACTGTATTTAAAGCAGTCGCTGGAATTAAAATTGCATGCAGTGCCACCAGACACTATTTGTTTTTTTTAATCATTTTTTCCCTTTATAGCAGTATATGTTTATCTACATTCACCAAGTACCACAGTATAAAAGTCATGAGGGTATCAACATTCCTTATGTGGGTTAAACAGAGTGCGAATCAGAAACACATGATCACATTCACCCCAACTCCCTCCAAGTACTTGAGAAACATTACAAACCTCAATCTATAAACACCCAAAGACTAAGGGGACCACTAAGCACTGATGCATATTGACACAGTGAGAGCTATTTAACAATTAATCTCAATATTGTTCATACAATTTATATACTATGTGCATTATTTCATGGGTTTCGCAAAGTGTGGGACTTCTTTCTCTCTCATCTGGGTGTGTACTAGGCTTCCCTATGGACTTCAGTGGTCTAATATTTGGATGGCAGATAGTGGGCATGGAGGCAACTCCTAAAGCTTTTTAGAGGTACCTTCCGGAGGCTCTTTGTTGGTGCGTATGGAAGGGATGCTCTTTGTTGGTGCATATGGAAGGAAAGTAGGAGGATCTTCAAGAACGAGACTACTTGCCAGGAGGGGCTCCAGACTTCAGTTAACAATTTCCTCTTGGGATGGTGCTCAATTAGAAAGGGAACAAATGTTCTATTCCCAAATTTGTCTGTCCCCCCATGTTCCCACACCACAGGCTGACACGTGTTTTTTAATAATTATTTTGGTGCCTCTTTTAAGCTAAATACTTTTTCATTTGAACACTTTTTTAATGGTTTTAACCCTATACACCCCTCTTTTTGGGTACCTACTTTTTCATTTGAATACTTTTTTTACCGTTTAAACCCTATAAACCCAGCCTTCATGTGTGAGAGCACGGGGGAACAGACAAATTAGAAATAGAACATTTGCTCCCATTAGAAATAATTACAAGGAGGGTTCTTGGGATGCAATGTGGGGATCAAACTATGATATTCTCCTCTTTGGTTTTGTATGTTTAATTGTGTTTACTCTTCTTTTGTTTTGTTTTTGCTTTCCTTCTCTCTAGTTTTTCTTTTCTTTTTCGAATGGCCTTCTCTTGTATTCACTGGCTTGGTAAATTGTTTCCATTTCCCCCTTTTTTTAATAATAATCATCGTTCAACAAAGAAAAATTAACTAATTTTTATATTTCAATGACAAACAGGTATAACCTTCACAAGACAATTAATATAGCAGGATATGGGTACTGCACACAGCCAATTTCAAGTTTTGGGGAACATAATCTGGAAATTGCATTTCCAAAGATGAACAGGAGGGATGTTAAAGCTGAATTTTGACGGCTGCCCTTTGGACAATCCAGGGCTCTTAGGTATTGAAGGTATCTTGAAAGATGCCCATGGACTTGCATTCAGGCTTATTATGGGCCATTGGAAATGGGAGATGCCATCACAGTAGAGATTAAGGCACTTCTATTCAGTCTAAGATTGGTCCATTCAATGGGGCATCCATTGCCATTGTCAGTGGAAGGTGATTCAGCTATTGTCATTGGGTCGTTGAACAGGAATAGCAAGGGTCTGTGGAGACTATCCCATCTTGTGAAGGAAACGTTATATCTTGGTATGCCTTTGAACATCTCGTTCTGTTAGATTCTAAAAAAGGTTAACTCCATCGTGGATAGTCGAGCTAAAAGGGAGGTGCACAGAGATATTATGTTGACAGGGTGTGATTTTGTTGAATCCACTATGTAGTGTTTTTTGGGGGGATTGTCTTCCTCTCTTCTTTGTATTCTCTTCTCTTACATCGCTCCTTTGTTTGTTTTCTTGTACTCTATTCTTATTCTCCATCATTAATAAAGTTCTCAAGCTATCCATCAACAACAAAAAAAGGTACACATTCATTTGAGATTTGTGAGGTTAATAAGGGTCTTTTACCACATGGTAATGGCACTTTAGAGTGGAATAAGTCTTTGGAGAAAGATGATAGTGGTAAAGTGTAAGCATGCAAGCATATGGAAAACAAATGGGATTTTTGATATATGGTAGGGGTTGTTAGAAAGGCATTATAAATCTGTTGGAGCCCTTTAAAAAGGCAATTTCGGAAGAGGTGGGGTCAGGCACTAATAATTTCTTTTGAGAAGATAGATGGTGCTCTTCTTAGCTGATGAAGATTCTTCTTGGCTGATGAAGATGGAGAGTCCAATGATTTACAGAACTGCTAGTAATCAAAAGGCTCTTGTGGCTGATTCTTGGAAGGTTGATGAGAAGGCGGGGGGAATGGAGCTTGCAGCTGTGTAGGCATCTTAATGACTGGGAAATAGATCAAATGGTTCAAGTGTTAGGGTATTGGATCAATAGCAGATTCTTCAAGATCGGGAAGATTGCAGAAAATGGCTAGTCTCGATGGTATTTTCTCTGCCAAGTCCTGTTATGATATTTATAAAGAATATGATAGTATAGATTTCTCTTGGAAGTCTATAACTCCTTCCAAAGTCAAAGTTCTTTTTATGGACAGCCACGTGGGGGAGCATTTTGATAGTATATAATCTTAAAAAAAGAGGGCATATTCTTCCAAATGTATGCCTTCTGTGTCTAAAAGATGAGGAGTTTATAAACCATATTCTCATCCATTGTGACTTTTCCAAAGTGGGAATGCAGTTCTTAAGGAGTTTGGAGTGTTGTGGAATTTTCCAGGGGAGTTCAAAGCTTTGGTGAGTAGTTGGAGTCTGGGTTCATCAAGGAAAAGACAAGTGATGCAAGAGCATCCAAGATCATCAAGAAGAAATTAGATGATACTGGGTGATCAAAGGTGGTGGTCCAAGAGGTTATTGGAAAAATAAGGGCAGATTGTGAATTTTTTTTAGTGGCAGTCTTGTAATAAAGTCGGTTAAAAAGGGATTTTTTTTTATGTAAGAGAATAATACAGATGGAAGGTGGGGCCCATGGTCTCTCTCATACACATGGGGAGAGATTTCCTCCCTTAGATTCTCATAGGTGGGGCCCATAGACAACATTGGTTAGTCTTGTTCCCAAGTTAAGTCTTCTTAGAAAGTAGTGTTTATGGGTTTTATTTTATTATTATTATTACTTCTTTTTTTATAATTGGTTTATGAAAAGTTCTATTGAAACCCTAAGTTGAAGTTAGTGCTCCTCTATTGTTAGTGTTGTGGGATCTCTTGTAGTTAATTGATGCTGCAACAAAATTTGTTAGTGGCTTCTGCTGCTAACACATCCATTCAGTTGTTGCTGTTCTTGTGAAGTATACTACAATTCTGTGGGAAGCTCTGGACTTGTGGAACACATAGATCTGAGTTCTATATATTTGAAAGATCTGTTTGGTCTGAGATTTTGTGGAGGAATACTAATCTCATAGTATTTCCATGCTGTAAAATCTCAAGTCAGTGCTGCTCAGCAGCATCTTGCTGATTGGGTCTTTTTTTTTTAATCAAGTGTTCCATCGATTGAAGGATTCTGACCCTATATGTAGTAGAAACATTGTCCTATCATACTGTGGGTCCATTACCCACAGGAATTAACAGCCCATAGGCTATCCTGCATCAGCAAGTGTTGTGGAGATCGATGTTCTATGTAGTGTGCTGGTTTTATACTAAGTAGGGCCAAAGAAAGTTGCTGTTTTTGGGCGACCAATAGCAAGGAATTTGCTGATTTTAATTTTGTGGATATTAAAAGAGGATGGGGATCTTTAGAGAGAGAGAAAGACGTAACTTGAGTTTTGTTGGGGTTTTGCCTTGTGTTTGCTCTTTCTTTGTATTGGGCTTTGGGGATGCCTTATCCCCTTCTCAATGAATATTTTCTCTTCTCCAAAAAAAAAAGTACACGGTCATGTCAATCATTCTATATCAAGCTAAGAGGATTTCTTGATGGCCCTGATAATAGAGCAGACCTTAATTTCTTCATAACCTAAGAAAAGCGCAAGCTGATACCTGTATAACATTAATTGCTTGCTTGATTGCCCATCCAAACAAAGCTAAAGCGACTGAAAAAGAAAGAAGTGAACTCTTTTTCAAAGCATTCACTATAACCTGACATGAGAGAACAATAGTTGAGAAAAGCTTCTCCAGAAATCACTACTAAGAAAACAAAAAATGCAACCACAGAAAATGAAGACTTACATCAATCACACTTTCAGATTGGTTTTCCGCAAGAAGAAAAAGGATGATG
The DNA here is from genome assembly GCA_025762735.1 of Platanus orientalis. Taxonomy (NCBI): domain Eukaryota; kingdom Viridiplantae; phylum Streptophyta; class Magnoliopsida; order Proteales; family Platanaceae; genus Platanus; species Platanus orientalis. The sequence goes on along the minus strand of JAOXJP010000006.1, from coordinate 13,800,233 downwards.
TAAAGAACCTGCAGCATCAAACATGACTCCTTTCGATAAAAAAATAGTGAGCTAGTAAAGGAACTGTTTTGAGGAGATGAGCTGAATTAATTACCTCGGATGCTACACAGCAATAAGCCATAAAAAACCGGTTTCCATAGTATGCCTTGAAAAGCCAATTAGTGCTGTCTTTCACATCTTTATGACTAGCCTTGCCCGATAGGAAAGTACTGCAACAGCAAAGTGATAGAGGTTTAGAAATTATAAAAAGACACTATTGATTGTTAACAAGGGTTAAAGTACTAATAGATCTAGCAGAAGCCTGCTAAAAAGTAGAAATGTTTCCCAGCAGAAGGTATTCTTTGTTTGTCATAAAGGTTCTGGATATATTAAGTACACTATCTATCTGTACCTATACATTTGCAGCCAATGGCTGGCAATATCTAAGGCAAGCAATGACAAGAAAACCAAGCCAGGCCTGCAAAACGGATGCAATAAAAAATGCTCAAAAAATTAAGCATAATATAAGTCAAAAAGTTAAATAATATAAGCATCGAAAATAAATGTACTTCAGAAAATCTTGACCTGTAAAATTGGGAGAGGATTACCAAAAGACAAGCAGTGCTGACCCTGGGGACAGGAAAATATATAATTTAAGATAGCCTCACAGCACACTGAAATAAAACTATTGATTTATGTGAAGTATTATAACAAATATGGGTATTACACAAACAGAAAATTCAGTATCAAACCAAGGGGCTTGAGCATGTTTCTATAAAATAAAGCAAGAAGCTTGATAGAAGAGCACCTGTCTGTTACCATGTCCAAAACAGCTCCAAATGTTGAAACTGAATCAGGAAGTCAGAAAAATGAGTCAAATACTACACTCAGGTATTTCTTTTAAAATATATCTCCATGTCAGCAACAGTTTATAAGAGTGTCAAGTCATAAGACCACTTAAAATTTAACAAGGGAGTGAACAATGGACCACCCTTACCATTAATTTTTGAATTTGAAGTTCTCTAAAAATTCAGTGGGTTTGAATTCTGGTAATATTGTAGATCAAAAGAAAAGAACACAAATATTACTGGGAAATCAAAAGACCCCCAAATACTTGGTCCTATAGAACGGTTCCCAACCGTACATTAAAATAGGATTTCTAGTACCAGTGAATTGAATTTCATTAGTGCAGGTAGAAACATATCAACTATTAAGTCAGAGATAAGATAATCCTTATGCAAAAATCAGCACTTCACCCACATCTTGGTAAGGCTGTCTGTTAAACAAGCCAATCTAATTCAACCTATTGTATGTCAAGCCATTCATGTGGTGCCCAAGGGGATGAATTTTTTTTAATGGTGTCAATTTTATAATGACATGAAACAAGAAGAAAAACAAAATTCACCAGGAAGGTGAAAGAAAGAAAACAAAAGAAAAGCAAACTACCCAATTACATTCCAGATAGATCCCCAATCCCTCTCCTCAAACTCCATAGAAATGGAAACCCTATCATAAAGAAGCCTATAAACAGAAACACAAAGACCATCCTGCAAGAAATAATTTTCAAGGCTCTTTTATTCCTCTCCTTCCAAATACCCCAACAAATGGCCCCATGCAGGGAAGACCAAATGATTTTTGGGACACTATCCAAATCACTGATCCACCAGCCAGGGATTAGATCACTAACCTTGTTTGGGAAAGACCAAGAAACATTGAGATGAGAGAGAACAAAGTCCCAAACCTTGTTTTCCATCGGATAATGAATAAGGGGTGGTCAACTGATTCCTCCTCTCTCATACACATCATGACTATTTGCCGAATTCCATCCTTCATTCTTTACGTGGATCAGGGTGAGAATTTTATCCCGATATGAAGTCCGAACGAAAAAATTGACCGTTGAAGGATTTCTCACCACCCAAATGCCCTTATGGGAAAACGAAACAGGATTTGGATGCTCAAGCCCAAGTAAGATTTGATAGAAAACTGCCCTTTGCATTAATACTCCAAATCCACCCATCTCTTTTACCAAGATCAAGCGCATACCTGTCTAAGACAGACAAAAGCTTTCTCATCTCTTCAACTTCCCAATCATTCAAATTCCTTCTAATCATGGGGGATCACATGCATTCCCCGATGCATCATAATTGTCAGTGAAAACCCACGCTTATTAATCATCAAATTCAAATGCCTCTGAATTCCTCCTTTAGGGGGGAGTCCCCACACCACAAGTCCTCCCAAAATTTAAACTTAATGAATCTCCAAAAAATCCACTTTCCCTTTAAGAAAAGATTTCCAAATCCCAATACCATATCCCACGTGCACCTCTTTGGGGTCCCACTCAAAATTTAGACATATTTACCCACCAACACTTTCATCTACAAGATATTCCTCTCTAATCCAAAACACTAAAACCATTTTCCAAGCAAAGCCTGGTTATGACCTCTTATCCTCTCCTAATTCCTTGGCCCCCTTAATCTTCTAGCATACCAATTTCCAATTGACAAGATGAATGGAAAACATCTAGAATCAATAAAATCATTCTAAAGGAAGTGTCTAAAACATTTCTCAATCTTATCCGCAATCAAGGTTGTGATTGTAAATAAAAAGAGGAAGCAATTAGAGACACTAGCCAACGCACTTTTATGGAGGGTCAACCTTCCGCCTTTCAACATGAGAAGCATTTTCCAAGAATTAATTCTCTTAAAGAACCTTTCCACCACGGGCTCCCAACCCACTTTAAATTTAAATTTAGCACAAAGAGGAAGACCCAAACAGGAAGCAAGAAATTGGCCAACCTTACATCCCAAAATTGAGGATAGGAGATTAATATCACTTACCTCACCCACTTGGAACATTTCACATTTTGACAAATTGATCTTAAGGCCCGAAACTACTTCAAAGCAACATAGAATGCACCAAAATCCCCACTTGCCTCACATCTACGTTGCAGAAGATCATAGAATCATCAACAAATTGAATGTAAGAAATGGAGCAATCACCTTTGCTCATCCCAAACCCTACATGAATCCACTTTCAGCTTTCTGAATCATCCTACTCAAAGCCTCCGACTCCATAATAAAAATATACGTAGAAAGTGGACCCCCTTACGTTAGCCCTCTAAAACTAATAAAGAAATCTTCTACTGAGCCGTTAACCAACACAAAAAAGGAAACAGACCTAACACAAGAATTCATCCATCTCCTCCATTTATCACCAAAACCCAATCTCCTTAAAATATAATCCAAAAACTCTCAATTAACATGATCATATGCTTTTTCAAGATCCAACTACCAAAGAATGTCATTTTTTCCTAAATTTTGTCTCTCATCGACACATTCATTCGTAATAAGCACGCCATTTAGAATTTGATGACCTATAATGAAAGTACCCTAGGAGAGAGAGAGAGATCCCGACGAAAAGGAGATAGAAGGGAACGTATCATTAGATGACCAAAAGTCTGGTAGGAGGATAGAAAGACCTTGCTGCTGGGCCAGAGACCAATACCACATCAAAGATGGGGAAGACAGAAGGCTCGGAGACAAACACAATCATAAGTATGGAACTGGAGTTTACGTGTTGATCTCCAATACCTACCCTCGACAAAATTTCAAAAGGAAGGTCTCTAATTGGAGAAACCAGAAAAGGAGGAAGCAAGATCAGCGTACGGGAAAAGGTGGAGTACATACTAAAGTTGTTTCAGTAGTAAAACATAAGACATGATTGATTTCAATATTGATGTGTAGGAGCCTAATCGAAGGAAGGCTTGGCATGTGCCTATTAAAGAGGCCTAATCGCGGGCTCAGGCTAACGAATGGACCAACTGCAAAACAAAAGGCAGTCCAGAGTTCAATCTTGGGTTTCTTCTTTTTTAAAGCCCAAAATAATGGCCCACAAGGCCCATTTTGAAATGTCTGGACGAGGTCAGGCCATAGTTTTAAGGATACCGCTTTCGAGGCCCGAAAGGTTAAGAGGGCCACGAAGACAACATCCCACCCTAATTTGGAAGTCGAGATCCAAAAGAATAACTAGGCTAAGGAGAAAATTTCTTTCCCTAACTCTAACGGCAACGAGGCAATCAAACTCTTCAAATTGACAGGAGTATTGCCATGATAGCAAAGCAAGGAAGCCTCTAATAAAAAAGAATGGTATCCTTATAAGGAAGGGTGATCCCATCCCTTGTTATGCAGTTTGATGCCCTAAGGTCAACAGAAAAGAAAAAATTGCAATTCCATCCCAAGAGAAGAGCAGATCAAAGTAAAAAACAGAGAAGGATTGGTGGAGCCATGATGAGTTCGGATGTTTGGGAACATCATGGGAATAAGGGGATAGATGGAGGAAGGAGCACTCTTTATATCAGAGAAGTATCATGTCGTTGCCAAAGAAAGGATCATCGTTGATGGTTAGCCGAGAGAAAGAAAAATAGAGTTCCAATCCCAAAGGCAAGACCTAGGGAGAGAGAGCTAAAGAGTTACGGGCTGAAGGCATATCAGACATCTCTAAGATAGATTGGGTGTTGTTTAATGCAATGACCGAGTACCAGGAGGCCAATCCTTTGATGATGCTACCGCCTTTGCCCCCCTCGGAATAGGTCGTAAGGAATGTGATCGAGCTTAGCCGCAAGATGAGAGTCTCCTTTACTAACATTGAATACAAAGTAGAAGACTAGATAAAGAAATCGAACGCCGTAAATGCCTAAGTCCTTGATTCCGGGGTGGGCGAACCAAAGGAAAAGCAAGCAACAGGGAGTCTAAAGAGCTTAATTGTCTAGCTACAACAATAAACTACGACGGCAAAATCGTGGACGTAGAGAAGGTACAGGGCACATAGGCTAGGAGGGGGCAGGGAAGAAGAAGCTTTATTCTAGTTAACCATGAAGCTGAACGTACTTTCCTGGAATGTTAGGGGGATGGGGGAGAAGGACAGAAGGTTGCGAGTTAGGGACATTCGCAGGAAATGGGGTATCTAGTTGATGACTCTATTGGAAACAAAATTACCTTCATTTGGTAGAAGAGATGACACGGAATACAAGGGGAAACAGATGCAAAGAACAAAATAATAATCCAAAATTAAAATAACTGATTTTCGGATTAGGGGCAAATTTGTAATTTTGGCATATTTATGGAAAAATTACAAAATTACCCCTAATGAGTCAGAAAAATCTGAAACTTTTCCGATCAATAGGGAAGACTTCCAGGAGTCTATGGTTAAAATTTTGTCAAATTTGGGTGAGATTTAAAGGTTCAAACTTAAGAATTTCAGATTCTGAAGCTCCTTAATGGAGTTCTAAATAAAACAATAGGGAATCTTGTGAAATAGAAGGGCTAGAAGATGGGGAATCACAGGGGAGGTTGAGGGCTTTTGTAGAGATTTTATTGGGGATTAAATCCCTCAAATAAATTTCGAAAGGGAGGAAATTTATGTAGGGACGATTTCAGATTTAAAAAAAAAAACCAGAAAATCTGAGTGTAAATTAAGATAAACAAAGTAAAATTGCTTACAGACTCAGAAAATTATAATGGACTGTTAGATATTAATTAAAGAGGTAATAAAGAAGAAACCCCGATGGAATAGGGATCATACTATCTCCTTTTAACCTCTGATTTGGCCTACTGATGCAAATTCAAAGGTTGTTCGTGAGGTCCTTGAGCTGTTGATATTCGTCAGATTTCAGCACTTATAATGGAAGGATTGAGAAGAAGAATAGTTAGGAGATGAAGAGAAGCAATGAAAGAGGATAATGGAAGTGATGAGGGTGAGGATTAGGCGAGAGAAGAATATAGGCTGTCGTGGGTTTGATGAGGAAGACGAAGGTGAGGGATGGAGGTGATGATGTGTGATAAGGGAAGGATGAAAGAGAAAGAAAGAAAGGGAAGGATGAAAGAGAAAGAAAAAAGGAAGGGATTGAACCACGACCAACATTTGGGACACCAAATCTCACACAAAAACTTTGTATTAATTTTTTTCAATGAGAAATAAGGGGGTGGGGGTGCCTATTAATAGGCTTACAAGTTTCCAAAAACTAAAAAAATCCTAATTTAGAAACTACTAAACTCCAAGAAATTCCTAAAACTAATATTCCCTGAACTTTAACTACCGAAAATAAGGGAAAGAGGAGCTGTCAACATATGCCATGGACCCCACATGTTGACTCTAAAAAACCCAAAATCCTAATCTACCCTTGGCCATTGGCCTTATTACATGGACATGCCCAAACTAAAAAAACACAAATAAAGTGGCTCAAAAGACCTTGTTACATAAGCAACACATAAAATAAATGTACCCCCCCCCTTGTGTGACATCTCTAAGGCTTCTTGGATTTGGGCTTGAACTTCCACAAGGGGTACTTACGGTCCATCCAAGCTATGCATACTGCATCAAGAGAACAGCTGGACATCTGGGGCAGGGGAGACTGGGGATATCTACGTAAAAATGCGGAAGGTGCTGCAGGTGGTATACTTGTTGCCTAAGACAAAGAAGATATTGAAGTTACCGAGCAAAATGGGGCGCTTCTCTAGTTCAGTAAGATGCAGACGTATGGAAGATGATTTTATTTAGGTGTTCTCAGGGGTGTATGGACCCCATAATAGTGTGGATGAGAAAGCCTTGATGTGGGAGGAACTTTCAGAGGTTCAGCATTAATGGCCTGATCCTTGGTGCATAGGGGGCAATCTGAATGATTAGATTCCCATCTGAAAGAAAAGGATGCATGAACATAAATGCTCAAATGCAGTGATTTTCAGATTTTATTGAAGAAAATGAACTGGTAGATCCTCCTCTCCTGGGGGCAAGATTCACCTGGTCCAACAACCAACACCAGCCTGCCATGAGCAAAATTGATCGATTCCTCTTTTTGATAGCTTGGGAGGAGTACTTATCGCAAGTTCAACAACAGGCATTATCAAATCTGGTTTTGGATCATTTACCTCTCCTTAAACATGAGCACAGATTGGGGGGGCCCAACCCCCTTCCGCTTCGATATAATGTGGTTAGAAGCGGATGGGTTCAAGGATAAGCTGCGGAACTGGTGGAACAACTATCATTTTGAAAAATCAGCAAGCTATGTCCTTGCTCACAAACTTAAAGAACTGAAAAGAGACATTATAAGATGGAACAAAGATGAATTTGGGATTATTAAAATGCACAAAGACATGTCTGGTGAAGAGCGCAGAAATTAATAATAAGGAGCAAAAGGGAAGTATCACAAGGTTAGAGAAAGCTGATCGGGAGGAAGCTCGCAAGAGCCATGTGCTCTGGGTTTGATTAGAAGAAATCAGTTGGAGACAAAAGTCCAGGGCACTATGGTTACGGGAAGGAGATAGCAACACGAAATTTTTTCACTGTTTCGCAAATGCTGGAGCAAAGAACAACTCATCTCGAAGCTGCAGATTAACAAAGAAAAGTGTCATCATTGAGACCATTACAAATACTTTATCAACCTCTTTTCTGAACTGTTTGCGAAAAGACCCACGATGAAAGGAATATCTTTCAGTTCCATTTCAGAGGACAAAAGAGACTGGTTAGAGCATCCTTTTGACACAGATGAGGCGCTAGAAAGTAGGAACTTCAAAAAGCCTTAGATATGATAAGGCTCTGGGCCCAGATGGGTTCCCCATCAAATTCTTCAAAGCCTTTTGGGACACAATAAGGGAAGATGTGTTGAAAGCCTTGAAGGAGTTTCATACTAATGCTAGTCTTTGCAGATGTCTGAATGCCTCTTTCATCGCCCTCATCCCCAAAGAAAAAGGGGCTAAGGAGATCAAAGACTTCAGGCCCATAAGCCTTATCGGCAGTTTTTATGACATATTTGCTAAGTTACTTGCACGAAGATTAAATGTCTTGGACAGCGTCGTTTCCCCAGCCCAGCACGCCTTTATAACAGGAAGGCAGATCCTAGATTATGTGTTGATCACGAACGAATGCCTTGATGTCTGGGTGAAAAAAAAAAAAAGAGAGATGGTATTCTACGTAAGGTGGACATACAGAAGGCATATGATCATGCAAATTGGGATTCTCTTAACAAGTCATGATCAAGATGAGTTTTGGTTGGAAATGGAGTCAATGGATCAGAGTTTGCATATCCTCCATATCACATCCAGTTCTTATCAACAGGAGTTTGGAAGGCTTCTTTAAAGGCTCAAGAGGGATCCTCAGCCAAGGAGATCCTCTATCCCCTTTGTTATTCAATATAATTATGGAAGGGTTGCAGACTAGCAGACAAGGCTGATGAACTGGGTTTGATAACAGGGTGCAACGTAAGCCCGGATGCTCCCTCAATTCCACGTGTGCAGTATGCTGATGATACGCTCTTTTTTCTGCAGGCAGAGGTAAATCAAGTGCAGAATTTAAGATGTATCCTCCTAATGTTCAAATATGTTTCAGGCATTAAGGTAAATCTTCAGAAAAGTAAGATGATAGGGGTAGGAAGAACTCCGAATCTTGAAGGTTTGGCAGAGATGTTTGGCTGCCGAATTGAGTATCTCTCCTCATCCTACTTAGGGCTATCCTTGGGGCCTAGATATAAAGCAAAATCTACTTGGGCCCCGATCATTGAAAAAGTGGAAAGGAGGCTTGATCCCTGGAAGGCCAAAATGCTCTCTAGAGAAGGTAAGCCTACTGCTTACCCTCATCAAAAGTGTACTTTCCAACCCTTAGGATTTGCTGCGCCCCCTTAACGAATGCCTAAGTCCGCCCATATGCAGGGGCAGAAGATGGTGCCAAAAAGTGTAAATCACTTTTTAGATGCCATGTGTCCGCTCCTGCATATGGGCCGACCTTAGGCATTCATTAAGGGGGCGCACCAAATCCGTGTCAGCTTTCCAATCTTCCCATTTATTACACGTCACTAATAGTGACCCCAAAGTCAATCACATCTTGCTTGGAGAAGAAAGTGTGCAGATTCTTATGGGGGTCGGGAGACAATGGAAAAGAAAATTAATTTGGTGGGTTGGGATAAAGTTTGTTTCCGTGGATCAAGGTGGGCTTGCTTGAGTCCTTGAACAAGGCTCTTCTGTCCAAGTGACTTTAGAGTTATACGGAAGAATGTGAGGCAATTTGGAGAAAGATGATAAGAGAAAAATTTTGGGGCTAACAGATCCGACTATATGAATTCCATACCAAATGGCCCGTACGGATTCAGTTTATGGAAGGCCATTGCTTCAGGCTTCTCTGAGTTCAATGATCTGATTTCCTACAAAGTTGGAAAAGAAGATAAGAGTTAATTTCAGGGAAGACAAGTGGTGTGGCTACCCTCATTTCAAAAAGAAGTTTCCGGATATATATAGAAAGGCAAGTAAGAAAGATGGGAATGTGGCTGATCATATGGTTCATGGAGAGCAGTTGGGACTTGCATTTACGTAGACCCTTAAATGATTGAGAGATATATCAGGCCACTGCCCTCAAAGCGCATCTTGAAAGGGCATGGATAGGCAATTCGGAAGTGGAGGATTATCAAATTTGGGAAGGAGTGTCAAGAGGGCTGTTCTCTGTAAAAGATGCTTACCTATGTTCCACCCAACAAAAAGCCTCGCCTTTCCTGATGGATATGATATGGAAATTCAAGTTGCCGCCCAAAGTTGGATTCCTCCTCTGGCTAGTCTTTTGGGGAAGGGTCCTTACAGTAGACAATATGATGGAGGGTTTCATATGGCAAACAGATGGAGAGAAGGTTTCATAAGGCAAACAGACGCAGCATGTTCCTCACAGACGTTGAGAGAAATGAGTGCATTTTTTTTTTTAACTAGTCTTCAAACCCCCTCAAGATTCAAGAATCGGCCCTGTCGTTGCTGCTCTGCCTCTCCCAGCTGTCTTATTTGCCTATGTTCAGGAGCATTCCTTATTCGAGATGGACCTTTGAATGGGAATCCTTGGTGTTCTCCTATGCTTTCTTATTTGTCGTTGTTCTTTCTCTGTGGCACTTCTTGTGCTTCTGTAGCAGGTTGGCGCCCCTCCCCTATTATTTTCTTTTAACAAACCTTTTATCTTTATCGATAAAAAAAAAAAGGATTCACACTTTTGATATGAACTTGTACACACTACTTAGGAGGCTAATTGGGTAAAAGGCCTTTAACTCCTTAGCAACCTTCTTTTGGGGGATCAAAGCAATGAAAGTGAGGTTCAAGCTCCTATAAAAGGAATTCGATTGATAGAATTCCTCAAACAATTTCAAAAGATCCAATTTAATTGTACGCTAACACCTCTAGAAAGAAAACATTGTAATCACATCAAGACCTAGAGTGATGCGGGAGCATATTTTGTCAAGAAAGAGAAGCTGGAAGATCATGGTTAGGCCTAAGCCCAAATGGAAGAGACCTTGTGGATGGAACGTGAAGCTTTTATTTTATTTTATGTTTTTTTAGGGTTATTTTGTTTGGGTTTTATTTTATTTTAGGGTTGTTTCCATAGGATTTATTTCTTTAATACTTCTTTTCATTAAGGTTTTAATTTGTAACCAAGCCCTAAATGCCTTGGAACATAAATTATTCATGATAATGAAGAGTCTTTGTAATAAGGGTTATATTTAGGGTCTTAGGTGCAATATTAAAAGTAGGAGTCCTAGTTGGTTTAGGAGTATAGTTGTATAAGTCTATATAAAGAATGGTTATTAGTTGTACTTAGTTTTTGGTATTGAAATAAATATTGGTGAATTTTGAGTCCCACGTGCGGGAAGGTCTCTCTCTTCTTGGGTTGTAGCCATGGGCTCCCCATTCTCTTACTTCCTTTCTTC
>JAOXJP010000006.1:13771625-13789431 GCA_025762735.1 Platanus orientalis | reverse complement strand
GAGTTAGTAAATTCATTGCATAATCATCTATTGTACTCAATCCATGTATTTGTTTATATTTTGTCATGGAATTGCCAAAGGGGGAGATTGTTAGTGTATATTGTCAATTCCATAAAATGTAAAATACATGGAGTGGTAGATTAGGCATGGCATGAGCATATTGCATATCTTAGTTATATTTGTAATCATTAAGTGTCTTTGGGTCCCAAGAAGGAAGACAAGCTCTTATTACTTGAAGCCAATGATGGATTCTTCCCCATGTTGCCAAGGTCCAAAGACTTGAAGACTCAAGCTTTATCAAGCTCAAGGAATGTATATGAGGTTAAGTATAATGCTAGACATAAGTTAAAGAGACCTTAAGACCTTTACAAAGGTCAATGGATTATTCTCATGCCTTATGCATAAGACCTATGGAGGTTGAGAATCAAATTGAGGCAAAATGCTAGAAAACAGGGGAATTGGCTTGATCCAGAGGGTGTCAAATCAATCCGCACTTAGCGGATCAATCCGGGGGGCCATCGGATCCATCAGAAGGGGTCCTAGATCAATCCAGCATGCCTTAGGTATCTCAAACTAAGACATCGAATCAATCTGGGTATGCCGGATCCATCCATGCGGATCAATCCGCCACTTATCAGATCAATCTGAGGGGCCATTGGATTGATCTAGAAGGAGTCCTAGATCAATCCGGCATGCCTTAGGTAACTCAAACTAAGACACTGAATCAATCTAGGTATGCCGAATCCATCCATGCGGATCAATCCGACATAGCTAAATCGATCTGATATCGCATAATTTAAAAAAAAGATCAATGCCTAAGATTTTTTTACCGTTAGGAAAGATGTCATATCAAGGGTGTACGATTGAGTTTGTCCCCTATAAGTATGAGAGAGCTCTCCTTGAGTTCTCCAACACACACACAAGAACATTAAGAGAGATCAAATTGAAAAGTGAAGGCATTCAATCCTCCCAACAACCACAAGGCTCCATTGATGAACATTTATTGAAGATCAAGAGCCTTGAAAGTGCTTCCTTAGCACTCTTTATTTGAATATTGAAAGAGTGAAGCAAGGAGAAGGGTTTACTCTCAAGTAAACCCTTATGAGAAGCTTAAAGATGCAAAGAGGCACTTTAGAGAGCTTGGTGGAATCCGTTATACACTAGCTCAACAAAGGAACAACCACCATTAAGTGCAACAAGCACTACATCAACCTTAGTGAGGTAATTTGTATTGATTTTCAATTTACTTTGAAAACATAACACTACTGCCGGAGACACCAGGAATTGATAAAACTCCCGCTAGAAACATCGAAAATTGACAAAGCTCCTACCGAAGACACTAGGAGTAGAGCTTGCTTTTGCAGGTAGTAGGTTTTAAATTTTAACCTTAATTATAATTGTATTTTAATCTAAATAAAATTTAATAGCTCGATAGTAAGCTTTGAAAGTGGATGTAGGCCCGAGTGTCAAACCACTATAAACCTTGTGTTGTGTGATTGGCTGTGATGTGTAAATTGTCTCTTCTCTCTACCTTTACATGATATATTTAGCATCTACTATATAATCTCTCATGTTTGCAAATAACTAAAAACTTGAAATAATTTGAAGATAAATTTGAATATTGTCATTGCATAGCACTTGTAATTATAACAATTGAATTATATCTTTAAGTGCATTAAATTCCAAGTGTTATCATAATATCCTAAATCGGAATTTCAAATGGGGGTTAATTAAAACGAATTTTAATAAATCCTATTCACCCCCCCTCTAGGATTAAAATCAAACTTTCACAATTTTGGTGGGAATAAAAACAAAATTGAAAAGAAAATTAATTAGGTAAGTTGAGAGGAAATGAAAAAACGAAAAACTGAGTGAGTTGGGAATAACCATTAGAGATCATATAAATTTAATTTAACCATTTTAGCAAACAAATTTAGAGAATAATCAAGAACCTGGAAGGGCTATTGATAAAATTATTAAAAGCTATTTATTTTCTATCTTGTAGTTTTTTGAAAGCTAAATGAAGACAACATAAACTCATGGACCTAGAAGATCATCATGAAAGGTGGGGATCTACTACACAAAGGTATTAAAAATGAAACGGGTAAAGGAAACGGCATTAACATATGGGGAGAAACATGGGTACCATCCTTACCTCACTTGAAATTAATATCTCAGTATCTAGAAGGTTGTCACATTAATAAATTAGCAGATATTATTTCTCAGAATGATCAAGAGTAGAATCTAGAATTGATCGATAGCTATCTTTTACTTCTTCTTTTTCTTTTTTTTATAAAGATGGGTAACCATTGATACTTGGCTATGTCATTTTGATAAATTTGGCAAATCTAGCATTAAATCAGCATATGCCATAGCCTATGGGGAAAATATCCAAAACCATATGCTTAACTGCCAGACTTTTTGGAAAGGAATATAGCATTTAAATATTCAACCCAAAATTAAACATTTCTTGTAAAGAGCATGAAAAGAAGCATAACCTACCAAACATTCTTTGATGAAAGGATAAGTTATCCAGGAATCAAAATGTCCAATTGTAAAGAAAAAGATTTGAATGAATGGAACGAACTACAAAGATTAAATGAAGGGGAGGATCAAGCAAATTATGCAAGAATGGAAAGGAACAAACAATGGGAGACTCCTAGTGATGACTGGATTAAAATCATCGTAGATGCTGCCCGTTTGACGATGAAAAATAAAATAGGAGTAGGTGCAATTGCAAAGAATAAAGAGGGAACAACAGTCTCTGGGTCCAATGGGTACATGCAAAGTACTTACAACAAGACACATTTTGGATGGTTGAGGTTCCAAGTGATGCTTCATGGGTGTGGAGAAAAATCATTAAACTCAAGAGATTAGTGGAGAAATATGTCATTCACATTATTGGCCATGGACAATCGACAAAATGATGGCTGAATAACTGGCATTCGGATGGGGTCCTTCTTAATAAATATGGAGAAAGAATAAGATATGATGCTGGGTCGGGCAGGCTGAGCTGTGTGAATTCAATCATTTGGAATGGAGAATGACAAACTAGTCCAAGCTTCTCATCTTTGCTTAGGCGAGTTTGGGAGAAGTTACCACAAATTGGAAGGTTACACTATGAAGAGGAGGACAAGATAATAAGGACTGCTAGCTAGTTCTAATGGGGACTTCTCTATAAAATCAGCATGGAAGACGTTACATAGCCCCTCATTGAAAGTTTACTGGTGGGATGTGGTATGGTTTCTTAACAACGTCCCGAAACATAGCTTTGTCATGTGGCGTGCACTTACTAGAAGACTGCCTACCTACTGAGAGCCGTCTTTGCAAACTCAAAATCCTCAAACAATCACACTGTTGTTTCTGTTGGAATGAGAAAGAAAATCTAGACCACCATTTTTTCACTTGTCCTTTTGCATGAAAAATTTGGAAACAGGTTCTGATTATGCTTAGTTCGAGGAGAAGAAGGACTAGACCGCTGCATGAGGAAGTGAAATGGATCAAGAATCAATTCCGAGAGAGCACAACAATTGGTGTGATTGCCAAGCTGGCTATCAACGCTACAGTCTATCACATCTGGCGAGAAAGGAATTGAATACACGAAGATTTGGCGATACCAGCTCAACAATTCATCAGATCATTGCTTCTATAATTGTTGAGGCCCAAACAAAGATGGAGTCAATGAAGAACGACTACGAAGACTCTGCAAGGAATAGATACATCATGGATAAATGGGAACTAGTTCCGAATTGGAGGAATCCCAATATAAAAACCTCCTATTGGAACTATTTCTCTTTGTTGTGACGGGTCAGTCAACCAAGTAGGGGCTGGATGTGGAGGCATCTTCCATTCACACGATGGAACCCATATTGTGGCATACACAGGCACTTGCTCTGCAGACAACATTTTATGGGTGGAATTATATGCTTGTTTATTTTATTAGCTCGCAACATGGGGTTTGAGAACCTACACATATCACTGGATTCCAAACTAGCTGTCAATACTATCAGGAAGGAATGCACTACTCCATGGAGGGTCCTTACAATTACAAGCTCCATTCTATTCCACTTAAAATCTATGAGGGCTGAAGTTCATCATACCTGGAGAGAAGCAAACCAAGCTACAGACAATTTAGCTTCATTGAGATTAGGAGATGAGGAAAATTTGTTATGTCCATCTGACTTCCCTGACAACTTGAGGGATATTATCCTTCAAGATGCTAATCAGCTTATATACAACCGCTTGTAACCTTTTGGTGATTAATAAAAATTATTTACTTATCCGGAAAAAAAAATTAGCCTCAATGATGAGTAGGATATGTTTGATGAGCTGGGAATAGCAAAAACAAAAGCTATGTAAGACGGACTTAAAATGGATAAAAACATTGGAGTCAAGAAGGTCATATGGAGAGTGATGAGGCAATGATCATTAAATATTTAAATAATCCCCTCCAAATATGGCTCTGGAAAATTAGGAAGCTGCATTTTCCAATTTTGTCCTAATTTTGAAAGTATTGTATCTCAACATACATGTAGGGAGGCTAACTCTATATAAGAGGCTAACCGAGAACCGAGAGAGGGCAAAAAGCATCAATCCCAAAAATTGGAATTTATTTACCAAAGTCTATCGTGTGCCATTTACATATTTACATCATCCTGTGCTGTGGAGAGACCTATGTAATGTAACGCAGTGAGCACATCTCCAAAGAGCACCCCCCCCCCCTCCCCTCCACCCCCAACCCAAAATAATAATAATAAAAAATAAATAAGCTTCCTCATCCACTCCCATGCCTTATCAACTCCCTAAACTCTTCATCAGTACTCTTAAGCATCACTGGCAAAGGCATCTTCACCCCACTCTCCACAACCTCCTCATGCCTAGGCTTTATTCTATTCTCCAAACTAAAGGCAAAATACTGAGGGAACTCCTTCAACTCCTCCAAGCTTCCCCCCATCTCTCCAATGAAGTATCCAAACTTAGGCTTGAAGTTGTTCTCCACACTGAAAGTGAACAACCCTGGGCATCTCAGCACCATTCCTACAGCATCCTCACGTGAATACCCCAAGCTCACCAGGTGGTCCAACTTGGGAATTAGAGTGTTCTCCACACTGGAGACCAACAACACCGAGTCACGATAAGCCAGAGCCTCCAAATCCTTGAACCCAAGTCTCTGAAGATAAAAGAGTGCTGGTTTGAGCTGATCCCTAACACTTGAGATCAGTAACCTGGGACACTTGTTGACAGCCTTCCTGAAGTACTGATCCGGGACGCTGAGCTCCTGGGAGAGGAACTGAAACACAGGGTTGAGGTCATTTTTAATGCTGGAGGTGAGGATCTTAGGACACATGCCAAAGATCCTGCCCATGTCCTTCTGGTGGATGCCTTTGGATTGAAGGAACGAGATGATAGAGTGAATGGAATGGAGGGTAGCCGTGTGAAGGGAAGGGTTGAGAGAGAGTGCTTTCCCTGCATCAACACCCATTATCTCAAGGCATAGTATTTTCTCCTTGAATTGGACTGAGAGATTTGTTGTGCCTGATGACGAGAGTGGAAGCTTTTGCAGAATGGTTTTGGGTTTTGTTGTTGAGAGGTGGTTTGTTGATTGGGCCTTTGAGAGTGGCGATGTTGGGTTGTTGGAAGAGGAGCAGAGGAAGATGTGAACCGCTGCTGCTGCTGTCATGGTGAAGTAACAACGGATGGATGTGTTTAGATTAGAGAGAGGATCGGTGTGTGTTTAGACTCTAGAGAGAGGATCGAGGATCGGTGTGTGTTTAGACTCTAGAGAGAGAGAGTTGAATCATGTACAAGTATCAGAAAGGCATGGGTTATGGGAAGGAGGGCAACCCCTTTGGGGGCCTCATCTCTTTCTTTTATCCTTTTCTCATATGGACACCTGGCAAACCCTTTTAAGTTGATTGGTTGTTAGTGGATTTCATAGATTTTTTTACAGATTGTCTGGTTGGAGTTGGACTTTCTATTCTCTCGTTCCAATCTTTATGAAATAGACCTGGGGTCTACGGCTAAGCGTGTACAACCTCTGCGAAGACCATTGGATTGAAATCCTTTATGTTAGAATTTATTAGAGCCAAATATGAGGATTAGTATGAAGGCTCCACTGCAAGGATTGCAGCTATTAATCATAGAGAAAAGATTCCAATCCATAGGGTCTATGCTATGCTATTATTAATTTCTTTTTTTCTTTTTTTGGTATAGTGCCATTATTAATTCATGTTGTGAAAGATTCCAATTCCTTGATATTTGCACGAGAACTATAGCCCTAGGTGTTGGCTCTTTACCCTTAGCCTTTGCACTATAAATATGGGGCTGTCTACCCGAGACAATAACCGTTGTATTAGAATCTTCCGTAATAAAATAAAATAAAAAACCTTCAATCCCATAGAACAGGGGATTGTATTATCAGAAGTTGGGCAACTCTAGATTTGCATAAAGGACTTTCTTACGGGTATGATCAGATGAAAGCAAGCTACGCTACAGATTGCACATGCTCATCTATGATCATAAAAATTATCAAGTCTAGCCTGATATTTCTCATAGCCCAAAAAAAATTAAAATTCCAAACAAAAGACAATGAAAAGGCTCCAGATTAAAACCAATCCACTTCGCCCAGATTAAGCAAATCATAACCCTAATAAAGAAGAATCAGTCAGCAACCTACACTGATAATCTTTTGAAAGTAAGCACATATTAAACAAACTCTTTTTAAAGTACATAATAGCCTCCGTGGTGCTAAGGTTTTGCAGGCTAACTTGAATAGATATTTAATTTATGCTATAAATCAAGTAGCCGAGTGGAACCTCTGTATAATTTGACCATATTTCTCTGTTTTCAAATGCTGCTTCTGATCATAAACAGCTCTAGATCACTGGCTGCAAGTAATGCATAATAATCACCACTCCAACAATGGGGGAATAAACTCTAGATCAATCCCATTCTAATAAAAATATCTATAGAAAATATAGCATTTTAAATCTTTCTTAACTAAAAACAACAGACAACCCATATTTTTCTGAGCTGCAGAGTTGCATAAATCCCACCATGCTTGCACCATTGTGTACGTGGTTTGTAGACCTGGACAACATTTAAATGAAAAGGGGCATTGGGATCAGGCACGATGTATAAATGGGTATAACATAACATTCAATTTAAAAGAACTAAGCACAATTATTTTTTTGGGATGAATAGCGCCTTTTGTATTAAAAACAAATGAAAGAAATACAATAAATAGTACAGTAAAGAGGCAAAATTAAAAGGGAGCACAGTCCCCTTGTACATAGAAGATTGTCCAGCCCTCCACTTGGCTTGCCCATCAGCGACTTCATTTTGAGCTCTTGGAACAAAGAAGAAAGAAAAATTCATCCCATGCCAACTCTCTCTTTTCTCATGAATTGTGTGAAATTTGCTATGGACCCAAGCTTTTGCTTTCCTCCAACTAAGTACAACAAAGGAATCACCCTCCACTAATGCATCGACTACACCCAAATTCTTTAACTCTTTTAGCCACATTAATAATGCTATTGCCTTTGCTTTTGTAGAATCACATATCCCCACTGCCCCACAGAGAACAAACGCTATCTTGCTACCACAATCACTTGTGATGCTGTCAAAACCTGCTGGTCCAAATCCCTGGAGGGGGTGGTTTCTAAGGCACCAAGGCAAGACAGTCTTGAAAAACTTTCAAAGAAATGCGACTGCCAATCCCTCATACTGTCGCTAATTGACAATCCTTAAGCAACACCCAATGGAAACTTTGCAAGAAAAAAAATCTTCTTTTTTGTCCTAAAAAAATCTTCTTTTTTTCCTTGATCGGTAAGAAAGAAAAGATTGCATTATAGAAAAGGAGAAGTACAAAGCTACAGCCAGTATGAGGGATGCCGCCCAACAAAACCATACAAAGACTAAAGTATCCCATTCTACGAGCCACTGGAAATATTTAGTATCTTTAAACAGGGGTAAGTGAAAAACCATCCAGCAATCAAGGATAGCACTCTTTCAGGCTTTACTTCAGCAATAGAGCCGTCGAAAATACATGCGTTCCTCACTCCCCATGTATCCCAGCAAATGATGGAAGGTAGACCCTTCCAAACCACCATACCTCTTTGGGACAATACCTCAGAGGCCCCTTCTACTTCTTTCCTTCCAAATTCCATAGAGAGTTCCATGGAGTTCGATCCAGAAGCAGTGACCTTGAGCACCTAAGACCCCTCCATTCCATTGATGAAGAACTTGAATGGCATAGCAGAGGAGATATTGATCAAGGAAATGATTTTAAATGACCATTGTGAATTTGCAATAAATCAGTATATAGTTACCTGAATACCCTTCATACATAAAAGCCATGTGGAGGTAGCACCTTATAGGGTCTCTTTTTTTGTAGCACATCCATTGTCTAATCTTGTTTAACACTGCTGTCCAAACAAAGACTTTTCAACTCTTAGAACCACCTATAGAAAGGTGGATTGGGGCTGAGCTAGATTGGGTTTAAACTTTGAAAAAAAAAGTTACGAAAAAATGAGCCAGAGGGGTTCTAAGGTCCATATTCTCATATGGGGTCCAATTAAAAAAGAAATGCATCTTTAAGGGATTCAATCAGAGACGCCACAAGGTCAAATTCCCATTCAAACTAATCTTTAGTAAAAACACGTTCCAAGAAATACCATTATAAGAAGGGAAGAAAATCGGAAACCAAAGCATCTTTGTGGTAGAAATATTGAAGAGACTTGAAAAAGATTCTGACAGAGGTTGATCCCTTCATCAGAAATCTTTCCAAAACCTCTATTCCCAAGACCAACATCGAAATGGGTACAGGGAAAGAAAGGAAGGAGCAATTTAGACAATGCTTTTTGAAGGACAGCAAGAAGGGCTGTTAGCAAATTGATTACAACCCCATCCGTCTGAAGCCTAACCATATCTACTAGAAATAATTGAATGCCACAAACTTCCGCTTCAAGTAGCAATCGTCCATAACCATTTTCCAAATAAAGCAACATTACATTCTTTTATTTGCTATGCTTAGGCCCCCTAATATTGGTCCATGAGCAATCTGCCACTTTATTAAATGATCCTTTTTCTCTCCCCCTCCCTCAAAAATTTTCTTTTAATCCTTTCTCTAAGTTTCTCACATTTGCACCTTCTGTAGTAACATGCAGTAAACGTGAACGTTGGCCGTGGTTGATTTAATTAAGGTAATTCTTCCTCCAAACAATAAGTATGCTTTTCCACCTTGTCACCTTTTAATTGAGATTCTCCAAAGAGGATTTCCTCTTGCGAAAAGACACCTGGCGACCCTCTTGACCCGGGTGCAAGGCGACGTGGCAAAAAAATGTCACCACCACAAGCACCCAGGTTTGGGCTTTTTTTTGCTACATCTCGCCCAAAGCCTGGTGCAAGAGGGTCACTAGGTGCTTTTTTGCAAGAGGAAATCCACTTTAGAGATTCTCCACTACTAGATCCAAGAAACACTCCATCTTGGGTTTATCACCAAGGTGATAAACCGAAGTATTTTAAGGGCCATCTTTCCACCTTGCACCCAATCATAAAAGACAGCTAGGGCTATCAATCGGGCCAGGATGGGTCAGGCCAAGGTCAGCCCGAACTCAATCCAAAGTCCAAACTTCATTACATGCGCCCGAACTCAGCCCGAGCCCGAACTTGGCCCGAGGTAGTCAGCCCGATCTCAACCGGTTTTAAAATCATGGGCTTCGGGCCAAGTTCAGGCCACCCGAACTTAAATCTCCTTTTTAAATTTGAGCCGATAATGGGCTCAAATTATCCCTAAATACTTTGATAATATGCCTAATTAGTTAAATTTGGGCTGTTAACGGGCCCAAAACTGCCTTATATTTGTTAGGTTAAGCTATACTAATGTTAGGCCAGGCCGGGCCAAGCTATATTTTATACCTATTTCAAGCCAGGCTGGGCTGAGTTCGGGCTGAAAGTGAGTCTGCCCGAACTCGACCCTAATAAAACTATGGGCCTGAAAGCTGGGCCCCAGCTCAGCCTGATGTTAGCTTGGCCCAACCCAACAATTTTTTGAGCCGACATGTCGGGCTTTGGGCCAGCCCGACCCAATTGACACCCTTAAAGACAGCCTACACAGCATTTCCTCATCCACATTGATGCCCAATAAGACGTTGACTTTAACTTGTGAAGTCTCCTCAAAGTCATTTTTCATATATTTTGCTTACTTAATAAAATTCTCATGGGCATTCAAAAATAATAAAGTATTATCTACAAACTTGAGATGGCACACTGATCCATTATCCTCACCCATAGTGAACCTCAACAAAATTCCTTCTTTTTCAATGCATCGTAAGAGGGCTGCACATCATCTAACAAAGTTAATAGGAATGGGGAAAGGGGATCTCATGTCTCAACCCTCTTAAGGATCTGAAGAAACCTTTTTAGGGTCCATTAAACAACAACAACAAACAAACAGCCTTATCCCAACTATTTGGGGTCGGCTTCACGAATCCCATTCCGCTCTGTTTAGGACCATGCCATTAAATTACAAGCTGCCATGTCCCTCCTTACTACTTCAACCCAGGTCAATTTTGGCCTTCCTTTAGTCCTTCTAGCACCTTCAACTTGCATTGTCTCACTCCTCCTCATTGGTGTAATCATTGGTTTTTGTTGCACATGCCCAAACCATCTCAATCGACTTTCCCTCATTTTATCACCTATTGGTGCTACACGTAAGCTCCCACGAATGGATTCATTCCTAATTCTATCATCAAGGGAGAAGCCTGATATTAGCACAAAGAACAGTGAAAGGGAACCTGTGTAGCTTCACTTTGATTGGCTCATGTCTCTAATGCATTTCAAAGGAAGAACTGGTGATACCGTATATAGAATAACAAGATACGCACAAGTGATAGAAAAGCCCACCACCCACAAGAATCCACCTAAGGAATGCAGAGCAAAGATAGATAGGCTTACCACTCTAATAAGGAATCCACCATAGAGATACAGAGCAAACTCACCACCAAACAAAAGCCTAGGAGTGGTAATGTTTGACATGACCTATGAACCCAATACGAACCCAACATGAAATAAGTAGTTTAGGGTTGACTGAAAAATGTGTTTTAGGCGACCAGCTTTAACATGATTAATAAATGGGCCAAGTTCAAGTTGACCCATATAATCTTATACCCTTAATTTGACATTACACAAATCTGACCTGCCAACATGAATTACCATATAACACGTGAACTCGACATGAACCCAACACAAAATAAGTGGGTTAAGGTTAACTGTAAACATGTTTCGGATCAAAGCAGTTTGACCTAATTTAACACAATTAAAATATGGGTTGGGTTCAGGTTGAGCCATATAATCACATACCCTTATCTTTACACAACACGCACCTAACCCACCAACACGAATAGCCACCCTTGTAGAATCCACCAAGAGAATAAGAGTTATAGAATAAATCCTTTTTCATAATCCAAAGACTAATTCCATTCAAATATCTAATTCTTTATCAAACCCATACATAGCCATGGACTTATATATGACTAGTCTTAGAACAACCCTTCAAGTAAAGTAAAGACTCCTAACAACTTCTTACATTTTCAAAATAACAAATTAGAGTTCCAAGACTATTATCTAAGGCCTTTTATCGAAAACTCAAAATACAACTAACTAGGCTTAAAAAGACAAGTCCGGGAATTGGAAAGGTCATAAGAAACTTTAAAATTGTAGCCTTGGGTTGCTTATAGTTAGCTTAGACACCTTGTAGAAACATGGCCATAATGTCTTCTAGAGAACTCCAAATTGCACACTGTTTGATGCATTGGAAATTAGACTCATAAATCTTTCCAATGGTGTATGTCTTGAAGTTTAATTTGTATGGAGTTAATATAGGTTTGCTTCGAAAGTTACCCTAAAACTGTTGACTAAGACTATTCTTGAACTTTGCCAAGTTGATGTCTTGTCTTGCCACATCATTAGAAGTGTCATGGGACACTTAGGTGTCAAAATTTGATAAGTCATGGAACCTCTGTTGTCAAGCTCCCCTAGTTGGAAAAGACTTGTCCTCAAATCTTGCTCTTGTGCGCTCATGCAATTATCCACACATAACAAAATCCTATTTTGGCATTATGTTTGTTAGGACAAATGTGGATGTTGGTTCTTGCAACATCTATTAAACTTAAGGTATTCTAGTAATTTTCTAGTACTCCAGTGAGGTTCCAAGCCTTTAGGGATGCACTTAACTAAAATGTTGGATTGCAAATTGTATATCTTCATGTTTTACGAACACATGTTGTACTTCGTAAGCTGTATTAAGTCATTTATGTGAATAACACAAAGAGCAACTCGTCAAGCAAGCAATGGTGTATGAGTGTTAGATTAACAAATGGCTTCCTATTTGTACTCCTATAAAGAACAACAGTTCTAATAATGTTTCCATAAAGATCAAGCTAGGGCCTTTGTGTAATTAGGAACGGAACGTTTCTCAAACGTGGAGTCCATTCGACCTCTGCTAGAATTGACAAAGCAAAGTCTAGAATAATGAGAAGAAAATATTTGGATGCTTCTTTATGTGAAATTCTAGTTGGAGGCTATGTTTTCAAATACCAATGAGGGTCTACAGAAGAGGAAAACGACCACATGCTCAACACTAACATGTCATCGTACTTGAAAGAATCCAAATCCTTCATCAATGACCCATTAGATATGAAATCATCCATATCAGTTTTTTACTCCAAAAGTTGAATTTTCATGGATTCATGATTTGAATGGAAACATGCTACTATGTCTTTTTCAAAATAATCATCATAGATCGGGGCTCCATACTATAGAGATCCCAGAGATTGTTTCCTCCCATGTCAATTTCTTCGATGTTTGGAAAGTAATTAGCTCTAATACCAAACTGATACCAAATAGAACAAGAAGACACACAGAAGTAATAGAAAAGCTCACCACCCATAAGTATTAACCCAAGGTATACAAAGCAAAGATTGATAGGCTCACCACTCTAAGGAATCCACTAAAGAGATACAGAGCAGATTCTCCACCAAACAAAATCCACCGAGAGGATAAGAGTTATAAAAGGACTCCTTCAAAAGCCAAAGGCTGATTCTATTTAAATATTCAATTCACTACCAAACCCATAAATAGCCATGGACTTATATAGGACTAGTATTGGAACAACCCTCCAAGTAAAGTAAAGACTCCTAACAACTTCTTACATTTTCAAAATAATAAATTAGAGTTCTAAGACTCTATTAGCTAAAACTTTCAACCAAAAACTTGAAATACAACTAACTAGGCTTAAAAGAACAAGTTTGGGAATTAGAAGGGTCATAAGAAACTTTAAACAAACAGCTCAAACACCTTACAGAAACACGACCATAACGTCTTCTAGAGAACTTGAAATTACACATTGTTTAATGCATTGAAAACTAGACTTAGATCTTTCTAATGATAGATGACTTGAAGTCTAATTCACATAAAATAGATAAAGGTTTTCCTTAGAAGTTACCCCAAAACTGGTTATTGAGATTGTTCTAGAACTTTGCGAAGTTGATGTCTTATTTTGTCACATTATTAGAAGTGTCATGGGACACTTGGATGTCAAGATTTGATGTGTCATGGGGCACTCCGGTGTCAACTAGAAACCATAGGGTGCTTTGTGAATCCATATCAATGATGACCCAACTAAGTCCACTTGTTATTGTCCCCCCCCAAAAAAAAAAAGAATCATTTGTAATTTTATTAAGGTATATAACTGAAATTTTACCCCCCCCCCACTTTTTTTTAAAAATGGTTAAAGGATAAATAAATTAAGAAAAATCTAAGGAACTATAGAAAGATAGGTCTGCACTTAGGCTTTTCGCCAACCATCTATGTGGGCAAGAGAGCCAAGTTGCTATGGGGATTATATATAAGTCCCGTATTTTACCATAGTATGGACAGTCACGTTTGAGGTTCTCCTACTGTGGGAGAAGGATATAACCTCAAAGCTCTTACTTAAGACTTTGCAGTCCAAAATAAAGTTTCTAACAGACCAAGGATATAATCATCTGAAATTTTTTAAAGTAACTTAATGATCTCTATAGAATCACATCTTTAACTATAATCTCTATAATCCCCCTTCTTTTTGTTAATATGTATTCTCTTACCTATTGGCTTTAACTCGAATAAACAATATTTAACAACTTGAATCAGCAAGTAACTTGTAGGTCCCTAGTTCGGTGGGTTAAATTGGGTTTAACTGTTTTAGTCCTTGGAATTTACTATAGACAATGGGTACGTATAAGATAGCCTTGGACTCAGACATTAACTTTGATAAATATGAAATTATTTTCAGCTCTCTTACACCTCACTAAGCTCAATTTCAAACTTAACAAAAAATTCCAATCCGCTTTAAAACACTTGGATCTTCCTTCATCCATGGGTAAATATAAAATAACCTTTTCTCCTACATAAATGCTAGAATTTCTATCAAGATGCAATTCTAAAAGTGGAACCTCTTCAACCAAGCATGCAAAGAGATCCTTCTCAAATGAATAGTCTCTACCATCCCACAAAATGCCATGTTCTACTTCCTCCTCCCTAAAACCAAACACAAAAAATTGACTCTCAGCAACATAAATTTTAGTGGGCCTCAACAGGTGAGAATTGGAACAAATTGGCTCAACTAATCTGAATTAAGAAAAATGAAGAGTGAAGGAGACCTTGGATTGAGAGACCTCCATGCTTTCAACCTAGTAATGCTAACCAAGCTTGTTTGGCATCTCCTCACAAACCCAAATTCCTTATAGGCTCAACTCCTCAAATTGTTTTACTTTCCATTTAAGAGTTTCCTTGAAGATAAATGCCCTACTAACAGTTATTAATTGTTGAGAGAGTATCATCAAATGTCATGACATCCTTGTTGTGTGGAAGCCTAGATTTGAGATCACATGCCAACAAAATTAGAAGAAGAAATTAATGCAATCAGCAATCATACAAGAAGATGATTTGGCGTGGTTTGGCTTGAAGCCTACAACCATGGGCAAAAACAATCAAGAGAACTTTCACTATGAGCAAGAAAGAGATTACAATGAGCCGTGTGGCTGCCTTCTCTACCAAAAACCCTTTTCATGGTTCCAAGAGAAGAACCCCCAGAAAAAACCCTATTTCCAAGTGGGATTATAACTCTACTTGCCAAAAAATCAGAAGTTGCTAAAACCAGTGTCAATTCAAGACACTTTCCAAAAACGAGTAATGTGACTTTAAGTCACCGCCTCAACAATCCTAACTGAAGATCTTCTTAAGAGAATTGGGGATGCTCAAACAACAACATTTGAAATGACCCATGGAAGTGGTCTTATTGACTTAATCACTCATGGATAGAATCTCCAAGACATCTCAAAATGCCTTGATCCTTCCAAATTAGAAGCCATCAAATCCATTTGTATCCCTTTACATCCTAATCATGATGAATGCATTTGGAACCCTAGTAAAAAAAGGCATTTTCATTGTTAAATCAACCTACCAATAGGCCACCTACAACCTTGCATCAACCCGCTTTCTAACTTTTGGAATCGACTACGAGATATAAGCATCATCCATAAAATAAATATTTTCCTTTGTAAGGCTTACAAAAATATCCTTCTCATAAAAGAAAACTAAAAGAAATATCTCAACAAACTGCAAATGCCCCTGGCACTTAAATCACATTGAAACAACCATGCATTGTTTAGTAACCTACCCCAACCTTGTAAAAAATTTATTTGGATCTCGCTCATCTTTAAGAATGCAAATTGTTTACCAATCCGCCTTCTCAGAATGAAAAAAATTTAGGTTAAATTAACCAACTTTTCAAAGAAAGATACCCATCACTTCTCCCTACGTTGGACCATGCAAAAAGAAAGAAATAATATTTTCTTTAAAAATCTAACCTAAACGATACTAATATATATCTTGTCTTGTGCTAATAGCCTTTAACAAGATCTTTCTCAATTAGAGAACAAAGTAAATCGATATTTTTCCCCTCCCCTCCTAATGGTTTTTTGAAAGTCAATTTTGATGGAGCTTACATATCGCCCAAAGTGCAGTAGTATGTTAATGTAAAAGTTGTAAATTCCATGAACTATAAAATACAAGCATTGTATAGATTAGGACATGTAAGTAGTCATGTTAGACTCTAAAAGGTTCTTAGATTCAAGCTTCATGAAGAACTACCTCAAGCATGAAAAACTACCTCACGCGCGAAGAACTACCTCAAGAAGAACCAACCAGGAACTCAAAAATCATTTCAAAGGATTCACACTTCACTCCAAGCTCACAAAAGATAAATTAGGTAAGGTGGCATGGCCACGGTGAATCAAGGGTCTATCAAAGGTTTCCAAAGGTCTACGCATTCCCGAAGTCTTTATAGCTTTTCCAAGCAATTTTAAGGCATTACAGAGACTTTGGATTGATTCAAAGCCCCTAGTTTGATCCAACTTATTTGGATTGATCCATGATCAAACCAAGGGTTCTAGGGTTGTAGTTTTCTGAGATTTATGCATTTAAATTGATCCAAAGCACTAGAAAAGCACAAACTATCAAAAAAACTTTCAAAATCTGAAACCAATCAATTGTAAACATGATTTAACCATTAGGGATTGTTCTTATCCAATGGACACTATGATTTTAAGTCTATTATAAATAGGGATAAGCGCTAAAGAGCAAACTATTGGTCTAGAACGGCTTTGAATGCCTTTTAAAGTTTTTTTTTCGATAAGTAATGCCTTTTAAAGTTACTTTGCTCAAACCTTTGGGTTTTTAAGAGAGATTTTGTTCTCCAACTTTGTGCTCATCAATCCTTATACCTAGATAGGATAAAGACCAATCAAAGCCCCCTCTCTACTCTTGCTAAGATAAACCTTCAAGAGGTGGGATTCAAGAGTTGTCCAAAGGGAAACTCGCATGGGATTCAATAGTCATATCTTGCTCAAGAATAAGCAATCCTAGATTGTGGTAAAGGTTACATCTACCTTCAAAGAGGTAAGCATTACTTGTTTAAATTACTTTTATACACTTGTGAGTACTCCCGCCGGAGACACCAGTAGTGTAGACCTAAGCACCTCATCGAAGGTGTAAACCATTCCCGTAGAAGACACTAGGAATAGACCCAACACTATCGCTGAAGACACCAATAGTGTAGACTTGGCACTTTAACCAGAGACATCGAAAGTGTAGACCACACTCGCCAGATACACCGAGTGTAGGTTGGCTTGCATTGCAAGTAGTTAGACTTTTATTTAATTTTGGCCTTGATTGGATTGTTTCAATTTGAATAAAATTATATAGCTTGGTTGTGAGCTTTTGAGAGTGGACATAGGCTATTGTGCCAAACCACTATAAATTCTTTGTGTTGTGTGCTTGTAGATTGTCTTGACTATTTGCATTCATTTTATCAATAAATTCATTTATAATTATTTCATTCATTATGATTTTGCACTCAGATTGTGTGATAATAATCCCATTATCATTTTTGACAATCTTGATTCCCAGAATCATCTTAGCAACCCCTAAGTCCTTCATATCAAACACCGAAGATAGAAACTTCTTAGTGTCATTAACGCAGTCAATATCAGTCCTAAAGATGAGCATATCATCAATATAAAGACTGATAATCACACTTGACTCTCCGATGGTCTTGCTATACATGCACATGTCATCATCGTTAGATTTGTATCCATTCCCAAGGAGAGTTGCTACATTCTGAATAATGAACTCCAAAGAGCACACTACTTAGAGCAGAATAACCCCAAGTGTAGGGTGTAGCAAAGTAGTAAAAACCCGGTAAGAC
>JAOXJP010000006.1:13749511-13761778 GCA_025762735.1 Platanus orientalis | reverse complement strand
TCACTCTAGTGACTGAGATTACATCACTCCATCATATGGCAGCTCTACATGTAGCAGCCCTATAAGTGATGTGTCCAACATCACCTATAACTATAATTTTTCAGGTCTATAAGAATTGGATAATCAGATCTCTCCACACATTCCAATGTGTTTGACATCTTACTATGTTACCTAAGGACTACCTATCTCATCTCATGAGATCAAATAATTACCCATATAAAGAAATAAATTCATGTGATGATACAATAAATAGTTATTATTAATTGAATGATTAATTAATCATTCTTATATTTTATGTGAATGGCTTTGTTAGGACACACATTTCCAACATGCACTTTATGAGGGACACCTTGGTTGGAGAGTATAAGGAGCCCTCGACTTAGGATGCATTTCTTGAAGTGTTCAACAACTATTATTTTCGACCCAGTGTCTGCAAAGAAGAGTTGGAATTCCTCGAGCTTGTGTAGGACAATATGTCAGTACTTCAGTACAAGGACAAGTTCTTGAAGCTGGCCCACTTTGCTTCAAGATTCCCGTGGATGACACGATGAAGGCTTAAAAATTTCAGTGAGATCTCAGGCTTAGCATTCATTCCTGCATATCCATTCTGAGACTGGATAGCTTTATGGATGTGATAGAGATTGTTTGCATTGCTGAGCAAGAGAGCAATGAATTGTAGAGTATCCACAATAAGGGCAAGAAGAGTGTTGTGATTGAGGGACCCCATTGAGGTGACTTTTCTTAGACTAAGAATTAAAGGAGGACATAACCTAATGTGAGGACATCAAATGTTGTATATGAAAGATGTGGTAAACCACATTTGGGTCTGTGTGGATGGGCAGTTGGCACTTGCTTCAAGTGTGGGAAAGCTTGACACATGGTTAAGGATTATCCACTTCTTCAGGCACCAATTGTAGCCAAGCCAATTAGCTACGATAAAAGGCTGAGAGTTCATGGTAGAGTTTACGCCATCACTAAATAGGATGCTAAAGCTTCCAAGATTGTCGTGACAGGTATACTGTAGTTGTTTTCTCAAGAAGCACATGTCTTGATTAAACTTATGTGTAAGACGTGTACACTTACGATTAGGGATAGAGAGTTAGCCATTGAACTTATATTGTTAGATCTGGATGACTTTGACATCATTTTGGGAATGGATTTCTTATTTTCCTACCATTCCATCGTTCATTGTTACACCAAGGAAGTTGTATTCCAAATACCAAGCCAAGTAGAGTTTTCTTTTTTAGGGACCAAGAAAAAGTCATTTCCATGTTTATCTTAGCTATCCAAGATGAGAACATACTTGTTAATGCAAGGGCATCATTTGTCAAATCTATGGACAAAGGTGTGGAAGAAGCTCCAACAGTCAAGTCTTGAAGACCAAGACTCAAGCCGGGCTCCAACACCTGAGAAGGTAAAGGCATGCATGTAGCTTCATAGGGTTCATGTAGTATGATCCAAGATGTGTCCACACATATAGTTGAACACCCCAAAATGATCCCAAGAAGATATGGACCCCCTAAGTATCACAAAATAGTGAAAAGACAAAATTCACTGTTTGTGATCAATCACAAACCCCATGATCGATCACAAAAGTGAGAAGTTAAATTTTCACTGGTTGTGATTAATCACAAAACCCATGATCAATCACAAACATGAAAAATGGCCTCTTGAGGACTAGGCCTCTTCTCCATGATCGATCATGGCATGGGTCCTAAAAGTCCTATGATCAATCACAAAGTCCATGATCGATCATGGACTAACCGTGACTTAAAGGTGGGCCCACACCACCTAGACACCCCCAAGCATATTTTGGAGGTCACAAAAATTTAATCCCATGATCAATCACAAACCCTATGATCGATCATGGCTGAGTGTTTTGAAAGTCCGCCAAAACTCTGTTTTGAATTAATGGTTATTTTCTCTTGTCCATTTGAAAAGATTCTAATCCAAGGATTGTGAGCCTTTTCTATCCTCTATAAAAGGAAAAGTTTTCCTTTAGGGTAAGACACATCTTTAAACATTCAGGAGAGTGTTATTTTCTTTTCTAAAAATAGCCTTAAAAGGTGAGAAACCCTCTTCTTCCATTGCTTGAGCTCTAAGCTTGAAAGTTCCTTAAGAAAATATCTCTTAGTTCCCAATCAACTCAACTTAGCTAGCATCTATTTGAGAGGTGTGGTTTGGGTTATCCCTTGTAGAAACCCCTTTGTGGTTGGCCTAGCTCAAGGAGCTTTAGTGCCATAACTTGAAGAAGAAGTGGGTGTATAAGGCAAACTAGCTATACAAAGGGTACTCCCATATGTCGTAAGAGCAACAACATCAACCATTTTAGTGATAATATTTGCTAGTCAATTTGCATTCATTTGCATATTCATTCATCCTCTATTGCTTTGCTTTCGCCGGAGACACCGGAAGCTTGACAACCTCTGTTGGAGACATCGGAAGTAGTGCACACTTATTGAAGACACCGAGTGTTGTTGTGTAGCTTGCTTGTAAGCAAGTAATTAAGTTTTGTATCTTGACTTAGGTTGTATATGACAATCTAAATGAAATATACCTAAGCTTGGTAGTGAGCTTTAGAAGAGTAGACATAGGCCTTTGTGATGAACCACTATAAATCTTGTGTTGTGGATTGAGTGTGTGATTGCTTGTTTCTCTATTTGTGCTCATATCTAATATTACTCTTTACGTGTTTGTATAAATACTTGAGTAAGCACATTGTTGCACACTCACTTGAATTAATTTTAAGAAGATTAAAATCAATCCCAACATTGGCAAGAAAGGATAAAATAATTTTTATATCGTATTCACCCCTCTAGGATAACTTTATAGACATTTCAATTGGTATCAGAGACTAGGTTACTCACATAGGGCTTAACAACCCGAGTAGCATCCTAGCAAAAATCCTAGATAGCTAGAGAAGAGAGAGGTATGTCCATTAGTACACCTCCATACTTCAATGGAAGTGACTACGGCTATTGGAAATCTTGCATGGAGATCTCTTCAATGCATATGATCCAAAGGTTTGGAATATAATAGTCGATGGCTATACATGACGAGACAAACCACGAAGTGAGTGGACCCTCACCAAAGCGGAAGCTCACAAGTTTAACTTTAGGGCCTTAAATGTCATAGCAAGTGGTTTGGCTCCTGATGAGTTTATGAGGATAGCTAAATATATATAGTTTTGCTGAGCCGAACTTTTAATGAGTCAAGCTTATTGCAGATTGGCTTAGGCTCACTTACCAAATGAGCTCAAATGAAAGTTTAGGCTCATGAGACAGCCATAGTTGTTAATTATGAAGCCAATGGTTGGGTTTTTCAGTTGAGAAAAAGCTTTGAGGATGTAGGGGAAGGTAAAGTTATTAGCCTTGAAACCTTGGTTCTAAAGGTTGACATAGAGTTCTAAGGCTTTGATAAAATGTCAAATTTGAACTAGTTCTTGTATTATAGAGAAGTTGGTGAGATTAGATCTATTGGGTTGGGAGTGAAATCCAGGTGACACAACCAAGAAGCCACATGACTTGTGCACTTCATGTGGGAGAAGGAAGGTGGCACAACTCGGAAAAGGCATGACACGTGCACTTGATGAACGAGCGGAAGGGTGGTTTATAAGTTTGAAGGAAAACTACGAAGACTTTAAGAATAAATGTCACAAAACTTTATAAAGTTGGGGGATCCTTAATGCCAAAGGTGGAATTCTCAACACCAAGAGCCCAAAAGTATATTTTATAAAATTTCAAGTCTACTTTACATAAGTTAAGGCCCCTTTACATAAAGAATGAGGTGAGAACTCTCTACAAAATCCATGAACTAGAGCATTGAATGCTTTTCACAAAGGACCAAAATAAAATATTTCCACTATAGCTAGAAAATATAAAAGAGAACATTTTCTATATCTAACTCCCCTTTCCAACATTTCTTCCATTTCCAAGATATCTACTCAATAGTTTCAAGAAATACAACAAAAACTAAGGATTCTTTATAAGTCTTTCACCAAAATCCACTAAAAGTTGGTTGCATGGTCAACCCAATAACCAAGACCTGGTCTAATGGGTCAACCATAAACCTAACCAAAATGAATCCTAAATCCAGCCTACATCAATCACTTCGGGTGGGGAAAAAATCATCCTCGAGTTTTGATATTATTTATGATACTGCATGTAGTTCTATGAAAATATTTTCCTTTATAGCTTTTGAACTAGTTTATCAAGTTTTTAGTCCACATTTTGGGGCTATTTGGATGATTTGTCTTGAAAGTACCGTAGTAATATCCATTGCAAGTGTTGATATAACTTTGAACAAATTCAATATTCAAAGAGTAACTCATTGCAATGACTTCCTTGTCAAAGTATTTGTTATAGATTGGTACTTCATAATATAGATCCCAAAGATTGCTTGCTTCCATCGTGATTACTCTAATGACTAGAAAGCAATCAGTTCTGATACCAAATGGCGCAGCCCGAAATCGGTAGGACTTGCGCATGTGATGCGAAAGAGGGAAGGTGGGGCAGCCCAACAAAAGTCTGTCATGTGTACTTGATGCGGGAGTGTGAGGGTGGTTTAGTTTGAAGGAAAACCACAAAAAAACTTCGTTGTTTTAAAGAAGAAATAATACAAAACTTGATAATGTGGCCGAATTCTTAACGCCAAAGATTGAATCTTAATACCAAGAGCCCAAAAATATATTTTATAAAATTTCAAGTCTACTTTACGTCGTATGCTAAGGCCCTTTATAAAGAGAATGAGGGGAGAAGTACTCAATATAAAATCCATTAACTAAAACAATGAATATTTTACACAAAAGACCAAGATAAAATATCTCTTATACAGTTAAAAAATATAAAAGACAACATTTCCCATGTAACCAACTTTCATTTCCAACATTTATTTTAATTCTAAGATACCTAGTCAATTATTTCTAAACGTGCGATAAAAACTAGGAAATCTTTATAACTCTTTCACCAAATTCCACTAAAAGTAAGGCTAGGTACATAGGGTTAATGCTGTAAAAATATTTTTTAAATGAACATTTGCTCCCTTTCTAAGAGTGCATCAAGTTCAAAAAAAAAAAAAAATTGTCAGCCTGTGGTAGGACATTCAAAATCCTAGACAAGAGATGTTTTTCGTTCCTTTATTTTATCAATTAAAAAGCAATGTGACATGATGTTTGATAGATCTAAAGTCTGTAGATGATCCCGATGTGTTTCCCTCAGGATTCGGTGTACCCGCTTAACATGCCCCTAACATCTCCCCCGTA
This sequence comes from Platanus orientalis, assembly GCA_025762735.1. Classification (NCBI taxonomy): domain Eukaryota; kingdom Viridiplantae; phylum Streptophyta; class Magnoliopsida; order Proteales; family Platanaceae; genus Platanus; species Platanus orientalis. Next base: position 13,756,518 of record JAOXJP010000006.1, on the reverse strand, counting down.
TGCAGTGGGGACACATCATGTCAAGAAGTGATTTACACCCACCCCCAAAAAGTGTAAATCAGTTTTGGATCTGATGTGTCCCCACCTGCATGTAGGGAGCACGTTAAGTGCACTTTAAAGGAGTGCACCAAATCCCAACTGACCATGGGCTTGGCTTTTGTGTGCACAGAATCAGTGCACAATGCGTGTGCAGGGACTGAGAGTGCTTGCATCAGTACTGAAAAGTGATTTACACTTTTTCGGGTGCATGCTTATCACTTTCAGGGCTGATGCAAGCACTCCCAAGTCCCTGCACCCACATTGTGCATGGATATTGTGTGCACGGAAGCAAGGGGTATAAAGGATTTGGTACAACACCTTAATGGATGACTAAGGTCCACCCAGCATCATCAGGGTTGGACACATCAGTGCCAAAAAGTGAAAAGCATATCTGAAAAGTGTAAATAACTTTTTAATGCTGATGTGTCGGCCCCTATGCAGGGCGCCTTAGTCATTTATTAAGGGATCACACCAAATCCGAGGTGGTGTAAATGTCACTTGTTAACCCGTGGTGCCATTTAGAGGTATTTCCCCAATAGGCCAAGACTGCCGTCGCAACATGCCACGTATAGTCCTTATACAACGTAATTAACTAATTGTAATTTGTAACTTCGAAAAATAGCACTTTTTTTAGCCTTATTTGATCTCCCATTTTCCTAAAAGCCCCCCCCCCCCCTCTCGTTACCTTTCTTGATGTTCTCGACAAATTAGTAACTTTGTACTTTCTAAAATCTATCTTCATGAACTGTCTCCCTCTTCCCAAAATAGCTCCTTGGTAGGTCCAGTCAAAGATAAATATTCTCTTCAGGTGATAATGAACCACAAGATAGTTTTGGATAAAATATGCATGCCTGCTCATTCATGTCCGAGGATTATAAATAAAACAACCTAAGGAACCTTCAGCATGTGTAGCCAAAACTAAAGGCTCTTGATTACAATCAAATAACGAAATCAAATAACGGAAACAACATATAACAGAATGTGAAACAGTATGCAACGGTTACTTTATTTCTTCTACTACTACTTCGACTTGGTCAGGCTGCACGGGGTTGTTCAATCATCCAAACATCTCGGAGCTGACTACTTCTCCCTTGGACTGATTCAACAAACCCCTTGCATGGCTCCTATGCACATGTCCTCGTGCAAGATACTTGGGATTTCTTTTAAGAACACGTTGAGGACGTCGTGGCATCTGTTGGGGTGTATCATTACCCCCTCCTCCAAGCGAACGCTTGTCCTTAAGGTTCGAATTTGGATATTGCTTCATAAGCTCATCGGTGCTTTCCCACGTGGCATCTTCGGCAGCCAATCTGCGCCATTTGACTAAGCTTTCTTCAAAGAACTTAGCTCCGTGTTTGGCCCAACATGCGTCCAAGATAACTTCTGGTTCTACAACAAATGCACCATCATCGGAGACAGGTGGAAGTTCTGGGCTAGCCACTGTTTTATCACCAATCTTCTTCTTAAGCAATGAAACATTGAAAACGGAATGTAGTCACGCACCCTCTGGTAGCTTGAGCTTGTAGGCAACAGCACCTACCTTCTTTTCGATTAAATAAGGCCCATAAAACTTGTTTGCCAGCTTTTGATGAGCTTGCCTAAAAATGGAGTGCTGCCGATAAGGTTGTAGTTTGAGGAAAACCATGTTACCCTCCTGAAATGATACATCACGCCGGTCTTGATCTACGAATTGTTTCATTCTGTTGCACGCAGCATCTAAGTTCTGTTTGAGATGATTCAGCAGCGTATCGCGAGCCACAAGGCTATGATTGACTTCATCAACCGGTGACAAGCCAGTCAAATATGACAGAATCGTGGGTGGAAGTCGCCCATAAAGTGCTTGGAATGGAGTCATTCCCGTAAAGGAATGATAGGCAGTATTGTACCATAGCTCTGCCCAGGGAAGGAAGGAACTCCATTGGCGCGGTTGTTGATGGACAAAACAACGTAAATACTGTTCCACGCACCTGTTTACAACTTCGGATTGGCCATCCGTTTGAGGATGATAGGCATAGCTCATTTTTATTTGTGTAACCGACATCTTAAAGAACTTTTGCCAAAACTTGCTTATGAAGATAGGGTCCCTATCACTGACAACAGATCATGGCATACCATGCAGCTTCACAACTCCTTCCACAAATTTATCTGCCACTACTTTTGCAGTGAATGGATGAGACAGAGATAGAAAGTGTGCGTATTTGCTCAGGCGATCTACGACCACTAAAATTGTGTCTCTGATGTGGGAGGATGGTAAACCTGCAACAAAATCCATCGTAATATCATCCCATACTTAACAAGGAATCGGAAGAGACTTGAGAAGTCCTGCCGGGGAAAGATGGTCAACTTTATTTTTCTGGCAAGTCTCACACGACTTAACATACTCTTGGATTGTGCGGTGCATGGATGGCCAATAGAATTGTTGAGGCAGCCGCTTGAATGTCCTCAAAACTTCCGTATGACCTCCCATACTAGTATCATGGAATTCCTGGAGCAATTGATTAATCAACGGTGTGTTGGGTGGCACGACAACTCAAGTTTTGTAGAAAACCATTCCATCTCTGTAAGTGTAAGGTTTCCCTGGATTATTCTGGGCCTGTTGATATATATGCTCCATATACGGATGACCTTTTGAAGCTATTTTGATGTCCTCCCATATCCCAACCTGTGGCACAAATAAAGCATTAAGAATAGGACTCCCAGGTACCCGTGACAATGCATCCGCAGCTGAATTCTCACGTCCCGAGCGATATATGATTTCATAGTCATAACCTAGCAATTTAGCCACCCATTTCTGTTGTTCTGGGGTCACAATCCGTTGCTCCAATAGGTACTTGAGGCTTCGTTGATCCGTTTGGATGAAAAACTTCTTGCCTAGTAGATATGGTCTCCAAGCTCGTACCACCTGAAGTATGGCCAACATTTCTTTGGCATATGTGGACCAAGAAAGTTTGGCAACCCCTAAGGCTCAGCTCAGGAAGGCAATGGGTCGGCCTTATTGGGTGAGTACGGCTTCGATTCCGTCACTAGAAGCATCTGTCTCGATGGTAAAAGGCTTATTAAAATTTGGCATAGCCAAAATAGGTGTTGTGGTCATGGCATGTTTGAGCCTAAGAAAAGCTTGCTTGGCCTCATCATGCCACCCGAATTGGTCTTTCTTCAATAGGTTGGTGAGGGGCCTTGCAAAGAGCCCATAATTGCGCACAAACTTTCGGTAATATCTTGTAAGACCCAAAAAACTACGTAATTCTGAAATATTATTAGGCCGTGGCCAATTGACCATTACCTCAATTTTTCCTTGGTCCACCTTGACCCCATGGTTAGTCACTATGTAACCCAAATACTCTAATTCTTTTTGCCCAAAAGCACATTTGTTGGCCTTAATAAAAAATTGGTGCTGCCTCAAAATTTCAAAAGCTTTCATAACATGTTCAAGATGCATGGTCCAATTGGGGCTATAAACCAATATGTCATCAAAAAAGACTAATATGAATTTGCAAAGATACGAGCGAAAAAGATTGTTCATAATAGCCTGGAAGGTCGAAGGGGCATTACAAAGCCTAAAGGGCATGACCATATATTCGTAGTGACCATTGTGTGTACGAAAGGCAGTTTTGTGAGTGTCTTGAGGACTAAATTGCACCTGATGGTATCCCACCCTTAGATCTAATTTGGTAAAATAGGCAGCTCCATGGAGCTCATCAAGCATATCATCAACTGTGGGAATGGGAAACCTATCCTTAATAGTCACAACATTAAGTGCCCTATAATCAGTGCAAAAACGCTAAGTCCTGTCTTTCTTTTTAACTAGTAAGATAGGTGAAGAAAATGGACTAATACTAGGTTTAATAAGCCCCAATTTAAGCATGTCATGAGCTTGTTTTTCTATTTCAGCTTTTTGAAAATGGGCATACCTGTAGGGCCGCACGTTAATGGGCTCAGTGCCGTCCTTAAGGGGAATGCAGTGGTCCACTACACGGGTAGGCGGTAGCTTCGTGGGCTCACAGAAAAAATATCACGATAGGCCTTGATTGCCTTTTGCATGTCAGGATGTACGTTCGGGCAACTCCTCTGGTTTGCTCTCCGTCGAAGTCTCCTCTGTAACGTCCTCACAAATGATCCCATGGACATCGGTGTGGCTCTCCAACAACAACAGTTGAGGTCCTGGCACTTGTGTCCCACTGTAAACTGATCATTGCAATTAAAACAGAGCCCTTGTGCATGTCTTCGTTGCATTTCGTCCCAAGTTAGTCTCTTTACTGTAGAAGAAGGCATTGTCTTTGTTGGGGGTGGAAGTGCGAGTGGAACGCGATCTGGAAGAGATGGTCGCATGAATCGTCTTTGCCAAATGAGCTGCTCATCTTTCATGCATGCCAAACCTATGGATCTTTCAGTGTCTTAAGCACATTCGGATAGCTTCTGAGATTTTTGACTTTAACCTGCCCATAAACGTTCCTACTAGAGCCTTCTGTGTCCAGTCGTGAACCCGATTACCTAGCCTCCCGAACTTTTTTTGGTAATCACGAAGGGATCCAACTTATCTAACTCTAGAGAGAGCCTCGTCAAAGTCCATACACTCCGTGGGACCAAAACGAGCCCGTAGCTCCTCAAAAATTTCCCATGTCACCACTCGCCCTTCCTCTGTGTAAGCACGACGTAACCATTGCCACCATTGATTAGCTTCACCCTCGAGATGGAATGATGCCAGTGAAGATTTCTGTGTGTCGGTAGTGCCTTGATACTCAAAGAATTGATCAACTCGGTTGACCCACTCGGTTGGGTCATCGCCGGAGAACCTCGGGAACTCCAGCTTGGCCATTTTGGATGAGAATACCTGCCGGCCTCCATCATTTTCATCTTTGTTGGTGCGCGAAAACCCTTCACGTTCAGCGTTATGGTGGCTAGATGACACTCTGTTGGAAAGCATGACCTCTAACAGCCGATTGATCGTCCCCTCCAGCTGGTGCAGTCGATCGGTCACTCCAACCTCCAGCCGCTGCATGCCATCCTGCATGCCTCCCAGTCCAGCTTCTAAAGCTTCAATACATTCCTTGTTAGTTGTCATTGCACACTAGCTCTGATACCACTTGGTAGGGTCCCAGTCAAAGCTAAATATTCTCTTCAGGTAAGAATGAACCACAAGATAGTTTTGGATAAAATATGCATGCCTTCTCATTCATGTCCGAGGATTATAAATAAAACAACCTAACGAACCTTTAGCATGTGTAGCCAAAACTAAAGGCCCTTGATTACAATCAAATAACGAAATCAAATAATGGAAACAACATATAACAGAATGTAAAACAGTATGCAATGGCTACTTTATTTCTTCTACTACTACTTAAACTTGTTCAAGCTGCACGTGGTTGTTCAGTCATCCAAACATCTCGGAGCGGACTACTTCTCCCTTGGACTGATTCAACAAACCCCTTGCATGGCTCCTATGCACGTGTCCTCATGCAAGATACTTGGGGTTTCTTTTGAGTACATGTTGAGGACGTCGTGGCATCTGTTGGGGTAGCATCTGTTGTGGTGTATCACTCCTCTTCATACTTCACCTAAAATCTTTATCTTTATATTTCTTTCTTCCAAACCTCTTTCTAAATTCACTCCTCTTTTAATCAAGGTTTCTAACTCTTTGTTACGTTTTCTACCTTATGTTATCTCAGATAGGTGAGCCTTCTTTCATCTCCAATCCCTCTCTATACCAACTTTATCAACTAAACCCTTCTATATTCTTTTCAAATACTGAGGTAGTTTCTTCACGTCGAGCATGTCCACAAGAACGGGAAGCCCTATCTCGACAACCATTTAAAGAAGTTCATCTATTCTCGTTGCTGGAGATAAAATCCAGGCCTCTTCCTCCTTCAGTAATTCAGGTTCGTTATGGCATTAATGTGCGTCCTTCCCATTCATTATTATCGTTCTATAATCTAAGTTTCCTGCATTATTGAAATACTATATTCTAAGAGATTTCTTTCCGTAAATTATTATGTTTCTACATAACCATATGAGCAGATGAAATAACAATGGTTGGTATAATCTTAGAGGATTGAAGAGATTTATAAGGTAATATTTTAGGGAACTATTATTTTTGGAAAATAAAACCTTCCTTTCTTCAATATCGTGGACTCTAGAAGAGATCCTTTCTTTCCTCAATTTCTATTCCTGTATATCATATGCTTTAGTTTCACTCTACAATTCACTACGTTTTTCTTGGGTATATTATTAAAATCAACCCATGGAAAATCTCATAGTTTGTTGATGTTGAATAGTTCGCTTGCCATGGAATCCTATAGTTGGGGGCTAATGAAAGATGTTGAGACAGCAGTTGATGATGAGAAAATAGCAACTGATGGCGTATTAGAAGAAGGGGCCTCCCTTTGCACCAATCAAATGATCCACGATCAACCCAGGCCCTTGGCAGGACAGTTCTTGCACACACGGGAAGGTAGAGGGTCAGGGAGCTAGTATCTGACGGCGTGCCGGTCTCTAGCTCTCTGATGATCAAGTTAGAGTGATCCGGGAGATTGTAGATAGAACTCTCTAGTGCTAGGGTTTTAGAAATTCTAAACCTAGTAGATGAAGCAATACCCATATTTATAGGCTCGGGCTAGGGGGCGTATCAAGGTGAATCTTGCCCATTGCTTTTTTCCCACGTTCTCGCATGGTGCTGTTGCCCACGTTCTCGCATGGCACTGTTGCCCATGTTCTTGGCCTCGTCTCTCTTGTCTTCTATCTTTTGTCATTTTCTTCAGATTTGGCAGGTGTCAGCACCCAAATTTTGACTCAAGGCTCAGATGTTTTCATTACAACATGGGATAGAACCAAGGAAGGTCTAGACACCCCTGAACTTTGAAAAGGTAGGCATTCTCAATGGACATTCTGGTTGCAAACACAATGAAAATACTCTAAACCATCATCACCTTGAATTTGCCAAACTTCACAAGCCTTCTCACATCAAAGCATCG
>JAOXJP010000006.1:13733644-13749411 GCA_025762735.1 Platanus orientalis | reverse complement strand
GTTATGAGAAGGCTAAACTTAGAAGGAATTAGGTTTTTATTAGAAGATGATGGAGTCACTAGAAAAAGAAGGTTTGCTGGAAAATTTTGAAGTGTTTAAAGAAGGTGAAGAACAAGAAGCAAAGTAGATTGTAGAATGTAGGAAAAGAAGATTAAAAAAGAGTAGAAATCTTTAAAGAAGATTCAAGAATAAAGTAAACATAAGGGATAAGAGATTAGAGAAGAGATGAGAAGAAGAATGAACAAGAAGAAGATAAAGATCTCGCCTAACCGTGAGAGATTTGATGAGATAACCAGCCCAAACTTGGCTTCAAACAACTTCAAATCATTAAAATTCTCAAAACTGAATTACAATCTAAAGATCCATCTATTTATAAGCTTAAATTGTTTAGACTCCTAATCTAACTAGGACTCCTAATTAAAATTCCCTATTTGCAATTAGACCTTTGGCTATTAAAGCCTTGTTCCATAAAAACCCTTATTTCATATAAACTCTACTAAAACTTGGGACTTTTTAAAACACTATTTCTGATTTTATCGACACCCCCTTAGTAATTTAGTCATAACTTTCCCAAATCACCTCGGATTTTTGCAATCTTGGTCTCATTAGAAAGGTAACTGAATAAGCTATCTAATGACACCAAAACAAGCCAAAAAGTCATGTTTTGGCCATGGAAAAATTGGGTCCAAAGTTAAAAACGGGATTACAAAAAAAAAAAAAAAAAAAAAATGGCACCATTGGCCTTATTACAAAATTACCACTGATTATACTTCTAAAATAAGAAAATAATAGAAAAATAAACTACTTTACTAGACTTGACAAAGGGCTATCTATGGTCCTCTAGCTTCTTCTTCTTGACATGGTATGCTCCCGCATCATGTAGCCATGGCATTGAAAATATCACCTTTTGTTGGGTTTTCAATATCACTTGTTTGAGGTATGTTTGCATGAGGTGTGGCGAGCAATGTGCTAACTGAAGGTTGTCAATGCACAAACTTCATAAGAGCAGTTGGCACAAACCAAAAAGTTGCACCACAAATTTTTTGTGGTACATCCAGATGACCCCTATGACTACCATGCAGAACCCTTGATACCAGGGGTTAGTGGGAGCAAATTTTCTGTGACTAACATTGGTGTGACCAATTTGTGACCACACCATGGGTTGACACGTGTGTATAGAGTTAAATGTGTCAATATAGGTGCTCAAATAAAAAAGTAGGTGCCCAACAGAGGTACCAAATTCAAAGAGATGTCATGTGTCATTCTGTGGTACACGTCACCCATTGGTCACAGAAGATCATCTTTTGGGCTTAATTTAATGAACATGTTTAGAGAGATTAAAAGAGTTTTGTTTTTTGATAAGAGAAAAGATTTCATTAATAAGGGAGGATAAGATATCCCCAAAATGGCCAACAGCCTCCCGGGCTTACATTGTATGGTGATCTCTAATAATATCTCCCCACCCTCTCTTCATATCTACAAAAGAATAGTCCCCACATTCTTTTTACAATATACCCCTCAAGGACAGAACCAATTTTTTGCATTTTTATAGAAATTCAAAGCCGGTTGAGTGTGGTTTTCAAAAAGCCGATTATTTCTCTCCAACCAAATGGACCAACACACAACCGGGCAGATTAAACCCCATAAATTCCTGCTTCCTTTGCTAGTTGTTTTAACAAATAAGGTGATTTAATCTATAGAGAAGACCTAAAACTGAAAGATTTTGAGATGAGCAAACTTTTAAGTTAAAAGTGTAAGTTACCAGAATTAGTTATTTAAGGTCTGGATTAGGGAAAATTTAATGTTTTGCCTTTCAACTTCAACTAGAAAAGTGGTTTTAGGAAATCACTCTTGTCTTTGTGGATATTCATAGAACTCCTTTTCTCACTGTATTTTCGAAAAAGGTCCAATTGTAGGAGATTCAGAAAGGATTAATTCATGGAACTTCCTTATCCCTTGAATTTTTTAAAATAATTTTGCATGTTGACAGTGTTAACCATGTCTTGCTTCTTTTGCTAGTTGTTTTAACAAATAAGTTGATTTAATCTATAGAGGAGTCCTAAAACTGAAAGATTTTGAGATGAACAAACTTTTAAGTCAAAAGTGTAAGTTGTCAGGATTAGTTATTTAAGGTCCAGATTAGGGACAATTTAGCGTTTTGCCTTTCAACTTCAACTAGAAAAGTGGTTTTAGGAAATCACTCTGTCTTTGTAGATATTCATAGAACTCCTTCACTCACTGTATTTTCGAAAAAGGTCCAATTATAGGAGATTCAGGAAGGATTAATTCATGGAACTTCCTTATCCCTTGAATTTTTTAAAATGATTTTGCATGTTGACAGTGTTAACCTTGTCTTACCCACGTTTTATTTTTTCAGTTCTGCAGGGGCGTCCTCACCTGCTGTTCCGACAAATGTTGGCAGTATAGATTGGTTGGGTCATGGACAGGGTTCAAAAGCAGGTTCTCTATCTTTTGTTGGGTCGCACCCCCCATGGACTTCATTGAGCACAAGTGCGGGTGGTTCTGTTCTTGGATCATCGCAACCTTCATGCAGACCATGGGAAAGAGGGGATTTGCTTAGACGTCTTGCTACATTCAATCCTTCAAATTGGTTTGGAAAACCAAAGGTTTGGATCTGCATTGGTTTTCCATCAATGGACTTTAAGTATGAACTTATGTTGTTACACCAAAATCTTTTTCTATATGCAAAAGTAAATAATTATAGTAGACCATGAATTCCTCATTTTTTTTTTTGTCAATTTATTCTATCAAATGCTTTAACATTTGAAAACCATCATTGCTAAAAAAAAATTGAGCGGTCCCCCCTTATTCCATCTAATTTTATATTGGCTTGGTTTGATTATGGCACATTTGGTTACTCATAAATGAGTATCTGCTTCCACTATTGCACAAGTTGCAAATGGGACTTCTTTAGTGTAATAATTCTGTATATAGTTCTGTTTTTCTTCCAAACACTTGTTTTTTTAAACACGAGCATCTGTTTGTCTAATTGCACAATTGGAAACACCTACATACATGTTTTCTTGACATCTGCAGAGAAAGTGTATGCATTCACACATTATGTCTCTGGATTTTATAATTTGATTTTATGTTAAATTATATTTTTCTGATCCCTTTGCATACCATTGATTTGTACTCACACCCTTTTACTCAAACCTTATATTTGTGACTTGTTTTTGTGAATGGATAATATATAACCCGTGCTTCTTTGGGTCTTGTTTTGCATGTCATTATCTCTTTTGTTGCTCTAGCACTTTTATTTTGTTCTATTTTATGTGTACATGCTTAACTTCTGGTAGTACAAACTCAACTCCTGCCCTTCTGTAATTCCTTGTAGCATTTTTCGTGTCCTCTGAAATTCCTTTCAGGTTGCCAGTTCATTGTCTTGTGCCCGAAGAGGTTGGGTGAATGTTGATGTTGATAAGATTGTATGTGAATCTTGCGGTGCAAACTTGAGTTTTGTTTTATTAGCATCGTGGACACCCATTGAAGGTAAGTCTTAAGTGAGTGATGTTTTCTGGTTTTCCAATTATCCCTGCAAAGGCTTTATCCATATCGACTTAATTTTGAAGTTCTTTTGTTGCATTTTTAGTTAAATTATGTGGGTTCTGATTACTATGTAAAGTCAGTTGGATTCTGTTTTTAAGGTTTACTGATCCAATCAATGCATGCAGATTCTATGTGGACATTCTAGGACATTAAATTGGAGCTGGACAATTTTTCCTGAAAGAAGCTTCGGCAGTGAAAATCTGAGAATTAAAAAAAAAAATTCTTCAGTTTTTTTTTTCTTTAGCTTTTATCCACTGTTGCCAAGACAATCTCAGCACCATGCTGAAGAAACTAGGGTCCCTAGCAGTCTAGCACCTACACTAGCTCTCTTTTTGAGCACTTGTTTTCCTGTCACAATTCATAGAGAGATAAAAGATGTATTAAACAAACAGCATTACCTTAGATCTTGAATAGAGTTTTATAGAAACATTCAGAAAATTGCTGCAATTTTTTTGATCTTATCTACCTATATTTCAACATAATCTGCTATGATATTTGAATTATTTAATGTTTATGACCTGATTAAATAAATTAAATTGTGGTTGCCTAAGCAATTACCTAGGTGTGCAGAACCTCTGTCCCCTTTGATTGCATCTTTTCATTAGGAAAATCTTTGCAAAAAGTAAACAAAAATAGGAAAAAGTGAGAATGTAATAGAAAATGGTAGTATGGTATTCATATTCTACGAACATAATGAATGTTTTAGGTTGTTTTTGATGGTGAAAATCTTTACTATTATGATTTGGGCTTGCTGGACGTCCTCTGTATTGCTCTGATGAATTCCATTCTCTATTTGTCACCTTCTTCTTCTTTAGTTATAGATTCTATGAAACAAGAAACACATTGACATCTCATTTCATTTTTCTCCTTTTTTCTGGAGCAGTAATTTAAATACTACCTGCATCAGCTTGCTGAATGCTAACATTTATTTTGGTTGAAGTTGATGATGCTGGTGAGGCCTTTGCCAAGCAGCTTGATACTGGGCACAAAGCCACTTGCCCTTGGAGAGGAAATAGCTGTGCAGAAAGCTTGGTGCAGTTTCCTCCAACTCCCCCAACAGCCCTTGTTGGTGGTTACAAGGATCGATGTGATGGACTCTTGCAATTTCTGTCTCTTCCCATTGTTGCAGCATCTGCAATTGAACAGATGCGGATTTCTCGGGGTCCCCAAATTGATCGCTTTCTATCCCAGTCACAGACTCTTACGGTGGGGGATTTAGGTTTTAAAGCAGAGAGTATCCCAGGACTGGAAATCTCACAAGAAGAGGCCTTTTGTGTATATTCTCATGTAAGATACTTAGCAAATTCTCAACTGTTCCATTATCATTAAAAAAAAAAAACCTCTTATTTGTTCCATGGCTTTCTAAGATGATTGATTGTGTTATTGCTTGTTTGTTTTCTTGTGGCCTTCTATTTGTACCACTTCCATCTAATGTTTTCTTTTGGCAGGCCCAGAAGTTGGTCAGCCTATGTGGATGGGAGCCAAGATGGCTTCCGAATGTTCAAGACTGTGAAGAACATTCTGCTCAATCAGCTAGAAATGGCTGCTCTTTTGGCCCTACCCAAGACCGAGCTCGTCCTTCGCTGGATCCTGGACCGAGTAAGAATGCATTCTCTGCATCCGCCAAGGACACTGGAAAGAAAAGAGTATTGGTTCCAGAGTCTAGATGTGAATCTAGATCACCTTTGTTAGATTGTAGCTTATGTGGTGCTACTGTTCGAATTTGGGATTTTCTAACTGTACCTCGTCCTACTCGTTTTGCTCCCAACAACATTGAAATCCCTGAAACAAGCAAAAAAATGGCATTAACACGAGGAGTAAGCGCAGCCAGTGGGATCAGCGGGTGGGTTGCTGCTGATGGTATGGAGAAGGAACAGACTGAGGGCCGTGATGAAGCAGCAACAACGGATGAGGGAAAATCACTGTCAAATGTTGGTGTGGATTTAAATCTTACAATGGCTGGAGGATTACCATCTACTCAGTTAGGTGTCACATCAACACATGAACAATTTCAAGATGCAGATATGGGAAGGGATCTGATGATTGGGCAACCTTCAGGCAGTGAAGTCGGTGATCGTGCTGCTTCATATGAATCACGAGGCCCCAGTACTCGTAAGCGTAGCTTGGAGGAAGGTGGGAGCACTGTTGACAGGCCACATTTAAGGGTGCAGCAGGCTGATAGCATAGAAGGAACTGTTGTAGATCGTGATGGCGATGAAGTCAATGATGGTAGACAATATTCAGTTGGGCGGTCAAAGCGTGCACGTGACTTGGATATCTTTGATACACATCATTCATCATATAGGAGAGATTTATCTGGTGCTGGTCCTAGCCATTCGTTGGGTTTTGATATAGATACAGATGCCAACAGAATTGATTCATTCCGACAAGTAAATGACCAGTTTATTGGTCTCACATCTACTAGAGATTCAGCACGTGCATCCTCTGTTGTTGCAATGGATACAATTTGTCATAGTGCAGATGAAGATTCTATGGAAAGTGTTGAAAATTATCCTGGAGATGTTGATGACGTTCACTGTCAGTCTCCAACTATGTATAAGAATCCAGACATGAATGAAACATCAGAATTGATCTATAGCAATCAAGCACAGCAGAGCACTTGTTTTCAGCCAGCTGCTGGAAGAGTTACTGGTGATATGGGTGTTAGTAGCACAAATGGTGAGGAAATATTAAATACTGAAACTGTGACTGCTCATGCTAGGGATGGGTTTAGCTTTGGTGTTAGTGGGGGAAGTGTTGGTATGGGTGCCAGTCATGAAGCTGAAATTCATGGGATTGATGTTTCTGTCCATAGAGCAGATAGTGTTGTTGGTGATGCTGAACCAGTAGCTGAAGTCACTGAAAATCAGGGTCAGACAGGTGAATTTGCTCCAGATCCTGGGCTAATGGGTGAGTTCGTTCCTGAAGAAATGGATAGGGAGGATCCTCATGGTGATAGTCAAGATATGATGTCTCAATCTGTAGGAAGGGCAGATAGTGGCTCAAAAATTGATGGTTCAGCCAAGGCTGAATCTGTTGAAAGTGGTGAGAAGATAAGTCAAAGCCACATGTTAGCCCGTGAGAACAGTGCACATCCTTCTCTTTCTTGCAACGCTGTTGTATATTCTGGTTACGAAGCATCCAAGGGTGAGGTGACTCAGACTGGCAAGGCATCACTCACCGATGACTGCTTATACCTTGAGTCAGACTATGTGGCTGCAAATGGGATAGGTAAGTGAAAAACTGTAGTTTACTACTTATTTTTTAAGCTTTTGATTTTACTATTGTTGTTGTTGTTGTTGTTGTAAGGGTTTCTGGGTGGATCACCTAGATTTCTTCGCTTGGTGCTCTCTTATTTTCATCCACTGGAGGGATGATGTGGCTAATACAGACCATCTATCAGATAGGGGATCCTTTAGATTTGCCACGTGTTTCTTCCACTATCCGCATCAGATGTCTTGGACTTTTCCCTTGCAATATCAGTGGTTGAAATGCCAGTTTTTTAATTAAAAATGCTCAGAAAAGAGGGCTTTATTTTGCCACATGAAGGATGCTTTTGAGCCGAATTTTACCACATGAGGAGTTAATGCAAGGCCATTTTCGCACCAGGTTTGAGTGGGGCAGCTTATGTGAAACAGGGCCACACTTAGGGTGGGGGCGACTCATGTGAAACAGGCCACTTGTGTGAAGCGAGATCCATGTGAAGTGGGGCCCACAAGGAGAGTTCCACTAAGGGCCTGATCTAGCATGGACTATGAGATAAAGGGATTGATTCGCCTCCCTCTATCGGTTGGAGCTTTTAGAGCAAGTGGTTTGTTGTGCTATATCAAAGTGGTATCAGTGCAGGTCTCATGGTCGAAACTCCTCATTGGGGTTGATTAATGTAGGGAACTTTTCACACTAGGTTCGAGTGTGACAGCATGTGTGAAACGGGGGCACACTCAGGGTGGGACTGATCCCAGTGAAATGGGAAACTAATTTTTATGAAGAAGACCCTTGTGAAGTGGGGCCCATGAGGAGGGTTTGGCTGAAGGTCTGGCCTAGCTTGGGATATAAGATAAAGAAATTGATTTACCTCTCTCTATCAGATCGAGCTTTTAGAGAAAGGGGTTAATTGTCCTGCATCAGGAGTGATATGAGTCGAACACATGAACCCTATTTTGTCCTATCAATTGAGTCGCCACATGGAAGATTCCTTGGTCACTTAGGTCTCTTTGCTAGATGGACTTGTATGGAAAAAACGTATATTATTATCATCTACAATTTTCAAATTCAAATAATATATTATGAAATTAGTTTGTGTGTGTGTGTGAGAGAGAGAGAGAGAGAGGCGAAAAACTGAAATAACCGTAGTTTAATCCTAGCTATACAATTAAGGCAATCAACTCATGCATCTGGCACGTAACTTATTCTTACTCTCAAGCTTCCTAATGAACTAATCTATACTAGTTGAACTCTGAACAATCGGAAAATAACTGTGTCTCTCTCAAGACATTGGGCTACTAAAATTCCCAAGATTAAACAAAAATTACTTATAGGGCAGACTTCATAGGTCTTATGAACTATATGTTTGAATAATGGTACTTCTCTTGGCTGTGAGAAATTCACCACTGAATTTCAGTTGTGTTTGGAGCATATTTCAGTTCTGCTTGAATTGAAGAGTTGGATTCATGGGTGTTAGGTGGAGGGGATTCATCGTTAGTTGTCAGTAGGGGAGATTGGGTTATGTGAAGGGTCGTGGCATCATGTGCATTACATTGATGAGATTAGGGTGATTTTGAGATCGATTAAGGCTACCCTTAGTCATATTTTAAGAATGCAAAATGATATGCCAACAAACTTGCCAGAAGGGGGGTTGGGTTAAATAATATTTTCATGGATCCTTGAAGCCTGATATTGTTTAAGATTTTGTGATATCTCTGTATATGCTGTAATTATATGCATGGTTTCAAGTTTCGGTCGATACATATTGGTTTTGGCTGATACGTATTGATTTCCATGGTTTCCAAAACGAAACTACCAAGTACTTTTAAAAGTACCTAGTGTCGTGGATATGTATCGACAATACTAGGTACTTTTTGTATTGAAAACTCTTAATTGTTAAAGGTTTCGGTAGATACATATCGGTTTCGGTGGCTACGTATTGGTTTCGGTATCAACCGAAGCCTTTTATCTCCTATTTTTTCTTCAATTTTTTATACATCTTGCATCTATTAAGAAATCTAAGGACTTCATTTAAATCCATTTGCATCAAAAGCAAAGATTTGGACTTGGATCTAAGATTTGAGAGAGTATTGGAGTTTTTGCTGGATGCCACATAGTACACACTAATGATTAGAGTACAATCACAGTTGTGCATAAAAAGAGGAGGGAAGGAAGAGAAGAGAGGAAGAAAATGAACTGTTAATGACAAGTAATAAACACAGAAAAGTAAGAACATAATTAACAAAAACAAGGGTTAGTTTTGTCCAAATATTAGGGAATGGTGCCATCTTCCTTATTGGGAGAAAGATTATCCATACATACATAGCTGAGGCAATAAAATGTCCTCTTCTTCTTCGTCAGTGAAGGGCTCATCGTTAGAGTAAGCTCTTCTCACTTGGTCTCTAGAGGCAATGGCTGCCATCAACTCAATCCTATAAGCATTGTTGTTGTTTCCTTGCTCTCATAATGCAACACAATGAAGATTGTTCAGATTGAGGCAAAATCGTTTGAGATTGTTGCAGATTGGGTGGGGAAGGAGAAGATTCTTCGGGTAATCATGAGAGGGATTGGTTTCCAATTTAGGATCCAGTTCCTAGCCAGAAACGCTGAATGGGTAGCTGGTGTCCTACAGGGGGCTATTTCCCTTCCATTGAAGTCACGATTGATTCGTTCGAGGAAGGGTCCCATGTGTTGTTGGTACGTCGTCGTGAAAACTCTTGTTGGAGGTTCATTCTCCTCTCGAAAATAGACAACAATAGAAAGGAACGTTTTATTGCCATTCTGGCAACAATTGGTTGTTCGGGATGGGAGAACTTCATTGTGGCTTTACTCCATGTGATAAGAGAAGAGGTGGGGATGAGTTGGAAAATTCTGACGCCGCAATATTCCGAGGTTGGAATACCAGGCACTACTCAACCTCCTAGTTCCTTTAGTGTGAACAGAGGGAGAGAGGTGTTGGAGAGATTATTGCTTCAGGAGGCTCCCATAATCATGGGTGAGATTGTTTTTGTTGATGGGAGGTTTGACATTCAAACTTCTTATGGCCTGACATCTTCGTTGGGTTTTTGGGAGAAGGTGGTTATATGCAGTAAGAAGGGTGGGGAGATCAATTGGGAGGCTGATTGTGTTGTGTTAATGAAAATCCTTCACTCTAGGAGGCCTCCTATTTGGAGAATCCTTACCCACAATAGAGCGCTCATCTTCTTGGAATCAGAGGGTGACCTGAAGAAGCTGATTAACCTTTGGTCTGTGCATGGTGGAAAGGATGGGGGAAGGCTCGAGTTCCTTAAATGGACACCAGGAGACAGAAGTGCTGGCGATGCTGTGAGACAAAGATTGGTAAAAATTAAAGGGCTCCCTCTTCATCTCTGGACCCTGGGTTTTTTCAGAGAGATAAGGGGGATTGTGCGATGGACTTATTTCTGCTACAGATGAAATGCGGTACCTGGACGAGTGCAGGGACGCTAGGTTGTGGGTTCAGGACAGGTCGGTGGAGAAAATCCCTCGTACCATCTCTTTATTCGACAAGGGAAAGGAACTCAGGTTGGAGATTATTTTGGGAGGGCAGGAAAAGGAGTGATGAATCGCCGGCAACGAGTTTGGTTTGTTCCGGTGCTGAGGAATTTGAAATTCAAAATCAACCACGACTGCTAGCTAACGTGGCTAGACAGGTGAGGAGTGCGGTTGATCGTGCGAAGGGAGTGGTGTCACATGAATCCGTTGCGGTTTCAAAGCAGACCTCTGACCGCCATGGTGGTTTTGGCACGAAACGTGGAGAGGGGGACGTACGGTGAGAGAGTGGGATTCGTAAACCCTCTCAAAGGAAGGAATGGGTTTTAAAGGTTTTCTCAAATTCTTTAAGCATTGGGCAGGAAGGAGGGAGTGGTAATTTCCACAATCAGGAGGGGCTAAGTGCGGAAGGGGCTAGAACTACTTCTGTTTGTGGGGAGGGTTCTACTAGAAATTCCCAGAATCGAGTGGAGCTCTCTGCAAAGTCTAATAATGTGGGGGGGGGGGCTGCTTGTAAATCTGGTAGTTAGGAGGGGCACGAGGCCAAGGTGGAGTTGGCGGAAGGGGGGATGAGCAGTTACGAAAAAAATGGGAAGGCATTTACAGAGGAAGTTACAGAGGTTCAGGGGCCTAGTTGTAGTTTGACTTCTTGGGAATCTTTAAATAAACAATTCCCTGAGTCCGTGTTGATTTCTAGTTCTCAGATCTATGGGAGAACTCAATCAGCGACTTTAATGATCAAGTCAGGCGGATCTCTGCCGATCTATCTCTAATCATGGATCAATTTCCTTGCGATGGTGGTGGTCTTCAGATCGTTGATTCGAACTCCCTTATGGAGGTTTACTGTTTCCTGAGGTGCCATCTGCTGTTCCTTCCCAGTCGACACTGCCTCTTTGTAGGGTTGGTGGGATTAGGGGGATGTCGATTTCAAAGACTCTCATGGGGATGGGTGTTGAAGATGCTTGTTGTGTAGGGTTTTTGGGGGGTTATCCTTGGTAGTTAAATCAAGGGGATTGTTTCTCTGGTGGTGCTAGGGTGTTGGGGAGCTACCCTTGCCAGTCTATCCAAGGGACCTCAGATTCCTTGAAAGATGGTGCTGGAAATAAGGGAAGGGTCTCGATTTTTTGTGGAAGGGGACATTTGAGTACTAGGGGGAAAGAAGGGTGTTGTGGTGATCTGCTTAAGCCAACGATTGATCTTGGGAATGAGGTGGGTTTTCACTGTTCTATAAGGGAATCAGTGAAGTTAGTGCACGAAGGGCAACTGGCGATGGTGCTTTGGTCTGACTACGATATGGATGAAACACCGACCACTACTGTCTCAGATTGGGTCCTCTTGAAAATCGAAGAAGTGAGTGCAGCTTTGGGATTGTCTTTTGAAGGCTTGGAACACCTCACCTGGGAACTATTTGCCGAATTGGAAATGAGAGCAGTGGCCCGGCCTGCTAGGGAGTGTGTTGGAGGGAGCAGAAACAGTGAGAGAATTCCCCGGGAGTTAAAGAACCTCGGCTGGGGGCTCTCGAATGGCAAGGGAGAAGGGTCGAGAGGGGAAGGGTCAAGGAGGAAGACTAGAGGGTCTCGTGTTGTTACCTGTACAATTTTCTTTTGGAACGTGAAGGGTTTGAGTAACCAGGATAGGAGGAGACAAGTGAAAGATTTGACGGGGAAATATAAACTAGAAATTATCATTTTGCAGGAAACGAAGTTGACGAGAGTTGATGGTTGTATTATTAGTGGCCTATGTTTATTTACGTACTCGGGTTGGATCGCTTTGCCTTCGATAGGAGCAGCTGGTGGGGTGTTGTTGATTTGGGATTTGAAAGTGGTGGAGGTAGAGGATACTTGGGTTTATTCCTTTTCATGCTCAGTGGTGGCAGCTTTTAAGAATGATTCTCAAAAATGGATGGTGACGGGTGTGTATGGGCCGACGGAGGGGGGTTTGTTAGGAATTCATCAGTGAATTGGAGGAGATTAGAGATAGAAGGGAGACTCCGTGGTGTATCGGGGGAGATTTTAATGAGGTCCTATTTTTGGAAGAGCGGAATAGGGCTACAAGGAGGACAAGGGGAATGGACACTTTCGGGGACTTTGTTGACCGAAATGAGCTTATTGATGTGCCCTTGTCGGGAGCCAGATTCACTTGGTTGAATTTTCAGGAAAATCCATCCTTGAGCAAATTGGATAGGTTCCTCATATCTACTGACTGGGATGATCTCTTCTTGCCGGTGCATGTGTGTGTTCTTCCTCGTCCTGGGTCAGATCACATGCCAATCTTGTTGAAAGGGAGAGAGGCGCAAAGACAGGCGGGTCCTTTTCCCTTTTAAGTTCCAAAATATGTGGCTCTTGCATCCAGGTTTTGTTGATCTGGTAAGGGATTGGTGGAAGGAGTTGGAGGTTTGGGGGCCTCCGAGTTAGGGATTTCATTTGAAGTTGAAAGGGCTTTGGGACAGACTGCAGACTTGGAACAAGAAGGTGTTTGGGGATATCTATAGGAAGAAGTCCTCTTGTTTGGAGGACATCCAAAGATGGGATAGATTGGAGGAAGAAATGGAGTTGGATGAGGAGCAACGGCGTGCTAGGAGGGCTTCAAGAGAGGAGTTTAATAGAATTCTCTCGATGGAGGAAGTGATGTGGTGCTAGAAATCAAGGGTGTAGTGGTTGAAAGGTGACAACAATACCAAATTTTTCCATAAGATGGCAAACGCTAGAAGATCCATAAATGGCATTCATAGCCTATTGATCGGGGATGTGACAGTAACTAATGAGGAGGACATAAAGTGCCATGTGGAGGATTATTTCAAACATATGTACTCGGATGATAGGCTTGTTAGGCCAAAAGTAAATGGTTTGAATTTGACCTTACTGGAAGAGGGCCAGGCAGAGTGGTTGGAAAGACCGTTTAATGAGGATGAAGTCAAGAAGGTTATGTGGTCTCTTAATGGTGATAAGGCTCTGGGCCTTGATGGCTTTTCAATCGCCTTCTATAAGACGTGCTGGGATGTGATTCGGGGGGACCTTATGTTGGTCATTTGGGACTTCTATGAAAGAGGTTTTTTAGACCGGGGGAGTAATGCAACTTATATATCTTTTATCCCCAAGAAAGACAGAGTGGGGCATATTAGCGATTATTGGCCCATTAGCTTGGTGGGTAGCATATACAAGATTATGTTGAAGTGTTTGGCTCTTTGGCTCATTGATGTTATTCCAGGGATTGTGTCTAGGGAACAAGGGGCTTTCTTAAAAGGGAGGAACATGGTTGATGGGGTGTTATGCGCGAATGAATGTATTGATGCTCAATCTAAAGAGGGTCGGCCCAGGGTTGTTATTAAACTGAATTTGGAGAAAGCCTATGACCATGTCAATTGGCATTTCCTCCCTTATGTGTTACGAAGATGCGGCTTTGGGATCTGTTGGAGAGCTTGGATTTGGAAATGTGTTAGTTTGGCTTCTTTTTCGGTGATGGTGAATGGAGTGCCTAAGGGTCATTTTGGGTGTTCTAGAGGCTTGCGCCAAGGTGAGCCGTTATATCCTCTCCTATTTCTTTTGGTGGTTGGTGTGCTCGGGAGGGCAATGGAGTTAGGTATGTTTGAAGGCTTCTCCCTTGGGAATGGGGATCTCACGGTATCTCATCTTCAGTTCGCGGATGATACCATCATTTTTTGTGATACTTCCCAATGCTAGATCAGACTGCTTCGGTATGTGCTCAGGTGTTTTGAGGTGGTTTCGGGACTTCATCTAAATCTTGCCAAGAGCTTTATGATTGCAGTTGGGGAAGTTTCGAATTTGGACCAACTTGTGGCGGATTTGGGGTGTCGTATGGGATTGCTTCAGTCCACTTACTTGGGGATGCATCCGGGATCCTCTTTTAAGCAAAAGGAAGTTTGGGGCCCAGTTATCGATCATATGAGGAAAAGATTAGCTGGGTGGAAAGCTCGTTATCTGTCTAAAGGGGGTAGACTCACCTTGATTAAGGCCTCTTTGGTAAGCATTCCAACGTTCTATCTCTCTCCTTTTGTTGTGCCCATGTCTGTTTGTAAGGCTTTAGAGCAGATTCAACGCGATTTTCTTTGGGGAAGGAGCAAAGATGAAGACGGTTTTTATTTGGTGGCTTGGGACAGGGTGTGCACTCCTAAAGAGCGGGGCGGAGTTGGAATCCGGAGAATTCATTGTATGAATCAGGTTTTGTTGTGCAAATGGCTTTGGAGGTTTGGGGAGAGCGAGGGGTGCCTGTGGAGGAGTGCGGTGGCTACAAGGCGTGGGGCTAGGGATGATTGGACTCCGTTTGTCCCTAAGGGGAGCTATGGTTGTGGTCCTTGGAGAGGCATCTTGAAGTATCTTCCTTTGTTTAATCGAGGCCTTGCTTATGTGGTTGGAGATGAGAATTGTATCCAGTTCTGGGATGATTTTTGGTGTGGCGAGAGGCCTTTGAAGGAGGAGTTTCCTAAGATTTAGGACCCTTGCTCGAATGTGGCCTCGTATTTGACATTCCAAGGGGAAGAGGTGGTCTGGGTACCGAGACTTAGGCGCGAGGTGTTTGATTGGGAGATCCCGCGGCTAATTGAGCTGTTGAATCGCTTACAGGATGTTCGGGTTATCATTGGTGGTGTGGATTGGCAGGTGTGGAAAAAGGGATTAGAGGGTGTTTACTCGGTAAGATCTTATCATGACCATGTACTAGGAGGGGGGGAGGTGTTTGGCCCTTGGAAGGTGATTTGGTATAGTGCAGTTCCCCTAAAGGTCCAATTCTTTATGTGGACAGCCGCTCTGGACAAGATTTCCACTATGGATTTGTTGCAGCGTAAGTGAATGATTATCCCCAATGTGTGTCTCCTTTTCTATCAGGAGGCAGAATCATCTTCCCATCTGCTTATTCATTGCTGTTTTTCGTGGAAAATTTGGTGTGGCATCGCGAGAGATTTTGGTGTCAATTTCTTAGCCTCTCCTAATTTGTCTATTTTGCTTCAGAGTTGGAGAATTCCTGCCCTCACTCTGATTGGAAAAAGGATTTGGAGGCTGGCCCCTGCCGCGGTGTGTTGGTCTATTTGGTGGGAAATGAATAATCAGGTGTTTAGATCATATTCTGAACCTTCCTATCAAGTGCATCGGCGAGCTAGAGAACTTATTATATTTTGGGCTAGGCGTGAGAAAGGCTATGATGGCATTCCTAATGGGGTCCTTGTTAGAGATTGGTCAAACATTGTAAGTTCTTCCTGAGTTTGGGAGTAACGGTTTTCTTTCCTCTATGGGGTTCTGCCCCTATCAATTTTTCTCTTCTATCTTTCTTTGTTTGTTTGGTTGGGGATTGCTCATCCCCTTCTGGCTTGTCTCCTTCCCTCTTTCAACAATAAAATATTTTTTCTCATAAAAAAAAATAAAAAATCTAAGGATCAAAGACTAAACCCCAATTTTAACAAGAACTTCGTTAAGTCCTAAACTACATCTCTTTTTAGTGTGTGTATATATATAATGTCTATGCTTGATCTA
>JAOXJP010000006.1:13712940-13727751 GCA_025762735.1 Platanus orientalis | reverse complement strand
CAGAGCGAAATGGCGTAACAGGATTCATGTAGCCGACCCCAAATAGTTGGGATAAGGCTGTTTGTTGTTGTTGTTGGATATTTTTGTAATAAGGCTGAAAAGCAAAGGGTATTTTGGGTAAATCAGTCTAGGTCGACAGCTATTGTTATTTTATCTTTTAGTGGGTTCCAAAGGTCAACGAGTGGGCCTACTACAAGCTGGTCGACAGCCCCTCTTATTGGGGTATTTAGAAGTCTTAGAATTTAGGAAAGTTTGGGTTTTAGTAAGTACTTGTTTAGCAAGTCTTAGGCAACAAGATAGGAGTTTCTAATTTTTGTTTTCTTTCGATTTTTTTTTTTAGTTTGTAAGCCTATTTAAAGACACCCCAACAAATGGAGTAAGGGAGATGAATTAATGAATTAAAGTTTGGTTTTGGATTGGGTTTTGTCCCTCTCTATCCCCCCTTACCCATGGCTCAGCCATGAGGGCTTCTAGGGTTTACCCTAATCTTCTTCTTCCCTCTCTTCCTCTCCTATCTCTTGTTCCTCTCTTCTTCTATCCTTCTTCTTCTACGTTCTTAAAATTATTTTTCTCTCCTTATTATTCTCTTTGCTTCTCCTCTGTGACCGAATCTCTTCTCCCTATGCTGAGTCATAGTTCTATTTAACTTGGGCTGGTCCTAAGTCGTTGGCCTCCTTTGGTTCTTGGCCGTAGCACTTCTCTTGCGCGTGCAAGTTCCCCTAGCTCTGTTCATGGATCCATTCTAAGACTCCAAATTTAACTATTCTTCTCGTGATAGCTCTTACTTCTTGTTGATCTTCTTCACTCCCTCCTATTTCTTCCCTATTCCCTGCTGCTCATCATCAATATATGAAGAATCAAGTTGGTGTATTTTAGAAGTAAAGATTAAACAAGTCTTAGGTTTCGGCTGGATTTTTGGACCACTTCTAGGCCTAATCGAAACCATCAATTGAAGGTATTCAGACTTTGTTTCATCAGGCTATTCTCTTTACTCCAATCCTTACTGGAATCTAAGAAATTCTTTTGTTAAATTCTCTACAAAAAAATAATAATCCTGTGTTTGAAATTTATTTCTTAAGTGCTTACTTTATCAGAATTTCCTGGATTACCTTCACATAGAAATCGCCCACCCTATAAAACCCTATCCTCTTCTCTTTCTTTTAGGGTTTTTCTCCCCATCCTCTTCCCCTTCTTTCCCCTCAAACTCCACTTCAACCCCCTTCTTTACTAAGTTTTTGCTCAATAATCACATTGTTGTTTTATGCAATCTCCATTAAAGTATGTTGTTGACTGATAAATCATATGTTTCATATACTTACTTTTATTAGAATAATACGATATTTTGCATGGGAACCACTTATATACTTATCTGATATCATGTCAAATTGCAGAATTTTCTGACATGTCAGCAGGTGTATTTTGGTAATTTCACAGTTCTACCCCTGAAATTCCAAAAAACTCTAAAACAGTGTTCTTTCCTCTATCCTTCCCTTCTTGTCTTGTCTATTTCCTTCTAAATTCTTCCAATTGATTCCCCGTTTCTGTTCTTAATTTTCTTCTAAATTTGAAAGCTATTTGGGTGTGCATAAAGTCTGTTGATTATTCTATTGTTGTCGTTGCTTCCGCTACTTCTATTTGGGCCCATATAAACAGGATCTAGGCTCCCTACATCACATTGGTATTAGAGTTTGCTTCTATCCTGCATCAAATTTGGTATTAGAGCTAGGTTGCAACTAATTCTTATCTAGCTGTAATCCATGAGAACCCTGGACAATTATCAAATATGTATGAGAAACCCTAGACTTTCCAAAGTTTGAGGAAGAATTGAAATTTTGGTCAGAGGCTGAAATCAAGTCTGATCTTAACAGAACTATGTACTAAATATCACTCAAAGAAAGATCTTTTCATCACACTCATATCAATTATTCCTATCTATTTTTACTAAGGAGACATGAGATTTTCAAACACAGGCTTCATGAGCTAGAAGTGCAGAGGAAAGATAATATAATTGCTCTAATTAGTGCTTTGCAAAAAGAATTTAAAAAGTGCAAAGAGGCGTTTAAAGAATTTAAAGTGGAGGAAACCAAAGATGTTATTTCTTCTCCAACAGTGGTCAACGTCTCTACTGAGATAAAATATATTGAGGATAGTATGGTCATATTGGTTGTATACATGTAACTATACGGTATACCACACTAAGGATATATCAACTCTCTACATATATATATATATATATATATGAATAAATACGTATAGAGTACCAAGATATTCTAATATGATTTTCCCAAAAAAAAAAAAAAAAAAAATTCTATATCCATCTCTTCTTCCTCTTCTTCTTCTTCTCACTATAATTTGCAGGTGTATTCAACTTCTCCAACTTGGTATCAGAGCAGGTAAACAGTAATCGAGAATAATCGGGAGTGTCTACGACACTGAGCAGTGCTGACGTTAGCAAGGCCATACACTGATGTCAGCAGGGCCATACAACACCCACAACGGAAAAGTTAGGGCTTTGATAAATCTCGGCTTCTTGGTTATTGTAGTGATTTTTCCCTCTTTTTTTATGCCTAGATTGTATTATTTCGATTTTTTTGTCAAGAAGACTCATAAAACCAAATCTGATGGAATTGATTAATCAAATTAGATTATGATCGTTGTTTGGAGTTTGATTCAATAGGATTAGTCGTTTTTTTTCCAAAGGAAAGTATTGCATCTTGTTTAAATCAATTTGGTGAAGATTTGTGGAAAGTTACATACTATTTATTTATTAGACGAAAAAACGATGTCTTCGTGCCTAGACATTAATTTTTTTTCCATTTTTATTCATAAAAAACTGCCCAAATATTGGTTTGCGATAAAATTTGAAAGGGCTGGTCATTTTTGGGTGAAGAATATATTTCTAAAATCAGTTTAAGCATTGAATAGGTTTATGGAGCTCAAATCAACTCGAGTGCTCTCGGCCTGTGCTTCCCAAGTATGTTGACCAACGTTTGATGTCTGTAGTTGAACTCAGATCATTGTGATGGAGTTATTTGACTCAAGAACATTTGTCTGGCCCGTGGATTGTGTGTGTTTGGCTTCTGTAGATCTGGGACACTAAGGTGTTGTGTGGTGTTAGGAAGTTGACCTAGTTGTGTTAAAATCAACAACGAAACCAAAAGTAGTTTGTGTGTTGCTTGTGGTTGTTAATAATGCAATTATTATGTGTACAATGTCAGAAGAGAGCCAAACCTCGAGGCAAACAATCGATGAGATAAATAGAAGTGATTTGGGCACCATTCAAACCCCAAGTAAATCATGTAAAGGTGATATGGGCAGCGTATCTCTCTCTAGCGATCCCTCTCAAGTACAGATCACCACAGTGAAGCCTAGACAGCTTGCATCCATAGTTCACATTACTCCTACTCCATCAAATGGTTGTTTATCTCGGGAGGAGATTGAGGTCTTCCACCGGCCTGCCTCTCAGCTTGAGATTTTTTCAGCAGCCCTACATCATCATTTACATCTTCAGACCCAAGTACATCTACATCAGCTTTATCAGCGTTTATTTCTACTTCCCAGAGTTCCCAGATCCTTGATTCAAGAGTTTTTAATCACATGACCAGTATGTCTTCCCTCTTTATGTCCTATCATGTTACTTACAGAAAGATAAAGTTTGTGTTGTTGATGGTTCTTACTCATCTGTTGGTGGGTATGGTGATATGCCTACCACCTCTTTTTTATTGTTGGCTTTTGTTCTTCATGTTCCTAATTTTACCTTAAATTTGTTGTCCATTAGTTAACTCACCATAAGTCTTAATTGCAATGTTTCTTTTTTCCCTACCTATTGTCTGTTTTAGGACTTGGAGACAGACCATTGGTATGGAGCATGAGAAAAACGATCTTTATATTCTGGACTCGGATCCTCAGTCTTCAATCACAACTTCAGTAATAAAATGAGATATCTCCCCTACTACTGCAGATGAATTGTTTCAATGGCACCACCATTTTGGTCACCACTCATTTTCTTTACTAAGAAAGATGTTTCCAAAATTTCAGTCTTCTATTAATTTTCATTGTGAACCATGTCAGTTGGCAAAACTTTGTCGTCCAGTTTATCCATTGAGTGATAATAAAAGCTCATTGACATTTTCTATTGTTTATTCTGATGTTCGGAGTCCTTCCCAGCTTCCCCAATTAATTCTTTATTTGGTTTTCAATACTTTATTACCTTTGTCAATGATTCGGAAGTAACATGGGTCTATTTGTTAAAAAACAATAGTAATGTGTGTATTGCATTTAAATCCTTTTATAACATGATTGGTATATAAATTGGTGTTAAACTGTGTCCTAAGGTCTGATAATGGTGAAGAGTATCTTTTTAATTCTCTTTCCTCTTTCTTTGATGAGTCTAGAATTGTTCACCAGACTACATGTCCGGATACTCCTGAACAGAACGTGATAGCTAAAAGAAAGAATAGACCCTTAGTTGAAATTGCTCATGCCATTATGTTTACAACGAATATTTCCAAGACTTTCTGGTCTGACGCCATTCAAACAGCTGCTTACCTTACGAGCGGGACGTCCACCAGGGTTTTGTCATGTAAATCCCCCTAGAAGTACTCTCTCTTAGAACTCCTTTGTTTTATTTAACTCCAAAAAACTTTGGGTGCATTTGTTATGTACATTTATCCATCAATGATTGCACTCAACTAGATCCGAAAGCATTTATATGTATTTTTCTACGCTATGATGCCAATCAAAAAGGATACAAGTGTTTCCAACCACTTACCCATAGAAAGTTTGTATCTTGGGATGTGACATTTTTTTGTTTATTCTCTTTTTTTCCTCAAATAAGACTTCTTTCCAGGGGAAAATTTATTTGAAGAGTTGTATTTCTCCATTCTGCTTCATGTTCTACTCCCTTCATATCATTTTGATAGTGGTGGTGCCAATCGATAGGGGGAGACTGAAATAAGCAAAGCGATAAAAATCAAAATTAGCAAGGTGATCAGAATTCTCATCTCCCCATTCAAGAGTTTTCTTTCGATCCAGTCCCTGAAACGAATAACATCCCTTCTTCTTATGAATTAGTAGATGATTCTGATATACCTATTGTTCTCAAAAAGAGTGTTAGATCATGTACTCAACATCTCATATCTAATTATGTCTCATCCCATGCTCTTTCTTCTAGTTTTCGAAGTTTTATTGTTTTCTTGTCTTCAATTACTATCGCTCACAGTGTATATAAAACATTATCACAACCACATTGGAAAGCTGCTATAAAAGAGGAGATGAATGCCTTGGAAAGGAATGGCACATGGGAGCTAGTTGACATTCCACAAGGGAAGATGGTTGTTGGGTGTAAGTGGGTGTTTACTATGAAGCACAAGTTAGATGGTTTAGTTGATAGGTACAAGGCCTGTCTGGTTGCTAAGGGATACACATAGACCTTCGGCATTGACTACTATGAAACCTTTGCTCCTATGGCAAAAATGAATTCAATTCAAGTCTAAATTTCACATGCTGCAAATTAGGGATGGCCTCTACTCTAATTTGACGTAAATAGTGTTTTCTTACATGGTGATTTGGAAGAAGTTTACATGGATCCACCACCTGGCTTCCAAGTGCCAAACACAAAAGGAAAGGCATGTAAGTTGAAGAAGGCTCTTTATAGGCTAAAACAATCCCTAAGAGCCTGGTTTGAAAGGTTTAAGTAGGGTTATCAATGAGATGAGCTAGCTCAGCTCAGCTCATGACAAGCCAAACCTGAGATTCCAATTGAGCTCGTTTAATTAAGCGAGCTTAGCAAAGTGGGCTCAGCTCATTAAAAGCTTGGCTCATTAGGATATAGTTTATATATAAAGCAAACATTAAAATTAAATGTAGACATGTAAAAATATTCATGTGTCATAACATTATGTCAATCAGTACTTTGTAAAAGTAAAAATTTAGGTAGAAAAGTGCAATACTTATTAAAAAAAAAGTAAAATATTTGTTTGACCTTAATAAAACTGTATTTATAAAAATATTAATAGAGCTTTTCTTTTACCAATGTTTATGTATATCACGCTGACCACAGGTTGGCAATGATGGGAGTTTGAATTTAATGTCCTTCAGGGGCTATTTTGAATTGAATGACTTTTTCTTGGCCAAAATGAGTGCGACTAGTGTTTTTGAAGTGTGACTAGTGGTATGACCTACAAACTACTACATGATGTGTTTTTGAAATTGCTGTAGAACCCATTTTTTTTAACCTTCAATGCATTTAACTCATACACACCTCACCACGTGTCTCTCCATTTGATGAACCAAGCCGAGATGAGCTCAACCTTCACGCTCGTAACGAGCCTGAGTTGAGCCTGAACCTGTTTTTTATGTGACAAGCCTGAACTGGGCTAGGCAAATCTCGGCTCATTGGCACCCTAGGTTCAGGGCAGAAGAAGATAGAGACTCGGGATGAACCCTAAGTTCCACAAGGTTAAACTATGGGAAAGAAGGGGAAAGGAGGGATAAAACCCAAACAAACCAAACTTTAATTCAATAATCCATGTGTACCAATACAAAACCATGTAACCCTTTATATAGGCTCAAAACACTAAGAAAATATCAAGAACTAAAATAGAAAGTCCTAAATTATGTAGCCTACTTGATACCTAAGACTTTGTTCAACCTAAAACTATTAAAACATTAACTTTTTAAAAACAAAAGCTATCAAAATTAAGGTTTTCTAGAGAATTTCATCCAACATTCCAAAACGGTCCCACTTTGACTTGTTGACTCACTAAAAATACTAAAATACCCTTAGCAACAATGTTTTATTACAAAAATACCCTTGCACTAAAAAAAACCAAATTACCCATGGCACTATTGGCCTCATTATAAGTACACCCCTCCCACCTAAAACACTTAAACTAACCCATCTTGTGGCAACATCTTGAACTTCAATATCTTATGGATTGGCTCATACAACAACCTTTTTACAATGTCCGTATCAACCTCTTTAAAATGTCCACATTTGGATGGCAAAAAATGACTTAGGTTGAAGTAGAGAAGGAAGGCCTAAAATACCTTAGGTTAGAGTAGTGAAAGACACAAGTTCTTATGATGAATGGAAGATATGGCACTAGATACAGTGGAATGTGAAACAGGATTTGTGAAACCAACCCAAGTAGTAGGGAACTTGGGATAAGGCTTTGTTGAGTTCAGTTGAGTTGGTCCAATAACATTTAAGCAAGTTCGAAACCTGAGACTAGAGAACATGCAATCAAAAAAAAATCCAAAGACAATGATTCACCAATCTGTTACGTCTGTTGGAGGAATGTAACTACCAGACGATGATACAATTAAGCCATCCCAGAAGTATATCCACAATATTCTTTTAATCCAACATAAATATGTCAATGCTCAGGGATACAAGGGATACAGACTTGTCACCAGTTTCTAGATATGCTAGTTGACAAATGGTGCATAAATTTCATATTAATTAGCAAATATTAAAACAGATATGAGTAGTTCTGCGCACAAATGGAGTTTTACCTTGGGTTTTTCACATGAAGCAGCATGAAGATAAAAGAAATGAAGATGGACGAAGAACCAACAGCAATGTAGGCTATTCCAAGGAAATCGTTCTTTCCTCCCAACCAGCTGGATGTTGAAAGAACAAGCTTCTTCTTCCCCCCAAAACTGTAAGTGTTGTAATTGTTAAGAACTTTAACCACTACTAAGTCATCTGCTTCTAGATCCTCTTCAATTCTTCCATACAGCTTCCGGAAGCTAGGAAGAGCAGCAGTACGCATCCATACAATAAGATCCTCCTGATCGCTAAGCTGATTGATGTAATAAATTCCCCCACCCCAGTAGGAAAATAAAAATAAATAAATAAATAAAAGAGTCAGCACAGAAAGGAGGGTAAAAAGGCAAGAAAAGGTTAGAACACAGGATGTTAGCATATAAAACCAAGGAAATGTTTTAAAAGGAATAGTTGTGTCAGCACAGGAAGAAGCTGTTCTGGCCTCTGCGGCACCTGTTGAGGCTTAGGACCTTCCAAGAAGATAGACCTGATAAAATGATCCTAACCAGATATGTTATGTATAGATTTCTTCTAGACTATTTGCTGTTTCCTGACAGTGCCAAAGAAAATGCAATCGACTTGATGGGATGATCATACCATCCATTTTTTTTTCT
This sequence comes from Platanus orientalis, assembly GCA_025762735.1. Classification (NCBI taxonomy): domain Eukaryota; kingdom Viridiplantae; phylum Streptophyta; class Magnoliopsida; order Proteales; family Platanaceae; genus Platanus; species Platanus orientalis. The sequence goes on along the minus strand of JAOXJP010000006.1, from coordinate 13,719,585 downwards.
TTACCAAAAAAAATGTATGATAGGACCATCCTATCAGGTTGATTTCTGGCCCAGAAGATCAACAAAGTCAGACCCCATCAAATGGTAGATTCCAAGCCACAATTTGTACACCACCACCATATATATGGCACAGTCCATCCATCCTGATGAAAGAAATTGTTGTGTTAAATGGTAAAAGAGAAATTTCTATGATGTTTTAACACCCAGAAACTGCTAGAAAAATATTGTTTTACCACCAGATTTCTCCCCACTCAGAAGTCTGCTACTGAGCAAACTTTTGGGAACAGATCAGGTTGTGAAGAAGGTGGTGGAAGTATTATACGGTAAACAGTAAGGTGGTCTCAAAAAGATCTGGTAACTTGTAAATAATAAGGTATCATTTTCAAAATCAGAAGCTATGTTGCTATTAAAGACCAATTCTGAATTCAATAAATAGCTACCCAAAGTGAATACTCACAGGAACACTTGGATCGAGCTTTCCACCACCAATCAAGGTTCCATTCTGGAAATTGAAGGGAAACACATGCTTCCCAAACTTGTGATCCCGATCACTCTTCCAAGAAATGTTCTTCCTGCTGACCTTCAGTTCCACTGTCCCACGAGCTAAAGCATATGTATCATTGAACAAACTCCATGCAATCAACCCACAAGGGACAATGGGAAGCCCATTGTTGGACTCCTCAGGTTTGCACGAACTTGTGTGATTGTACTTCAAACCATATAGGAGCTGCTGATCACTTCTACTTTTAACATACCTGGCAAATATGTGTGAATATTTAAAGCAAGGACTGAGAACACCACACCAAAATCTTAAGAGTTAAAATATTCAACATGTAGAAAGTTACAGCTTATTCTCCTGAAGAAACCGAGCTAGAAGAACTTGCCCACCGACACCCCCCCCCCCTCGCCCAGATTTTATTAAGGAATCACTATTGCTAGATAGAGTGGGAGAAATTTAAAACACGACCAGGTAACAACCAGACCATCAAAACAGGAGAATTTCCATGACAACTCCTACGAATCTTAATTTTGTGGTATAGCCTTTTTTTTTTTTTTTTGGATAAAAATTTTGTAGTATAGCTGAAGGTAAAAACAGCAGATAAATAATTATATTCAAATGAAATTAGATAAACTGAGTCAATGAAAGTTTTGAGGAATCAAGTGCCAGAATGAAGTTTACGCTGAGGATGCAGACGCGAAAAACTTTAAGTTGGCATCCCGTTTCTGTTTGGTGCTGGTGTTGAGGCATTGAAGTGTTGTAACCATGAAACAAACTGTAGAAAGTCTTTCGAGTTCAAGGATGAGTATGTTGGCAACTCAAAGGTCGTTCAAATTACGGAACGGAGGAAGGCATTTGCTGCCTAAATACGTTTTAATGTATGCATTTCCGGCTGGGTCTGTGATGCCATCGAGCAAGCAGGTACCGAATCTAACATATCGGCTATCCGCGCTTCCGGGAGTAAGGCAATAGGGTCCTGGTAATCAAAGGTCGCATGAATTCCTTGGGTGCTTTCTTAAAGATGTCGGAGATTCATTGGACTGGTAAGGAGTTCTCTATTGTAATTCCCGCGGGGGGGGCTGCCCCTGCCAATTCCGGTGCCAAGTAGGGACACTTTTTCTGATCTTGAGGGGCAGGGATGATGCTGCTATGCGATAGGGTGTCTCAAAATCAGATTCTCGGGTGGAGGTGATTCACCGAGATAAAGATTGGGCTATTAAGGTTTCCAAGAATCAGGAAAGTGAGGGGGAGGAGGTTTGGTCGAGGGTGGTGGTTTGTTGTAAGCTGAATGACTGGGTCTCATAGGATGATATTCTTGAAGGTTGCCAATGGTTTTTAAACTCTGATTCTTTGCTTCCATGGGTTCCGGTTGACGTTGACAGGGCATTGTGCGTTTGTCCTTCTGTGAATGTAGTCGTCTGGTTATGTGAATCAAGGGCTTCAAGGGCTTCCGTTCCAGGTTCTGTGGAGTTCAAATTTATTTGTTGGAAGCCAGATGTTTTTTGCAATCTGATACGATTGCATCTTCAAAAGCCGATGGATTACGAATTGGGGGTTACCTCTAAATTTATAGACATGAAATCTTCAAGAATACCAAAAAGATCAGAGGAGGCTTAAAGTCGGTGGATTCTAAAACCTTGAGTTGCGAGGAACTCAGGTAGGATCGGCTGGAGCTGTAGGGTGGAGACCTTAGGGGTATTCCCCGCCTGTTATCGGTGATTGACCAGGGAGTCTTTTTTCCGGTCACTATACTACAGAGGGCAATGTTTCCATCAAATGCTGCATGAAAGACGGGATCATGGAGTGTGGTGGGGTGACCTGTTTGTCCTCCGTTAAGGAGTTGCAGCAGTTTTCGGTGGGTTGTCTGGCAGCTGGTTTTCTCCCCAACAACAGTGACTCTCAAGGTTGTTGGGAAGACGCTGTTCCCACCAAGGTTTTGAATTTTGAACAGGGAGGTGTGGATGTCGGTTCATTGGCTGAGAGGGGGAGGCATGTTGCAAAGATCATCATGTATCTGGTATTGCTTGGAGAAGTAATGCAATTGTCGTGAAGTAAGCGGGGATTGCGATGGATTGTATGGGGAGCTGTGGGGAGTCGTCTGATAAAGTGGTCGAGGAAGTGTCGGTTGATCATGCTTGTTTCGATCTGGACCGTCCTTCAGGGAAAGATGCTTCAATGGGTTGGCAAATTTTGGAGAAGGAGAAGTGTCTAATGCAGTTGGATCATTTTGGTTTTCGGTCAGACTGGTATTTGGAGTCGCCAAGCTTGGGGCCTGAGTTGGCCAAGGGGATTTGTTATAGTAACAAGTTCTAGGTTTTGGATGCCGCTTCGAACCTAGATCCAAGGCCATCTCACTTGGACCTCAATAATGGGCCAAGGGGCCCCATCGTGTATGGGAGGCTTAAAAAACCCTCAATTGGCGAGGGTTCATCTGTTTCAAAGGCTCCTTTGACTCAAGCCCATCTTCCTCAACCTATCAATAACCATAATATTAATTCCAAGGGGCATCTGGTTTCTTCACAACAGACCTGGAGAAGAGTTTCTTCTTCGTTTCAGGTTCGTGGTGAAAGTAAGTTGCTCCGGATGATGGTGGCGCCCTTGTCGGAAAATTTGATGTCCCTTGCAAGGTGGTGGTAGGGCTAGGAAGGTTTTGGGCTCTGAGGATCTCAGAGCTTCAATGGCTCAAAAACTTTGTTTTGCGGAAGCTTTTTCGGCAGTGGCTCTGTCGCCTCTGGTTAAGAATCTCAATGGAGATTGGAACATTTTGGATGGTAGTGTGACCTCTTAGGCATCTATAAACTGTAATTGCTAATTCCCTTGAAACCTCCTCTAAGTGCTTGACCAAAGTGGATCCTTGCAAAGACTTGGGTGTGAAAGTGTTGAGATACCTTGTATTGAGGGTATTATTATCACATTCATGCTATATTGTACACCATACCATATGGAATGGTATATATATGCTATGGAGAGATATGAAACACTCTCATATGGTTTCCCCTCATCTCATGCTTCTTCTCCTTCTTCTATTTTCTTCTATCTTCTTCTTCTTGTAAATGATTTGAAGGCTATGTATACTTTCAAGTTGGTATCAAAGCCAAGCCAGGTTGCGAGTTTGAATCATTGTGGATGTAAAAGTATTCTCTCGAACAAAGTGTTGCAAATGTGTGCATGCGTTGTGGACTTGCATCCGGTTCCTTAAGTGTTCTTAGGAGAAAACAATGTTCCTCTTGAGGGGGTGTTGAAGTATAATAATTCTTGTATCTCTTAACACCTTAAGGTTTTGGAAGAGTTGATTAATTCATTGTTAACATATTAGTAGCTTCTCTGATAATAAAAAGAAACATCTTTGCTTCCTCTTCAGATGAATTGTTACAGTGGCATCATAGACTTGGCCACCCTCCTTTTTTTTGTTACAAAGATGTTTTCTCAATGTGTTGTTCCTACTTTAGTCTTCATTGTGAACCATGCTAATTGGTGAAACATTGTCTCTCTGTTTACCCTACCAATAATACTAGAAGTTTGTCCTCTTTTTCAATTATCCACTCTAATGTGTGGAGTCCTACTCCAGCTACTTCATTGTTTGGCTTCAAATATTGTCACCTTTATGGATGATTATTCTAGAGCTACGTGTGTTTATCTATCAAAGAGTAAAAGTGATATATGTATTGCCTTCAAGAGCTTTTACAACATGGTAGTTAATCAGTTTAATGCCAAACTTCATGTCCTACGGTCTAACAATGGTGGGAAGTATCTCTCTAATAATCTTTTTTCATTATTTTATGTCTAGTATTGTCCACCAAACCCCATGCCTGGGTACTCTTAAACAAAATGGGGTGGTTGAACGTAAGAATAGACACCTCCTTAAAATCACTCGTGCCATCATGTTTACCATGAATGTGCCAAAAACCTCTTGGTTTGATGCCATTTAAACTACCACATATCTTATAAACAGGATGTCCACATATGTTCTATCTTACAAATCACCACTATAAATTCTTTCTCCCGATACTCCCTTATTTTCTCTTCCTCCAAAAACATTCGGGTGTATTTGTTATGTCTATGTACCTAAATTTGATTGCACCAAACTAGAATCAAAGGCACGTAAATGTGTTTTCCAATTTCTTCAAATCTTTTTAATAGTAGTGGTGTTAGTGAAAAGGGGGAGTCTAAACTGCAAGTGTACATTCAAAGGAAAACAAGCAAGGCAATCAGAATTAGAACCAAAATTTTTCATATTCCCATCCAAGAAACCTCTTTGGATCTAGCTCTTGAAGTAGGTAACACTTCTTCCTCTCCTAAGTACTTTGATGATTTTGATAAGCTTATTGCTCTTAGAAAGGGTGTTAGATTATGTACTAAACATCCTATATCTAATTTTGTGGGTTAGTATGCTTTGGCACCTTCCTTCCATAGTTTTTATGTTTCTTTGTCTTATGTTTCCATCCCTCACAATGTATCCGAAACCCTTTCATAACCCAGATAGAGGGTTGCTATAGAAAAAGAAATGAGTGTATTAGAAAAGAACCATACATGAGAGTTAGTTGATCTTCCAAAAGGGAAAATGATAGTTGGATGTAAGTGAGTGTTCATAGTGAAGTACGAGTCCAATGGCTCCGTTGACAGATACAAGGCGTGTTTAGTTACCATATGGTACACACAAACCTTTGGCATTGACTACCAGGAGACATTTTCCCTAGGGACAAAAATGAATTTTGTTAAAGTTTTGATGTCACTTGCCGTCAGTCAATGATAGCCACTTCTACAAATGCTGAATGCTCAAGGAAAAGTATGTAAGTTGAAAAAAGCTTTGTACAGGTCGAAACAATCACCACGTGCTAGGTTTGAGAGGTTCAGGGCAATCATGATCAAAATTGGTTACAAACAATGTCATGTAGATCATACACTTTTTGTGAAAACGCAAAGCTATGACAGCACTTGTAGTGTATGTGGACAATTGTAGTGTATGTGAACAATATAGTGGTCATAGGGAATGATGCCATGAAAGTTGCAAGACCCAATGGCAGTTTGGCTAAAGAATTCGAGATTAAATACCTTTGCTCACTTAAGTACTTCCTTGAGATTGAAGCTACTAAGTCAAAACAAGGGATTTTCCTATCTCAAAGGAAATATGTATTAGATTTGTTGAAGGATTTGGAAAAGACTGGATGTAAGCCTTGTGCCACACCCATTGAGTCCAATCATCTACTCAAAGAAGATGATAGCAAGAGATTGATAGATGCGGGCAAATAACAGTGATTTGCAGGTCACCTCATATACTTGTCTTTAATAAGACCCGATATAGTATGTAAATGAATTTATACTCAAAATCATACGGAAGCAGCATATCAAGTTCTAAGGTACTTGAAGGGTTGTCCAAGCAAAGGTGTTCTTTATAAGAGATATGGTCATCAAAGAGTGGAAGTCTATACTGATGTAGACTGCACTAGTTCTTTGACAGATTGAAGATCTACTTTTGGCTATTGTTCATTTGTTTAGGGTAACCTCGTCACATGATGCAACAAGAAGGAATAAGTGATTGTAAGGTTAAGTGTAGAAGCTAAATTTAGATCAATGACACATGGGATATGTGAGCTCTTATGGCTAAAAATGCTACTAGCTGAACTTAGGTATCCAGTGAGAGGACCTATGAGTCTCTTTTGTGACAAGGTTTCTATCAGTATTGCACATGATCCAATGCAATATGATAAAACCAAGCAAGTGGAAATAGATTGGCACTTTATTAAGGACCTCATGTCAGGCTACATAAGTATACCCTTTGCTCAGACAAAGCATGAACTTGCAAGTATGTTTACTAAAGAACTTAGTGGTATCCAATTTTCATTTTTTTTTTTTTTTTCTTTTTTGAAAGATGAAAAAAATATATGGAAACTTGAGGACTTAGTGGTAACCAGTTTTCATATCTTGTGGACAAGCTGGGGATGTTGAATATTTATTCGCCAACTTGAGGGGGAGTGTTGAGATACAATGTATTAAGGGTATTATTGTCACATTCATACTATACTACATACCATACCATACAGCGTGGTAACTCTCTCTCTCTCTCTCTCTCTCTCTCTCTCTCTCTCTCTCTCTCTCTCTCTCTATTTATATATATATATATATATGTGTGTGTGTGTGTGTGTGTG